>CAJQUW010012418.1:0-310000 GCA_907163375.1 Prostheceraeus crozeri
TGGATATGCTCGATCCCCTCCTTCAATCTGTTTGTCATTCAATATTAGATACACATCTGAGAACAGACTGGCAATAGGAAGATTTGCTAATCCCACTTTATCCTTGGATGAATCGATATTTGTACCATCAGTCTTCTTAATTTGTATACGTATACACAACTCTAAATCAATGGATTGACAGTCAATATAATCTTGAGGATTGGCAGGTATATCAAACTGAATAGGCTGTTGGTTACCATCGATATTTGTTGTGGGGACTATGTCTACAATTGTTGAGGAGATGATGTCTGTCTGATGAGGGGGAGAATCGAAGAAACACAAAGCCGAATTGATACTCTGCATCGTATTAGCTCTACAAATATGTTGTCTTCCTTCGTTTTGACTTGTTTCCAGTCGCTGTGGAATTTCGTTTGCGCTTTCTTGTTTTCACTCGACGTCTAGATTTAGAACGTGCTGCTCTAGTCGGCTTTTTACTTTTCCTGCGTCTTTGCTTAGTAACTCGGCCTGATCCAACTTGTCTTGACTTCCTACGCTTCTTCCGAACTGTACGTCTCGTCTTTGTTAAATCATCTAATGCGTCTATGGCAGATTGCTGCGCGCGCATTTTCATAGATTCACCGATATCCTCACCTTGAAGCGCATCAGCTGCAACATTTGCACCAAAATCTAAAGCCCTGCTTCCAACACGCTTCATGATTGGTACGCCATACTTTTTGAGTGTTGGAAGAACCATACGTCTTAGTGCACCAAATATGCCTCCTCCAACTTGTCGTCTGCCTCCAACAAACACGGGATAACCGCTCTGATATGATGGTCTACTGTAAATGCCTGTCATTATGACTATTGAATAACTATGGAAGTCACAATAGCGTAAAGCCTTATTCTCGTGACTTAATATGTAGGGTCAAAACAGTAACACCACCACAGAACGGTACTACTTCTCCTGCATCATCATGAATTGATATGTCAATTCTATTGATGAAATTTCGGCTGATTGGTAGATACATTGTGTTAAAAAATTCTCGATTGATTAGTTGCTTCCGTACGGATGAGAGAGGAAATGTGCGCAGAAGTGGGGCCTCAATGTCGCCAACCCTTGTATATTCAATAATGTTACAATAGACGTATAAGTTACTTATATCACGCTCTAGTGATGGGGCTGTATCGCCTATTGATGTACCTTCATAAATAGTTGATTTTGAGAATCCCAATGTGGTCGTTAACACGCTATCCAGCTTGATAAGAGAGTTCTTCCCTACCTTTAGAATCATGCGTTTCTTATGTGGGTCATAAGAAAAGTGATATTCATCTGCATCAAGGTAATCTACACCAAACTCATTTAACTTTGTACACAATTCAGATGGCGTTTTCAAGCTTTCAATGTTCAAATTAACTCTTTTTACAAGTTCACTGGAAGTAGACAATTCATCACCCGATATGTCTTCGCTGTATACGTGGATATCCCATGAAGCATTTGTTGATGCTTTGAGTTTAGAAGAGGACAATTGAACCTTGAATGTATCATTTAATTCTGTCAACCAAGGTGCGCTTTCAAGGCCCTTAAACATCCCAATCATTTCAGATCCAAATTCAATAACAGCGGACTCAGACTTTTCCAATGGTGTCTTTCTAGTAAAAACAATAAATTCTGCCTCCGTTTCAACAGTAAATAAAGTTACTTTCTCTTTCTTATATTCACAAGTCATTAACGTTTCTGGCACTGATCCTTGAAACTTTCTTGCAAAGTCTTCAACACTTCTAATGACCTCAAATTTATTTTTTACTCGGATGCTCCTTTTTTGTAATGCATACAATGGCACAATTCTATATTGAAAATCAGTGACTTTCCTCTCCGAATTCCACCCACGTCCATTGTACCAATACCTTGATGAGAAAGTTGTTCTGGAATACCCAAAAGTATGACTCAAATCCTTACCTAATACAAGAAGAACATGCTTCCCTTCCTTCATCAATTTTGTTGACCCCTTTATGACTGGTTTGTAGAATTTATTCAAAGTCAGCTTGAAGAGATCATTTATTCGTTCAAACATTCTACCGATTTCCTTTTCTGTATCTTGCAAGCTCATTGTGGGAACCTTAGAGTTAAAAGTTGACGTTGCAAATGCCTTTTGAATTTTAATCATGTTTTGGACAGATGGTAAAGATGTTGAAAAAGGATGTAAAGTTAGATGATGAAAAGCCCATGTACCATGTAGACTATTTTGAAATATGCGAAAGCAATCATCCTTCTCTCGCACTTCTTTATTTAATTCAGAATAGTTGTTCTTTAGCAAACTGATATCGTTGTAATAAGTAATTTCAGTTAGAGCAACTTCATGGGGTCCATGCAGAGTAATTGGATTAGCGAATTCAACAGAGTATAGAGATGGTTTGTTACTTGGGAATATCTTGGGGTTGCTATTGCTTGGAAGAATGATATTGAAGTTAGTAGACATGTTAAAGTCATATATGGAAGAAGTCACATGCTATATTAGCTTAAAAGTTACGAGTGTCTCCCATCTCCACATTTTGTAGATCCTGGTGCGTTATCTAGCTATTGAATGAATCAGGATATCCTTTCCATTTAACTAGATATTTCCTTTGATTGCCATGACCTTTCCACCTAATTATTTTATCAATCATATACACCTCTTCACTTCTGTCTACTACTTGCAATTCATAAGAGTAAAATTTTCCATCAATTGGATTGCCATGGTAATCTATTAATTTATACATGGTGGGTCTAAATTTTGTATTTACTTCATCCACAAAAAACTCTTCTTCAGTCCAATTAGGTAGATACCCCTTCTCAAATGTAGACTTAACCTTTGAAATCCGAACTCTATCACCAACATTAATTTTCTTTTCATTGGAAATGTTTTTCGCTTTCTTATCATACAATCGAAGCCATACATCCATCGCATTATCTGGGGTAACATCAACTGGTTTCATCTTAATGATTCGATGGTAGCTTTCATTGTAATTCTTAACAAATTTCTGCAGCTCACCTACCCAAACATGTGTATTTTTTGCAGTGAAATAGCGCCATATTTTTGTCTTCAGTGTGCGATTGAACCTCTCAACCATGGCAGCTTTATAAGCACTTTTGACACTAAACAATTCCACATTATGACTTTTAAGGAGACTTCGAACATGAGAGTTTTCGAATTCCTTCCCTTGATCGGTCTGTATTCTTTGCGGAACACGCCCCTCATCGAAAATGCTCTGAAAAGCCGCTTCAACTTCTGGTCCTCGTTTAGATTTCAGCGCACGTGCCCAAGCATAGCGAGATAAAATATCTATTACGGTTAAGATGTATTTATAGCCATCATTGTACTGTGATATGTGTTGCATGTCAGCCAAGTCCGCTTGCCATTGACTATCTATATTGTTAACAACATATTTTCTTGTTGGAAACCGCTTTCTCGCATTTTTGTGAAGAGTGTAAGTCGGTTGACTCCTCAACCACTTCTTGACTTTCTCTATTCCCACACCTGCTGCACGAGCTAGAACCTCCGGACGACTGAAACTTGCGGGATGATTTAAGTCGTAATAAATCTTTCTGAGTTTCACTGCTGTACTCATCGTCTTTGTTCTGATTTGCACGCGTATTACTCGCACAGCAACTGCTAACACAATTGATATCAACCTCTATGCCCTCTTCTCCTTTGCCTTCGAGCGCAGATTTCAAACAACAGCAAAATTTTTGTAACGACATGATATGAGAGAGGCAAGGCTTAATTCATATTTGCTTAATATTTACTATACTCCTTCGCAACACGCATTGAGCGCCTAGTAGCTCTTTTTGGTTGCAGATCATCGGGATCTGCAAGCTCTCGCTTGACCGCCATCGTGGGTGTTTTACTCTTTGATCCATCTTGTAAGTGACCCTTATCCAATTCATTCACAGTCGGTCCTCCAATAATATTGTGAGGTACATTTTGATCAGATAAAATTTTCTGAAAATATGACCACCCTTGTGGTGCACCTAGTTTTCGCCTTACATCTCTGACAGCATATTTTATATGGTCATCTATGTGACTATTTCTAATAACATCACCAGTTGTTTCATCTATTATCTCCCCTCTCTCATTGAACTTCACATGTGGATCAATGAAGTCAAATAATCGCTCAGCGCGCACACGATATGGTCGAGGTGTTGACAAGGTTATAAATCGTCGCAACTTGTCACGAATCTGTCGCCTCTCGTCAATGTTTTCAGCTGCTAACTGCATTCGTCGATAGGGATCCTTAATCTTCTGAATTTCCATATCCTTTTGTGTTAGTTCCTTAAGTTGATTCGTAATAGGTTGATCTATATTTTTGACTTCCTGTGCACTTTGTCATGTAGTCAATTGTACATACTCCTCTTGAGGAATGACTACCATCTTTGAATACGACATGTTTGAAAATAATAAGGCAACAAAGTACATTGCTTAAAACTAACTGTGAACCGAGAAAACTGTCATTGGTTCAGCGGAATTAGGTATGATATTTGTTCGAAATCGAAGTCGTTCCGAACATTCCTGGGTTAGATCAATAAATAGATAACCATGTGGTTTCTTTGTTACATCTTCATATATTTTTGAAAGTACTTTAGGTTGTTGAGGTAATATCTGTCTACTGAGATGATGTATCTGACTGCTATCTCTTGGATTTTTAAATAATGCCAAATAATGTGTATTCAAACTTCTAGTTCTTTGCTCTTTCCCTCCATCGAAGATGTTTTGGGTGATGTAGATAATAAAAGCTTCCCTATGATGTGCAGTTTGAATGAACATTTCAGTTACATCCTTTGAAGATTTGCTTTCTCGTAATAGATCATCTAATACTAGTAAGTCACCTGCTTTGATATCCTCAGTTGATGGCAACCCTTGCTTCACCTCATAACCTTTCTGGCGAAGTGCAGAATGTAGTTGTGGTTGAAATATTCCATAATACCATTTGACTCTCTTAATTTCCTTGTTAAACATTTCATTTCTATATTGTAGCAATTCAGTTACAAATGTAGTTTTACCGGACTGACTTGGTCCAGCGACACACATTGTGCGATCAGTGAATAGACGAAAATCTGTCGTCTTATAATTCCATTAACATTAAACTCATCATCCCGCTAATTTTGCTTAGAACAACAAAACAGACACATGTTCCAGATCAAGTTTATTTACATTCAGAATAGAAACTTTCAAGTTACATTTACAAATTAAAACATTTACAAATTAAAACATTTGTGTTTCCTCATCACAATTAGGATTATAGAAAGTTTTCAAGTCAGCATCTTGGCGCTTCAACTTCAATTTAGGATTCCCATCTTTAGATTTCCGACCTCGCTTTTTGCTCTCTTCCTTCCCATCACTTGAAGCAGTCTTATCAATGTTAATTAAACATTTATCAATTGGTAGTGGTTCATAGACTAGTTGAAGAACCTTCATTTGTAAAGATGCGACTTTACCAGTCGAACCATGTGAGCCAATATAAAGTCCGGTAACGTGAACTAAGCCCATATAGCGGCCCCGTTTGAGATCCTCACATTCCATCGCGTTTGTAAAGAGATCGAATGCTTGAAAATGATCAGATAGTTTTAAAAACAGTGTATCGAATTCCGGCAATTCCTTATAACCAACTCCTTCCTCTAATGCCTTTCTCCAATGAGTGGGAGCACTTTCAGGCAGCTCAACACATTCTTTCGCGAAAGAGTCAATAGTTTTAAGAATCACCTGTTGCCATTTTGGAAAAGTCACTCGCATTTGTCTCATATTGCTATACCCTGATGTAGACATACCATTACTGTGGAAGAATGGAACTTGAAGATAAAAGCCATCATCACCATAATTCAAGGTTTGAAAGTAGAACGTATTTCCAATCCCTTGCACCTTTCGTGTCGGACGAAGCTTCAAGAGATCTTGCTCAAAAGCGTCACCTTCCTCTCTGATTGTATACATTTTCTGAGTCATGTTTCAACAAGTACTAATTCGGAGCTTTCAACCAGCGCAAATGAATTGTCACTTGAAAGTGGTAAAATATCATTAAAGCGTCTTCCTTATATACACCTATATATGACTCATCAATCAAAGTGATGACGTGTCACTTTATGATTCGCTAACCTTATATTAACATTGCAGCAGTTGCTGCAATCCTTCCAAGCGGACTATTGATTACAACATTAATACTGTTTCCAATATCATTTAACATACTTAGAAACCCACCACCACCGCGCTGAATTAAGTTTCGCCTTTTCTTATCACTACTCCTTGGATTTGAAAACTTTTTTATGCTATTCAAAGAGCCAGCATTCAACAGAGGCTTGTAAATAGGTAGACATTTGTGTATTGCAAAAGCTAAATCACGAATGAAATCATCACTTGAATTTTGAATCAATTTACACTTCTTCTTATTATCATGTATCCTGTTTAACTTTCGCAACGCCTTTTTAAACTGACTTGAAGGTTTGAAGGACCGTTTCGATTGACGAGAAGATGCCTTCCGTTTTACAGACATTTTTATTCTAATATGGAAATAGATAATACAATTACAATTTTTGCTTAGTACTTACAACATTATATACAAAAGTTTACAAGCATTCACACAGAGTTTGTTGCTGGTACGTATAAAATTACATAAAACACTTAGCAAGTTGTAGAGGGAAACTGATATACACTCACATCGGCTAGAGTCTCATTTGTAGCAGTTATGAGCTGCTCAATGTCTTTCATTAGATGTTTTGAAATAGGACAGCACATACAGCAAGGCTTTAAATGGAAAGTCTTTAAAATATTGGCATAGTATGCCCGCAAACTGATCACCTCAGAATGTCCTTGAGCAGCCACATTGATGCTTACTGATGGCGGTCCACTGAACAAGTCCAGTTTGCACTTCTCACCCTTCTCATCATAGTAGCTGGAGGTGATAATGTCATGGAGACATGTGTTGAGTTTCCGTTGGATACTGCTGCACCAACAGCGAGAGTATTCCGGTACAATCTCCGTTTGAGATAGTGGGCGAAATACTTCGTTGAGCCAGAATCTTGCAACTCGTGTAAGAGCGTTGTTCACGACTCTCATCAACATTCTCTGCACCACAACGTCCTCTCCGCAGCGGAAATACTTCACTATTTCCTCCATCAGATCCACCAAATCCGCTTTATAGCCAGTTATATTCACGGCAGAATAAAATATATTGCCCGTGAAGAGTTGACTTCGGTAAATTATTGAAATGGGAATGTTGGTAGTGAACGACATGCTGATTGACATTGTATTAGCCTCAAATTATGCTTGAAATAGAACGGTACAATGTCCTCCTTATATAGAAAAGTCACACAAAGACACAATAGTGACCAATCACAGACCTGCATGATGACTCATCATGCACGATATACAGTGACTGTTGAAGATATTTCTTCATCGCAAAGGGGACAAGATGAAGTTTCAAAGGGTACATAACATGTAGAACACATAACGCTATGAGAACATGGCAAAAAGAGAAGGGATCGTTCCTGTTTAAAACATTTAACGCAGTTCCGTTCACATAATAATTTAAATGTCTCTTGTTCTAATTTCCTTCTGAAGTCACTTTTATTCGGAGAACTTTTTATTAAAACACTGTCAGATGTCTCCTTCTTTCCATATCGTTCCAATTTGATCCTCCTAATTTCACTATCATTGCAGTGTAGCATGGAGAAATCCTCTATCCACCTACGATCCAAATTGTGATTCATAGCATGCTCATCTAGATCCATTAGTCGATCAACTAAATCACCAGCGTTGATATTTTCACTGAGATTTGTTACAGTTTCTATGGCTTTGAACGAATATCCAAGGTCTCTTGCGACAACCCACGACGTTGGGATACTAGTCATCATTATGTATGTCATCAAAAAACTATCTCATATTTATAGCATAGTTTGTCTACGTAAAAGGAAAATCAATGTGTCATCTTGATTACAATGGTTGCAATAGTCACAATAGTCGCAATTGAGCAAACCCATTCAAAATCAAACAACGGACGTCTATCGGTACGTACCCAAGTGCTCAGAACCAAACCACACAAGTTCGATCATAGACGTTCCGAAACACAGTGTACCAAACACATGTACCTATCCAGTAAAACAGATCTCATACAAGTTCCTATTGATAACACTGAATTATACATGTACCTATCCATGTGCCTATCGATAACTAAAGTATACATGTACCTATCCATGTTCCTATTGATAACACTAAACTTTACATGTACCTATCCATGTACCTATTGATAACACTAAACTTTACATGTACCTATCCATGTACCTATCCGTGGCAAGTAGGGCACAGTTTTCACTACTGAAGCAATTTTCACAGTTATTAGTGAGAAATTTTAGTTTTCATGAATAATACACAAATTGACGTTTATCTACCAGAGTCGACGTATAGTTTATTTGGCGATTTTATATACTAATTAATATATTCATTCCAAACCGCCGATTGTTATACAAACTGTTTGGTATTAACATTGCATAGCATAAATCAAGTGGAGAGATTATATCAGATTCGAGACAAAACGCTATGGTTCAATATTTCTAATATAATTATGCAAGTGGTAGTGTTATATAATCAATACTTCATGGAGAATGAAGAAGTGGAACTTTTTCTTATCATGATAATTTTATCGTCTTAGATGCATTCTTCATGAAAAACATCTCAACTGACTCCGAAAATCAATATTTCACCTCACTCTGAGAGGATAATGCATGGTCGACTATAGTCGACTCAGGTAAATAACGGGTTAATTATTATTTGTTTTTACAAATCATGATTTCCTGCTACAGTCACAAGCATTAGTATATTTAGTATATTTCTAAAAAAAGTAGAAATGCATTCTACGTGAAAGTTGCACATTGCTTGATTTGGGAGGTGAGATTTTCCGGTGCAGAGACTTTTTGATAGAATGTTTTCTCTGCGTTCATGAGATATTGGTTCGAATCTAGATCTGATGAAACCTAAGCTACTTTTAAAATACACTCTACATTCTTGCTGAACACTCAACACAGAAGAATGACAGTGGGATTACTGAAGCTCGTCCACATGAAGAAAGTGGTTTGTTTAATTTAGTTCTATGTATAAACTAGTTATATTCATATATTCATTCTCATTTTTTCATTCATTTGATGATAATTCTGCGAGTATCTAACAACTTCTGTGACATGAACCAAAGAGCCAAAATAGTGCTGAAGTTTACATTTGTTCGTAAATCACAAGAAAAGGGCGGAGCAATCGTAAAGAAAGACAACATCGTTTGTCGTTCGATATAAAAACATATCATGTGGATCCATCACTGAATAAATGTCATGTTTTGGAAGATAAGAGTTGCAAACTGCAAACCCGCATGCACCGTAATACTTAAACCCCAACTTGCTGTCGATCATTTCGTGAGAAAATAGACTGATTTTCGGAATTTTAGTTTTAGCCGGTTTTTACCTGGTTTTTACCACGTAGGGCCGTATGCACCAACTATAGCTTAGCCACAGATTTAACCTGTGGTTTGTTAACCAGATGGCTATACTTAAAACGCAGGCGATATGCACCAAGTTTAATTGTCGATGGTTAGTAAACCATCGATGGTTAATTTATCCATCATGAAGTGTGACGTTTTAGCGTAATAGTTCTATTTATAGTAATTACGCTATCATTCTACGTCAGCTGAGAGGATAAAAAGTGAAGTATCCCTCAGAAAGACAATAGGACAGCATGACTCGACAACGGGCGAGGAACTTCACTCCGGCTGAGGCAGCAGCACTTATGGAGATCATCGATAGATGACTGAACCAAAGTTATAGAGGACAAAACCACATCAAGACCCGTGGTTCTTAAGAAGAAAGAGTATTGGAAACAAATTTTGACCGAGTTTAATGCTCTGGGCTTTTGAAGTCGCACTTTAGTTCAGCTAAAGGAGTACTGGAGACGTAAGAAAAGGTACTGAAGAAAGCGGTGTGAAAATCGTCGAGAAATAAGGAAGATTGGAGGAGGATTGAGAAATAATGGGACCAGAACTACAGAGAATGTCTCAAATTATTCCCCAAGAAACATTGAATCCTCCCTCTGAACTTACAGACACTTATGATTGAGATGCATTGGTACTCGCAGCGAATTTTCCGCATACATCCGGATTAAGATCAATGTTGAATAGTGCGCTATCCGATGATAGACCTACTGATGGTAGCGATATTGATGATGAGACCCAGTCACAGCACCATTCACCGAACCCATCTGCTTCAGGAGACGAAGTACCGGTAACTATTGGTCCAACAACTGTGTCCATGCACCAAGTGAATAAAGGTCAGCGCCAACGACCAAAGAGTGAATTTCAAAAGCGCCAACGACAAATGAGTGAATTTCAAAGTCGGCTGTTGGAAATGGCAGAGGAAGAACATCAAACAAGGATGGAGATTTTGAATTTGAAAGTGAAATATTGGAACGATAAAGCTAATAATGCTTCCTCTTCCTAAATGGACGTATTTCATGTTTCTATCTGACGTTTTGCTTTTTTATGATTTATGAAATTAGATACTGTATTGTGCTGGTGCATTCTATAGTTTCGTATATAATTGATGTGTTGTAGCTACATCAGTTTTCTTGTCAATTTAAGATCAATAAATTCAGTTTTACGTTTTATTGTTTTAACAATTTCTAGATGACTTTTAGAGTTATGTTATTTGAACTCATCATAACTTAATCTCATCAATACACGGGTATTTTGACAACGAAGTAAAACAGTTCCTATTGAATAGTGATTAGATTATTCAGAAAAGATCACATCATTAAATTATGCTAATGTAGCCTATAGCAGTATCAGAAAAATAATTTTCAATCAGATAATAACATTCTTGTTGTATAACACGATCGATTTGAGAGAAACATCCATATATATTTTTAACATACACGCTGAAATTTGTGGGTTATCATAAGGAATATATCCCTCATAGAGTAGGCTAGATTATCTGAATGCTGGTGACAGAGTAGCCTTAATGTGACATAAGAAAATGATAGCATCTTTTGATCATAACCATTAGCATACTTGCTAATATGAAGGAATAGTGATGACTTGAGACTGATAGATGCTAGAATATTGCATTGAATTATTGACCCGACAAAACGTTTTAAAATAGAATGACTATGTTAAGAAAAAAATTAATTATGTTTTCCGAGAATAATTAGACTAGTTCAAATAAAATGAAAAACAATCTATACTTCCGGATCGACATGATTTTAATCAGTGAGAGCTGAAATAGTTCATAACGACAGCATTGCGAACTACATTTCCTCTTCTTTCATCAGGATATCTCCTGGTGTTCATCAGATGTTGATTGCTCATCTTCAAACTCACTCTCATTATGCATTACTGCAATATTGTGCAATACCGCGGTGGCGACAATTATTCTTGGACAGTTTTCTGTTTTAACTCGAAGATGTTTCAATACAGAAAAGCGACGCTTCCACACTCCTATACATCGTTCGACAGTGCATCTTGCTCTTTTCTGACTCCTGTTATATGATTCTTGTCCAGCACCTGTTGGACAGAGGAACGGTGTTAGCAGTTCACTTGAACAGCCATAACCAGAATCTCCAAGAATCCAGTAGCCTTCAGGTAGGGCCTCAGCGAAGTCACGTAGAATTGATTCGTTAAAAATACGCGAGTCATGAGCAGAATCATACCAGCGACATACGATGTTTTTTATTCGTTAAAATATTATCGCATACAACCTGTACGTTGATCGAAAAAATAGTCTTTTCTGTTGCGATAAAGCTCCGATACAGATGTTGTTGGGGCGTCTATTTTCACATGAGTGCCATCCACAACTCCGACAACTCCAGGAAAGCTGTGTTTTTGGAAAAAATCGGCGGCAATTTCTTGGCGCTCTTGTACAGATGAGAGTTGAATAAACCGACGAGCAGCAAGAGCAATAACATTAGACACACGATGAACTATTCTGCAAGCTGTATTTTGGTGCACACCAAAAGTGTCAGCGTCAACAATTTGAAATGTGTTGGCAGCAAAAAAATCGTAGGGTAAGGAGCAATTGGATTTCAGGAGATACTGGATTATTTCGCTTGCTATCAACTCTTAATTCTTCCCCAAATAGTTGAACCAGATAACAAAAAGTCGCTTTAGTAAAACGAAATTGTTGTCGAAATTCCTCTTCGCCAAACGAATCCAATATTCTATCGGGACGAGTTTTGCAGGTTCTCTCTGAGCGCATTCCAATTTGTGAAAGCTGGTTAAGATAATCATAATGCTCAAATAGATCCATTTTCATTTGTATGCATATAATGGTGAGTCTATAGCTTTATCGGTGAATGATTAAAACACTGCTGTCTGACTGAAGTTCTAAGGATTTTTCGTTCCTTTCATGTCAACGTCAGACAATTATCATATTATACTTCAGTGATTGGTCGATACAAACAATGTCTGTCTTATCCACAGCTTTAACCCACCCCCTCAGCGTGGTTATATTTCGCTGGTTAAGTTTGCAGTTAACTGCGCGGTTATCCTGATGGATAAGTTGGTGCATACGAAACATTAACCTGAAGGATAAAGTCAGAGTTGACCATAGTTATTTGTTGGTGCATACCACCGTTGGTTAGATTAAAAGTTAACCGTGCGATTAGCGTATTAACCGCGCGGTTAACTGTTGGTGCATACGGCCCTAAGTGGCAAAAACCAGTTTTAGCCGGCAAAAAGCCAACCCTGATTGAAATGGCTACTAATCAGACGGGTCTGAGCCTAAAAGTTAAATCTGCAACGGGACCACAGCATTCGGGCCTTCAAAGAATTGGCTGACGTGACCCAAGAGAGTAGAGAAACCCCATTCTGGGCTCATCTACCCAGGCTCGGCGAAGAGTACTTAATATACGTACGTAGCATTCATAATCATCATGAAAATCTAGTCTATGAGGGAATTCAGTTCTTTCCAATCATTGGAATGATAAAAAGAAGTTATTTGATTAGTAGCTCAATTCACAATGCGCATGTCGAGTGAAGTTTATCTAAATATTTGAAATCTTGTTTTTTTTTATCAGTCACCAAATTTGAATGATAATCAACAAAAATCTTCAAAAGTCCACTAATCGGCAAATAATTGGGCATTTAACATCTAATCGGCCGATAACCGATTATCACTCTGCAGTGTCAATAATTAGCCGATTAATCGGTACACCCCCACTTTTTATTACCTTTCTATGAAGTGAGTGAGTCGCGAGCAAAACTGTGGTGTAAGAGACATATTTTGCACAGTTTTGCAGACTACATTCCGAAAACTGTGGTCTAAGAGATTTTGACGAAGAGTTTATTTAACAGGAGAACAAAACTGTGGTGTAAATCTCATCACAGCTACTTACCTTTAAATTGGTGAAAGTGTGGTGTATGAGAATTTTTCCACAGGTGGCACTCGGAGAACGAAGCGAGAACGGCGAGCAATATTCTGTGCAATGAATACTGACTGATGCGTGCCGCTGTCGATAATTGTCTTGAATGAACGTTGGACCGCACCACAAGCATTCTTGAGATCACCTTAAGTAGCGCATTAGAATTCACAAATACATTTTCAAAAAGCTACTAACTTCCCAACTACCATTTATTTTAGTCTACTAGGAGAAACCGGGGCTAGTTGTTACAATTTTTGATTTTTTGATATTTTTGTGTAATAGTTTGATATACATGTCGGCCAGCATGCAATCAATATTTCAATTTTTCAATAGTAATGTTAATATGACGGACGAGACATTTTGGTACATCTATTTCAAATAATCTATCTATGTACTGTGCCTGCAAAGATTTTGGAGACTAGATTCTTAATGCACTGCCGATCTATATTCGAACAGAGTCCGTGTCGTCGGAGTCGCAGTAGCTGTGCTAAGCACAGAGTAAAACGCACTCGATCATTCGAACAGCAGACATGTCTCGTGGTGCAGTCCTATACACACGACAAAATTTATGGATGTGCACTTGGGTCCGATTTCACAGCAACTCTGGTATTATCTCCTATATCGTTTCGTAACCACGCGTCTCCCAGTGTCATAAAAATCATTGTGTCATAAAATTTGATGGGACGCCGTTAAATAAAATTTCACGAAATCTGGGGAAAATCATTAAAATTTTGCAAAATGTAGTAGAAACCAGTTTTTTGCTTTCATACTTGAACCTTTCTAAATCTTCCGAAAGATACTGGCTCAATTCATCGACAGTAAAAGATGCTGTAAAAATTATATCCCTTTAAGCATTTTCCGAAGTTCATTAGGACAATTGGTTTAGAATCGAAATACTTGCCTTATTTGGGGATGGACGAGTCGAACGTTAATATCTTTTGAATCAGAACTGTTAAAACATTTGCAATCCACTTGAGTAGTAAGAAAACGGCGAACACTCGACCGGCGCCCCCCCCTCTAGAACGACAGAGGTTGTGGTCTGTCGTGGTGTGCCGGCCAGGTTGGTCCACGTTCACAAAATGTTCGCTGACTCCCCCCCCTCTGGAACGACAGAGTGTCGTGGTGGACTTGGGCGACCGCCAGGATTTGTCTTGAGGCTATAGTGTGTGATGTTTTTCGTGCAATCTGCTGAATGTTGGGTTGTAAAATGGGCTGTTTCGAGTGGAAGGAGTGCTCGGATGTGAAAACGGAGGCCAGATTCGGATTCAGCGTGAAATTCTGCATCGGTATGGTGAATTTGAACGCAATCGGAGAGAAAAATTTTCGCTGACGTCCCCCCCCCTCTTATCGATTGCATATTCACAGGGTATATAAGAACGGGATCGGGAGAGGAATTTCACTAAGTTGAGAAACTGACTACAGGTAAGTCGTTTCTCTTGAGTTCCGATATCGGACTTCTGACTTTCCATTGCTGATATCAGCTAAGGTGTCGGACTTATAGGTTAGTCAGTATAGCATGACTGACCATTTGATGATAGTAGGCCGAAATCTTCAAACGGCTATAACTTTGCTTCTACAAGTCGTTTAGAATTTATTCAAAAAACGTTCGCCAGCTCATGATGTGCTGTAGGTGACAGACTACTTCTAAACGTTTTATGAGTAGTACTAAAATACTGAAAATTTTAAATTCATATTTAATGATAATAATTAAAGTTTTTGAATAAAAAGCAGTCGTTTATGAGTCTCCGTGACTTGGGTCGTTTCCTCTTGTAAATAACTCCACCGGTTTTCATGTCAAAACTGGGGCCCGGATACCAACACAGTGATATGACGCACGCTCTGTCCGATCGAGGTTGGATTTGTGGGTCGAGACCTTGGAGCTGGGATAAGATCCCCTCTGAGTAATGTCTGTAACGGATTCAAGAGCTTAACACCCAAACGGTTGCTGGCTTGCTATCAAATGTTTGGTAACTTAGTCTTTCAATGCATATCAGCAAGTAGTATCCTATAAACACTTGCAGAATTATCATGACAAAACCGAGTAACGCCAAGATGTTGGTTGGCAAGTGCAGTTGTGGCAAGATTGCCAGAGGTAGTGAGCTGAAGAAGCATTTAAAAGAAAAAGAGGGGACGATGGGCCATGAGAGGAAAGTGATGTTGAGGTTGTGTGTGTCTTGTCGGAAATGTGTGATGGGGGATGAGAAGGAATTCATCAAGGCGCATTTACAGTGTGAGAGTGGGAACATCGGAGAGAAGGGGTTCAAGACGTGGTTTGAGGGAGAGTTGTTGGAAAGGGAAGAGGTGAGGAAGGCGGTGGCAACGATTCAGGACGTGATTGGGGAGAAAGTGGTGAGGAATGCGAGTGAGGGGAGTTCGAGTGAGGAAGTTGAGTTGAGAGCGAAAATGAAGAAGAAGGATGATGTTGATTTGCATGCGGTGATGGAAGATTGTTTGGGGATATAGCGGATTTGAAGGAAGAGTGGGAGGGGAAGGAAGTGGCTAAGCCGATGGCAGCGTCATCGCCACGGCAGGAAGAGGCGTATGATACGGAGGTATTTGTGAGGATGAAGGATCGTGTGATGGCTTTGGAAAGTAATAATAGAAAAGTTTTGAAGAAGAATGAAGAGCTGATGGTGAAGGTTGAGGGGTATAGGGCAACGACGGAAAGAGTTGGAGAGCTTGAGAAAGAAGGAGAAGGAATGGATGGCGGAAAGGAGCGAGTTGATGAGGAAGGCAGGTTTGGTGGAGAGTTTGCAGGCGAGTGTGTCGAGGAAGGATGAGATAGAGCGGATGCGAAGCGTGGTGAAGGAGACGGAGGAGGTGAAGGCTATTAATAAGAGGTTGTCGGGTGAAGTGGAGCGACTGCATGAGCGTTTGAAGTGTCGAAAAAGGAGAGTATATGAAGTTCATCTTCCCCTCTTTGAAAATAATATCTGTGATGTCCCCACAATCTCCAGCCATTTGAATGAAACACAGTTGTGTTACGAGGGGGATGGAGTTCGCTGCCTCCACATGACGATGAACATCAATGGAGAGCTTGATCACTTCGTCGTCAGAAAAGTTAGAAAGAAGGTTCCCAGTAAGTCTATTCAACATAATCATTTTTGTAGCTCATCTAATCTCCTATTATTTTCCTTTCAGAGTGTTTGCAGTAGTAGTGTCGGTGGACGGAGAACGACCCATGGGCTCTTTTAAGGGCCAACCTTCTAATGCAGCTAAAGCGGTCCCAAGCCCGCCACATATCCTCGGATATGGAATGCAGAGGGGAAGAAAAATGATGAATGAAATGAAATGAAATGGGAGGACACTCACGCGCCACACGCAACATAACACACTTCTCTCTTCAGTAGTCTAACAAGCTTTTTACACATGGATTGCAGTCGATTGCTATCCCTGTATCAGAAGTGTAAGCTATCTTAATTTTATTTGACACTATTTCATCTAACATCATCGTCCATATGAAATGTTTTAAGATTTACAAGTTAGACTAAGCGTGCTACTATTTCCAAATGAAAACGTATACATGGTTAAATCATCCACTTAAGCCCATCCGTAGTCTAACAAGCTCTTTACACATGGATCGCAGTCGATTGCTATCCCTGTATCAGAAGTGTAAGCCATCTTAATTTTATTTGACACTATTTCATCTATCTTGAAACTTACCATGCTGATAGAAAATTTCACGCTGATTCCAAATCTGAAATCCGTTTTCCCATCCGATGCTTCGTTTTGAAGCTACAGCCCAAAACGTCCCAAATTCTAACTCTGTCGTTTTTCGCCAATGTCCCAAAATCTTAAATGGCGTCTCACATCTAAACGAAGACAGATATGAACAAGCCGATTCTTTCAGTGAATTTGTCTCACTCTTAGCTTTCAAACGAGCTATGGCACGACTAAATCCGTCCACTGGAAGCCAAAATCGAAGCGAGCTGTCCAGAGGGGGGGACGTCAGCGAAAATTTTTCTCTCCGATTGACTTGAAACTCACCATACAGATAGAGAATTTCACGCTGATTCCAAATCTGAAATCCGTTTTCCCATCCGATGCTTCGTTTTGAAGCTACACACCAAAACGTCCCAAATTCTAACTCTGTCGTTTTTCACCAATCTCCCAAAATCTTAAATGGCGTCTCACATCTAAACGAAGACAGATATGAACGAGCCGTTTGTTTCAGTGAATTTGTCTCACTCTTACCTTTCAAACGAGCTATTGCACGACAAAATCCGTCCACTAGAAGCAAAATTGGAAGTTTGGCGTAAGGGGGGGACGTCAGCGAAAATGTTTTCTCTCCGATTGCGTTCAAATTCACCATACCGATGCAGAATTTCACGCTGAATCCGAATCTGGCCTCCGTTTTCCCATCCGAGCACTCCTTCCACTCGAAACAGCCCATTTTACAACCCAACATTCAGCAGATTGCACGAAAAACATCACACACTATAGCCTCAAGACAAATCCTGGCGGTCGCCCAAGTCCACCACGACACTCTGTCGTTCCAGAGGGGGGGGAGTCAGCGAACATTTTGTGAACGTGGACCAACCTGGCCGGCACACCACGACAGACCACAACCTCTGTCGTTCCAGAGGGGTGGGACTCAGACCCGAAGCACCACGGCGGCTGACCACGACACTCTGTCGTTCCAGAGGGGGGGGGCGCCGGTCGAGTGTTCGCCGTTTTCTTACTACTCACTTGCGGAACGATATTTCTGAAACTGGGATCATGCCCTTTGCACAAAATTGATAGCTGTTTCAAGAAGGGTGTCAACACGATTGAAGAATTGGAAGTGGAGCAATTTATAACTGAACACTAATTTATGAAGTACCTCAGCGCTCGCCGTGAAGATTATAGCTTTCTTGGTGACGTGACGGGTGTGGCCGCGTGGTCTATGTTACGATTTGTTTCATCGCATTGGCTTGGCCTTAAACTAGCGTCAACTTAGAATTTTGGATCTGTAGGAAATCAGTATTTTCTTGACCATTTGCCCGTACAGAAAGAATTCAAGCAAACTATTCAATCAAGAGAACGTTACAAGCGTACATATTGTAAGTGTTCTCCGAAACCCTCCTTCACAAGCTTTCCTTGCCTTCCTAACTTTCATTAGTCTGCACTTCGAAGCATTCCTTCTGAAGTTTCAAACGAAGGAGCCTGTGATTCATGTCCTTCATGCGGCATTGATTTTCCCTATTAGTGGAATTTATGCAGAAATTCATCAATGAAAGATACAAATAAGATCAGACAAAGCGAAAAGGACTACGAAGACTATTGTCAGTTTGGCAAAAATTGATCCTACGAGTACGAAGACCGAAAACAGGAAAGCGACCAAGAAGATTGGCAACGGAACAAGAGCGATGACGTATTTATTGCAGAATGATGTTAGTGAATGTCACGTGGAGAAATTCAAGGAGACGTGCATGAATGTCTTCGTTGCTGTCGTCAGCAATCTGCAAAAGTCTTCCTTTTGATTCCATAGTATTAAAGGATGTTACTATGCTTCATCCAGATAACCGTAACGATCTTAATTCGTTATCATCAATATCTCGCCTTTGTCTGACAATTCTGGAACCTCTAAAGTCTGTGTTGAGTTTTGTATTCCCACGTTCGGTTGAACCATCTGCAGCGGGAGTAAGGGAAGATATCTGCGATGACGCTAGGAATGAATGGAGACTGTCTCAGCTAGATACTAATCTTCCGTCTTTTCATTGCTCAACTTCTTCAGAGAAAGGATGTCGAGGAAAGCAGCAGGATTCATATTGGAGACATGTTCATGAAGAAGATGATGTGGCGCACCTCCCTGCTGATGAGGAATCATCAGGATAAAGAATTGATGAATATTGGGAAAACGTATCGAGAATAACAGTTGAGTGGGGGAAACCCAAATACAGGTGTCTATCCAGTCTTACGAAAAAGCTTGCTGAATCTAAGTCAAGGCAATTTGGTCTCAGAATCAGGTTTTTCACTGAACAAAAGCATCTTCGATGTTTGCGAATGTTCATTGGACGAAGAAATGCTTGTGTCGCTGCCTACAATTAAGGATGCTTGTATTCGGGTAAGCGGATACTTGAACATCGAAATTACGAATGCATTGATAAAGTCCACCAAACAATCTTACCAAAGTATAACGCAGCACCTGAGGAATAGAGGAAATTGAGAGCTATCGCTAAAAAGGAGCAGGAAGAGATAAACTTGAAAAGGCAGCATGAAAATGATGGTTTTTTTCAAGAGGAAATAGCAAGAAAGTAGCCATTGAAGTAACAGAAGAGCAAGTTCAAGATGCGAATTTCAGGAAATTCTCATATTCAATACTCTATCCCAAGTAAAGTTAATGAAAGTAAACGCTCGACTCAGTTTGGCCATTCAACAGCAATACACAATCACAAAAGAGTTCCATGATAAAGAGAATCGGAAAAATTGACAATCCCGATTATTTTAAAGAGCCCCATGTTCATGGTGTGTGTGGACGACATGAAAATCAACTTAAAGTTACGATTTTTTTTTTTTAGAAATCGACAAAAGTGAAGAATATATTGATGCTATTGAAATTGCCGAAATATACATGCAGATACAATGTATTCATGAAAATATTCACATACCTATTAATACTCTTACTTAATATTAGGTATCAAATAGCCAATAATGACAATGAAATAGGCTTAACCTGAAGTCAGTGAAGAAAGATGAACTAGTTTATACACAAGCGAAACATTCACACTGTCTATATGACACTACTAATAATACAAATCGAATATTGTCAATCACTGTTCATCAAGCCGTCCAGCTAGTCGAACAGCGATAGCGTTGCCGCGGACGATAGCAAGAGATAGCCGCTGAAAGAGCCACTCTCTCTCTCTGCTATCATTGCGTTGCAACGCGATACGTCGTCCAATTTCTTTGAGGAATGGTAGTGTCAGAGGCCCGATGACACCAGACGTTTCGACGGCTACGGGTTGGACGACAAAGCGATCGGCTAAGGCGGCGTACTTGGAAAGCTTTGCCTTCTCCGCTTTGGAGGCAGCGGAACCAGCCTCCACTGCTGAGCCGTACACGTTAGTAGACGAGAAAGAGTCGACGCAGGTTGCGTCCCAGACTAGCGACTTTCCTTGAGAAAAGGGGAAAAGAGTCAACCCGTCTGGACGTTTGCCGTCGCCACGATCGAGTCCTACGGGCTCGAGACACGACGCCACCATTGCTGCATCCAGCCCTCGCTTCACAACGTCGTTGATAGCCGTGTGTCTCGGGAAACGGCCAGCACTGCGACGACACGACAACGGGTGAAGGCCCCGCTTGTCGACTGTGCCACCGCAACGGCATGGGTGGGGCTCACATACACTCAAGCCGAGACGCTGTGCCACCGCCAGGCGTGTTGTCTCATCGTCGAGAAGGGTACCGGTCGACGTCGAAGGCACTGCCTGAAGCCAAGCGCCACTGTACGGCTGAGAAGCAGCAGCTAGGCATGCAAGTCGATGTTGGTCGAGTTCGTGACGGAGGTGGTCCCTGTTTAACATCACTAGCTGCTTGTCCCATTCACTTTGAATATCGCGCTTATCTGGAACACTCAGATGGGAGGAGGACCACACCTCAAGAGCTGAGTTATGGCTACTCAATTTGTCTTTTGACTTGAGGATGTCGAAGATCAGAGATGCACTTGAAAATGAAGATGACAGGAAGGCGGGGAGAGCGATGTCTGACGCGGATCGGAGACCAAGTCCGCCATACTTCTGCGGCAAAGTAGCCTGCCTCCAACCTGTGTCGTCAAAGTCAACGTTGCAGACGGAGGAAACCGCCGATCTCAAGACCTCATCGAAGTGTGACAGGCCGCCTTCCTCCACAAAGCAAGGCGAGCTACGCAGAGTGTACAGAAGCTTCGGCATGGAGAGGCAGTTTTTCAAGAGGAAGAGAGCGGTATGACGATCTACAGATTGTAGTCGTAGCGCCATTCTGGACAGGGTGTCGCTCTTCTGTCGAATCCAGTTACGAATTCATTTTTTGACTTATTATGCATGTATGACTTCAATACTAATGAACGATTACAGCCCTTACTTGGCATTAAACCGTTATGGCCAAAATGTGCAGTGTAAAGACATATTTTGAAATATCCTAATTTACCAAATGCCTTATATACGTACATGTATGGCATTTCGACATGTCTTTTTGTTCTACATTTATGAATATGAGACACTCCTGTCTCTTTACGTTGATTTTGTCAAATACCTTAGTGTGTTCATCGCAAAATACTTCTAAAAACTAAGTGACTGATGAAGAAAGTGACACAAATATGTTCAAAATGCCATGATATTCTGATGAATTTTACTTCAGAACATCTGAAAGATCCTAATTTAGTGGGAATAATTGCCATAAAAAAATCATGAAATTTTCTGTGCAAGTTGTTGGGAGGCCTGATGAATAGTTAATTGCTAAGTTGATTGCGTTGCTTTGCCTGTGTTGTTTTACAAAGATGACCACGATAAGATCGTTGGCAATTGATAGAACCCTTTCCGGCTTTCAACCTTTTATTGATCATAAACCTTCTCAGTAATGCTAGATTTCCAAATGACAATCATACTTCATTATTTTTTTCTAAGCTAGGCTCCTAGTGAAATACGATAAGCGATTTGATAATGAATTTCCACTTTAACCGTGGTACACGATCACTCACACTGATTCAGATCAGATTAAATAATTGAGAGACTTCCAGGGCGTGTCTGAAAAAAAACATTCATTTCATGAGTTGATGAAAAGTGTTGTAGGTGTCAAGTGATACATCCAATGCACTGGATTTATTGAAGAGCGAAGAAGGAAGACCCTGTCAATGTGTTGATTATTTTATGTCAAAGCACTTCAAAATCTTTGATATGACTGATGAATATACAATGTGTATTTGGAAAATTGTGTTAATAGCATGATATTAGCGCTTAGTTTACACTTGCAGTGTATTTTTTCAGCAGCTTTGTTTCATCTCAGAAGGTATTTTTGTGGATCTCAGGTGTCCTACGATGTTGAATTACTGAATTTCCTATAACTGAATTTCTAGTACTGAATTTCCTATTCAAGCATACTCAAGCACTATTCCTATTTCGTGCAGGTGGCTACATTTTAGCAACATTTCAGCTACATTTTATCATCAAGAAAATTTCACATCATAGGGAGTTACAAATATGCCTAAAACGCACCGTTTCCAGCTTTAAATAGCACAATATGTACAATGTCTATTTACATGTAATTCTAGGATCTTGATAGACCCAACAAATCAAAACCTTTTCGCTGTCTGGTAACTAAGAGACATACAAACATTTGAACAGGGATAAAAATTTTGATTTAGAAAAACAGGCATTAAGAAATTCAGCGTCCAGCTGAAGGCAATGTCTCAAGTCCGTTACAGGTGTACTCCGGGCAAAATTCGTTCATGATATTACTGTCTTAAACAAGCTGATAATCAGCTGTCACTTCTATCCGTATCCGGCAGTCTGCAGCGATTTGCCTTGCGAGATATCCGCTTGTCTAATGCTCGGGATGACGTCAGCGTTGATGCGCACCACTGTCTTCAGGCGTCGCGTGCCGTGAATGAATAAACCGATTTCACGAGGAAGTACAGTGAAGTCCAATGGAAAAACTTTCGCTTATGAATCAAAACATAAACGGCACGAATGAAGGTGAATTCTGTCCTAGTTTGTAAGCCTTCTCACACGCAGTTGTTGACATGTAGAGAGTATAATTTAATGATGCACATCATGCATTGAGTTCATTTTAGTTTGCTCGTGAAGCTGAATTTTGATCAGATGCTCGAAAGCGATATCCACCATCAAATGTGTAAGTATGTTGTACATTTATAAACCCTTTCAGGTAGACCTTAGATAAATATATCGATTTTACGCTACCTACGAAAGGATTAGATTTATTACCGCACATGGAAGGTTTCCATAGACCATTATCAGAAAAAGACTGAATAATCTCTCCTAGAAATTCATTGGCGAAAGGTTAGAAAAAATATTAGTCAAAAATCACAAGCTGCCCGAGGTTACTTATCGCACACACATACTCATGGGACTTTGGTGATTCAAATACATTGACAGCCACAGCTTATATAATCGTAAACGGTCAGCTCATGTTTGCGGTACATAGCAAGTTTGTAAAGGTGAATGAGCTTAGCTTCAGAAATCCCAGTACGGACAGGGTCAGTCTGACCTTTAAGAAAATTAATACTGAAATCATCGGTAGATAAAAGAGAATCAGGGTGTTTATTCATTTCATTATGCATATTTCAGAAATGGCAGTATCCGAATTAATTATGCTGCGACGATGCTCATAAAAGCGTAAATAGAAAGGGTGTGTAGTAGAGTTCGATGGAGGCATCGTGAGTTCGCGACACCAAACTATACAGCGTAATTGAAACAATGCAATAGAATATGATCGAATTCGCACACTTCGGTGCACTGGCCCGAGAACCGATCTAGCAGAATGAACCGGGGCACCGCGCTCAGCCCTAGCCATTATCATTGGGAGCAAAATTGTTAGAGCTGTTAGGACCCTTACGGAAATATATCATCAAGTTTCATGATATTTTAATGTCATGATATTTTGAAACTAGATATCATTAATCGCCATGATATTAGTATCATTACCCCATGATATTAATGTCATTATCCCTTGATATTATTTCCCATGATATTTTGAAACCAGATATCATCAAAAATATCATTATGATACTATCATTAACTCCCATGATATTTTCGTTTTCATTATCATAGAAATTAATGAGAGTATCATAATGATATTTTTGATGATGTCTACAATAGGTGAAATCACAAATAACCCACTGACGAATGTCATACGTGCAAGTAAGAGATGATTTACCAGGTAAACAAAACAACAATATTTCAAAAGTAACTATTATTATACAAAAGAACTGACTTTAAGTCCAACATGAACTTTGTGATTGACTAGTACACGACAGTGTCAATTCAAAATCTGAAGAATGAGCTATCCAATTATTTCACAGAAACAAGTCTATACAAACGCATATCATCTTAACAGTGAATCACATTCAGACAGTTGCATACTCAAAGGCACAATATATAATATACGTTTTATGGGCAATTGGGAAAAAAATTCTATTTATTCAACGTGGAAAATCAATGTATTCAATCTATCCAATGTAGAAAAAGATAGGCAGAACTTCTTTTGATTTACTTAAAAGATACACGCTCACTAAAATGTCTAATTAATATTTCGACTAAATCGGTGCATGACTGGATACATTCCTGCCGGATACATTCTACACGTTATTACACATTACACCATAGCCAATGTGTAAGCACAAAAACAATTTGATGGGCACCTTTATCAAAGACAGACTCTAGAAATTCGTCAGTTTAAAGAACTTGAGTAATGCAACCATTAACCGCATGAATTCAAGGTATCACCTTTACATCAATTTTAGTAGTCAATGATTTTATGAAAGGAGTCACAATATCATATTTACATTTTTCTCTTTTACGCGCAAGTCATATTACTAACCATCCAAGTTTATATGTAGTACAGTAAAGTTCGACACAAACCGTAATGAAAACGACTTTAAAGAAAATACAAGAATAACAGTCGCTAGTCGAACACAAAGGGACTTTGAAATGAGTAACACATTCATTTGTATCTACAGTAGCACAAAATTACAGCATTTGAAACTTCTAAATACAGTATACATGTATATATTGTACAAAATTGCATCAAAGAAGTCATTAGCTTCTATTACAATATGCTTTCATTAAACAGCAGTAACAAATGGCGTTCATATAACATAAATATACGATGAGTCACATGAGAAAAATGTAGGAACCTACTACAATATTTTCGGAAATTTAATAACAAACTGAAATATTCACATACTATAGTTGATGCAGAAAAGTTAGGCTCGTAGTCACACAGAAGGCCGTAAATGAATCTAATAATACAAGGATAGTCAACTTGTCACTTTTCAATTCAACACGATCATAATGTTACATACATAACGGCAACGATAGGCAAGCAGGATCGTCAATTTAGCGTAAGGTGTCCATATTGTAACGGATATTGTGTTGGAACACAATACAAGAGCAGTAAATTGACGAAGTAAATAGGAACTCCAAGGTGGACTACTAGAATATTTTCTCCTATTATAGTTATAATTAATTAGTTGATCACATTTCCTATGCTATCTAGAAAACAGCATGAACGGTTGGTGTTAATTGCTAGGAAGATATAATCAAATTTCTTTAACGATGAATGATTTAACAAGGAAAAAATGAAGCTTTGACATCACTGCTCCCAGGTTTGAGACTATTGTGGTGTGGACATGTTCTGACTCTATAGTGGATGATAATGATAGTTATAATTTGAAAGAAAAGATGGAAACTATATGATGCAATGAAGGTTTTCTACTTGCACATTGATCATTCAAATTGGTTGGAGATCGAAAACTTAGTTGAGCATTATTCCGCTTGTTAAGAGCAAGACTCCACAATTGACCAATTTTTTCTGTAATAATTAATTTGGAAGACATGAGAATCATGCACGAACAAACTTGAAACAGATCTGCTTCCATCGAAATATTTAAGAAAATCAGGATTGAAAGAGGGGCAGAGATTTACCCTGAAGATTCCTGACACTGCTCAACCCACTTGAGATGACTGCGTATCTAGAACAGAATACTTGCTCTCTCAGTACCTATGTAGTGAACAGTCAAAAATAGCAGATATTTGTTTGTTGAGAAGGGTACTGCAAGCTACTTACAAACCGCCCACGTGTAAAAAATGTCACAAACTCTTGGTGAAAGGAGAGTGAAGGGGGGCTTTGTCCTCATTCTATTTCAATTGTAGAAGAACATCACTAGCCACTTCAGGCAGACACTTGAATTTCGCAAGAATCTACGTGAGATTTCCATTACGAAAATAGTGAGACCCCACTTCATGTAAAAATGAAATCAACATGATAAGTTGACCATGACTTCGAAACTGGAGAACGGAATGCATGTTGAATTGATCGCACTTGATTGATGTACACTTCTACACAACTTAACATGGTCAGTATATTAGTATTTATTCTCGATGCTTTGACTATCAGCCATAATAATAGAAACTTATCTACTCGTAAACACCAAAATGCTTTTAATTGATGTAAACCATCAATGACTGAATATACATGGAAACGGAAAGTTCAGTTACAGCGTAGGCAAGAATATATATATGAATACTAGAAATCACACGTAACTTGACTGAAATTGATTTTAAAATCAAAAGAAATATCTAGGAGACCTATAAAATATTTCAGATAATAATATAGCCAGTACAAATAGACTCGGTGCACTCTGAGCAGTTCTTCAGCTTGTTTAGCCACTCTAGATATTTTAAGCTAGTTTGGGTCATTCCCAGCCGTAATGACGCATCCCTGTATTGGCGAAAATCAGCGTCTACGGCTGCCAAAAGAACATTCGTGCTTAATTTGTTCAAGTTTGAGGAAATCTTCCTATTCTATTCCTAGGCGAACAGGCACTCTGCAATCTGCATGATTATCAGCCGCACGGCAAAGCAAGAAAAAATATACGCAGAGTGCAACCCATTGTATCTAGTCATTCAATTTGTGAAGCCAATAAAGACATCACACGATAGATTGAACCATTCCCAGCCGTTCTGACGAGCCATGCTATTTTGGAATTCTTGTCAAATCAAATCCTATGATTAAGGCGTCTAGTCAAAGCATCAAGCACAAATAATGATATACATATAGTTACTAACCGCATAGTTGAAAATTCATCAGAAATCAGGATAACAGAACAGAAATTGTATCTCCAATTAGGTTCACGAAGACTCAAAATAGGAGCAACTATTACTTCGCCAATTTCCTACAGTCCCGGAACTTCTGGGACATTCGTTGGATGATGTCCTTTTCTTGGACGCTGGGATCCAATCGATGCACTTCACCTGAAAATAAAACAAGCTTGCTTGCACATCTTATCTAAGCAAAGAAAAAATATTCAATCGATGACAAGAATGGGACTCAAATATGCAGAAATATATAGAAAACATGAAATCGAACAAATTTACATCACTTTATTTGAAAACTGATTCAGGTTGCTTCCATCTTCCATTTTTTCATCGATCTATGGTTTTTAATAAAATAGGACCAAAGAAAAAAATCTTCAAAGAAAAAAAAATTCTTTTATGTCACCATAAAAGAATGTGACAGGTATTGATTGAGCTACATTATACCAATAACAATAAAAGGAAAAATTAACCTGACTGAATCCAGAAATTTATTTTGTATTTCATATCTCTTTCCTTTGCCATCTTCACAGAACGTTTCAGTTCTGTACTGTGATATATTTTACATTATATTAGATAAGAGTTGCACCTCATAAGTCATAATCATTGTAATAATCATCATCATAATAATGATTCTAATGAATTTCTAAGCGATACCACAACTGATGCTGACACGAACGATAACCATGTCATCAACACAAAACTCGTTGGCAATTGGCGTTTGATTAAAATTGTAATACAAAGCATCTCTACGATCATAGATGAAATTAGTTGTGAACATCCACAACAACTTGTACTTGCTTGGTTGACATCTGAGTGTTTCTGCCAAGAATACATGTGAACAGATATATTTCTACTTACTGAAGATCCAGTTCCGGACACTAGAGCTGACTACTGGTCCACCACCTCTTGACCGAACAGCAATCAGCCGCACCAACTGCTCCCTGGTATTCGCTGTCCCTAACATGACACTAACCAGCTTCTTCCACTGGCGACAAGCTTTGATGGCAAGTGCTTGGATATCAGTTAGGACAGGCACTTCGCCAACAGCAACCGGCTGCGGGGTTCTCGGCGTTCGTGGACGACAATTCTTAACGTCACGGAGAACAGATGAAGCTGTATGTGTAGGAGGTAGGTGAACGGGCGTTGCAGGAAAGTAGACGGGCGTTGTAGGAAGGTGGACGGGCGTTGTAGGAAGGTGGACGGGCGGTAGTGATGGATGCTCAGGTGTTGGAACAAATGCGGAAGACTGGACGGGATCGTGAAGGGCTGAGGTTTGTGGATGCGCCGGCATTGTTGGAGTGGCAGGTCTGTGGGCAGCTAAGGCAGCATCGTCCTCCATGAGTTCCAGCATCCCCATCTCGGGTTCTCCTGTATCCATCGCCGCGATACTGAGAGCATCAGTGAAGCTCTTCGCCTCCTGACGCACGTGAACCTAAAAATAAATACTTTTATTTGAATATTTAGCATTTCAGTGTACATGCATAAATTAATTTTATTATAATTTTTTAAGAATTTTGCTTATTTACTTCATTATGAGAATATTCACTTACGATTGATCGCAGAGTCCGTGAGATGGTCATCGGGACATCTTCAATCAGAATGGAATTCAGGCGTTGCAGATTGGTGACCTGAAACTCCAGCTTCCTAATGCGTTGTACCAGTTCCACCTTCGACAATTTGCAAAGCTCGTCCTGAATGAGAAGTGGAACAACATTGATTTTTATGAAAGTTTCAAAACTAGCTGCATCAATATTTGCTACAATTTCGTGATCAGAAACACTGACATGATGATCGTGGTTGACTTTATAAAGGAAAAAACGAAGGATCTAGTTTCTTTGGTGCTGATGATATCTAAGTTAATATTTTCAATCATGAATTTTAAAAAATGTTAACAATTATGACAATTAACAATTTCACGAAATGCGTCGACAAGATTAATTTTCTTTCGAAATAAAAGTTGGAAATGAAGTTATTAATTCTACTAGCTTTGTATGAAGTACTGAAGGCAGTTGAGAAAAATATCAAGCATTAAAAAGCAAATCATATTTGTACTTACACCGGCAACAACTTCGTCCGTCTTCTCCTTCTGAGACCTGAGAAGACGACATAAGACCTCCTCGGCCTTAGCGAATGTATCTGTAAAAGTAATCAATGATGATTGGATACTTATATTGAACCAAGCATGTGAAATTAATAATAGCAAAAACATTAACTATGGCTAATAAACTTAGCTAAGGTCTTTATCCTTTATCCTTAAGGCTTTTCCTTAATCTGGAAATGTTCGTGCCAAGCAATATCTAAGCGTACGTCACATTTACAGGTCTGTTAAGAGGGTATTTTCATCCATTAATATGTTCCAATAATGTCGTTCATAAGGAAAAACATGGGCTAAAGGAGCATGAATAATGGACGTCCTACAATAAAAATGCCGCATTTAAAACTTATTGATCATTGAACTGCAAATGCAGTATATTCTGTTAACGTAAACTATGTCCATTTGCATTTCATTTTCCAGCTTGGTTGTCGTAACGTAAAAATGATTGCAATTAATTAATAGAATCTTGTTACAAATAATATGATTGTGCATAAATCTCGAAAAGTTTTTGAAACTTTTAGGCTTCTAAGTCTGGTTGAAGATGTTGATCTATATTTATATTCATGGTTGTATTTGTAAGTGCGTGTGCGCAGTAAAATATGCATGCAATATATGTTGCAACCCTGAGTTTTGAGTTGGATATAAAACTCAAGTCACCAGTAACCACGTGTAAAGCGTGCTTGTAGCAAAAGATAGAATTAGAACAAATACAAGGCTTGTTAATAAATTCTCTGATTTCATCTATAGAAGCATTATTTAAGATCTGGTTGTAATTGAAGAGCTTCCGACCAATAGGGATGTTGTATTTGAAGAAAACATGTAGCGAACTTTTACTACGAATTGGCTTCGGCAACATACTGGCAACATGGGAATCAGCGAAAATGGAAGAAACTTTTAAGAGATCTACATGCACTTCTTTGCACTCAAAAGAGATAATAATAGCTTCCCTGTCAACCTTATCAACCAAATCCTCGACTTTTAATAATCCTTGACTTTTAAGAAGGATAAGATGGATGATGCCTTTGTTGGACTGTCGTAACAGGCACCTCTGAGATGAGATACCACCGGTTCCACCAGTACCGGACCTGGTGTTGATCACGCATCCATTCCCAAAGATCCTTCCTAGTGTGGAAAGAGCCTGATAAATTCCAAATGTTTGGGCCTGCAACCAAGCAGTTTTGCAGTCTGGTAATTCTACTGACTTTTAGAATGCTGGATTGAAAGTAGGAGGAATTATCAACTTCACTTGACCATTATCATCATATACAACCAGCTGCTTGAATATATGGCTTACTGGAGCATGCATAAACTCTGAAGAAGAACGTGCAACTACTCGCTTTATATTTCTTGAAAGGGATTCGATATCTAAACGGTTTCCTACGAGGTGATGTTCATTTCCTACGCGAATAAAGAACAAAACATGAATGAAATTTTCAGAATTGTCCAATATATAGCAACTGCATCGTCTAGAACTACTACAAAATTTAGAGCAGGTGAACTTCACGCCGTTTATCCACATAGATTTGAAGACTTCAACTTCAATATCAATGTGCCTTACATTACTTAAAAATGCTTTCAATTCCTCACTAATTTTCATCAATTTTGATACTCCAGGAACAATCCCTTGTGGTTTTCGAGATGCAACATTTTGAATTAAAAAATTTTCAAAATTCATCAGTTGACTGTTTATTCCATCGAAAGCTCTATCAGATGAAGACACGAGGTGCCACAACAAATTAAAGCGCTGTAATATTTGCTTGCATATACTTTGTGTACCATTGAATAGATGTGTTAAAACATTATTATATGCCTCAAATCGATACATATGGTACAATACTTGTGGACCGAAATGAGCCAAATTTTTCCTTATATGCAATAGCAAGTGAACGTTGTAAGTCATATTTTGAATACCATAGATTTCTCTAAAATCGTAAACAAATCTATTTATTCCTACATCCAATTTTTCTAAGTCAGTATTGTTTCTTTCGTAGGTAAGTATGTCATACATAATTTCATTCAGTGATAGAAAGTGTTCATATGCATTTGTCGGCAACACATTTTCTAGAACAATAGGACCATAAAACAATAAGAAATTATTAAATTCTTGCGCTTTCCAAAATTCTATGGCTCTTATAGATCGAGGAGGCCTGCTCATAAACGATGGAACTCTAAATTGACTCAGCTTAAGATCAATTTCAGATCGAAATCTCGAAATATTAGTAAACTGATCTGCTCGGCTAATCGACGGATTCAGCCATAAGTTCAGCATTAATTTCATGACACCTCTATCAATACAATGCATTAAATCTACACTAAAACCATCCACTAAATTAAAAAATGGAAAATCACTTACAGGACAAACTCCCTTAACACCTTGAAATGCCTGATTGGTCGAAATGGCTATTTGCGCATCTGCAAGTATGCCGTCATGTGTTCGTGCCATTGGTCTTATGTCAACAAAATCATAAACCTGCGTGAATCCGTTGCCCTTCGGAACCCGAGTAACCTGGTGTTTGCACCATGAACAACCAAAATTGCCATTGAATTGCTTAATATTCTGCAGCTGACATCGGGCAACCGAGCCAGCAACCACATTGATAGGTACTATAACATACTTATTTCCAGCATGCATTATACCTTCACTAGAAAGATTTTTCAAAATAGTCGATATATGCTTAAAATATAATTCAAATTTAGGCTTTGCACTACCATAGTATATTCCCATTAAGAAGATGTTGTGAAATTGGGCATGAGAAGGAAGTTCATTGACAAGGGCTAGAATTGGCCATGCGGATGAGTTACTAGAATTGAATATTGAAATGCCGTCAGAACATATACTTAAACTTAATACCCTGTAGGACGAAAAACTTTCATACAATTCTTGAAAAGTGGATCCAACTGCTGGTCTAAGCTTACTGTCGTAAGTGTGTATTATTTCACTTAAAATTTTCCTAATATTGGAATAAAAAAAACAATGGTTTGATGACTCTAGTTCTGTTTTTTGATATTCTTTTTGACAATTATTGCAACGCAACCCGTCATCCAATATTTCATTACAGGTCTCACAGAAAAATGTCTGCATCAACTCTAGCGACGAACTAAATTGCTTTTTCAAAAAATATTTGGACTTTAAAACATTGTTAGGCTGAGGCAAAATCATTGAAATGAATTGTAAAATTGATTCTGCACTTTTGTATGACATATTACATGAGATTATCAGTGATAGAAAAAGCAGCATGAATTGACGAATTGTCAAGCAGCTCGATTCATACAGCGGTGTTTCATCATGATCCACTATTTCATTCACGTGATCCGTATAAACATTTTCATCAAAAATTTGTTCGGCTTCATCAGATAATTCAGGAACGCTGAAATCAAATTCTAAATCATCGGTATAAATGATATCTTCCATTGGTTCCTGATCGTCGACTGGGTTTGATACATCATTGATGGAGTTACATGTACTTTCATTCAAACTTTTTGACATTCGCCATAAAGTTGACTTCGGAATGGAAACATTACTAGCAGGTTTCAACCACCTTAAATAATCACCTTTTCTAGGCATTGATGCGCTTTTTATATATTACAAGCTTATAAACCTAACTCTAGCTCAGATTTGATGATATCAGTGGCAATAATATATGTTGCTGTATATTTCAGTGAATAATTTTAATCAAAGCACTCAAGAGAATCAAAATTTATCAAAAAATTTATCCTTTCTTTCAAAAAAGATGCTCTTAATTTGCTTACTACCTAGATCAAACTGTACTAATGAGTGACGTTCTGATATATAGTTCAGCAATTAGCAGTTGCGAGTAGCAGATGTATTGTCTGCTTAACTGGATGAGTGCAATAAATGTACTTCAACAACCTCCCAAAGATGCTGCTAAATAATATCTAGTACAGTGATTGAAATTAGTTTGTTAATTTGTAATATGCCTATAAATCTTCTTTTGCAAATAAAGAGGAAGTTAATTGATAGTCACGTTATGTAGCTTCCTATTGTGTCAGACTGGCCTACTAAACACGAAGATACAGGAACCTATCCGCTGAATATGCGTAGAAAAATTGTCTAAGATGTAGTGTTCAAGTATGTAGCGTGCTCTATAATATAGGAAAATTGTGAATACTCAGTGTTAATGAAGCTTATACAATATGACAGTAATGTCCGTTTAACAGTGGCAATATAAAATCATCAATTGTGCTTCCACTATAGTGGTTGAGGTGTGAATATATACGAAAATATAGCTGCTTGCATAAGTATGATAGCTGCTTAAATAATAAATGAAAGTAATTCAGTTACTGTTTCACGGAATACCCATTGTTTTAACCTAAAATTAATTAATCTAATTAATTAGTTCGTTTAAACAATAGCTGAAAACAATAAATTGCTACTCACCATTTGTTGTCAATTGCAGTATTCTTTCGATGTTGATCGAAAATCGTTTTCAGAACACATAGTCCAAAACGTGCTCCGGTAGAATCAGGAGCTGATATTACTGCTCAATGATTTCTTCTTTGTCATACGTTTCTCAGTAGAATTACAGACACAATAGTCAAAGGATTAAGTTAGTACGGCTGCCAATCAAGGAAATTGTGTCAGCAAGCTTGATTACATGCGTAGAACAGTCTCTCATTTTGTCAGCTGATCCTAAATTTGGCCCGGGTCAACAAATTCGAAAATGCGCACTCAGTTGTTATGGTGAAATTTTGTGGTTGGGGTGAATTAGTTAAACATATATCAGCTGATGCGTTCCTAACCCAGTTCACAGAGTAGTCATCGATAGAGTTATCAACCTGCTTGAAGTCAAGTGAAATAAATGCCATCGTGAATTGTGGTCTGAAGTAAAGTGAATGTTGGCATATACACCAGATGACAATAGAAACACACGAATTGGTTCATCGGAAGAGTTTGTGTCAGATGCTTCTCAAGTTGAATGAATAAAACTATGTCATCAATAATTCAGTCCCAGCACATTGTGGATAGTAGAACTCTTACCAATTGCACACATGCATTGTATTGCTGGACATTTATCTCTCACAATAATGAATATGCCTCCGACAGTTATCGGAATGATCAAAACTGAACAAGAAATCTGCCACCATCCCATTGCTCCTCTACTGCATTATCAAAAAGTACGTGTAGCTGCAGTTAAACAAAATATAGTAGATCATGCAATTTCAATTGAAAACTCTTGTGATATATGAAATAAGGACTGTAATATGGAATTATAATTCATTCAGCCATAGAGTAGGGATTATAGAGTAATGATATATAGGTAGAGTGTCGATTCAAAAATGTATATCTATACAGTGAAAATTTTTATATCAAAAGATTCAGTTTTTTGCGGAGATTACGTTCCCGTGGTCCAAAAAATTATTTGAGCACTTTTGAAAAAGTCAAAATTTGCCAATTTATTTACTACCGAGATGACTCTCCTACATAAGTAGTATGAAGCAAGTTGGACATCAAAAGGAATGTATATTTGATAATAAGCATCCTAGCTAAGCGGAAATTAAGCTGATGATCATGGGAATTTCATGAATTGTATTATAATGAAAGTCTTCATGAAAAAGCGATATTATTCGTGCGTTCTTGGCTGAAATTTCAGGTTTTCAATTCAATTTTCACCGGCATGATTTTATAATTCACTAAATTCATGTTTCAATTTTCATTTCTTGAATCTGAATAGTGATGTGGACCCATTTATATCTTTCAAATTTGATTGAAATCATTGTTGCACATGATCACTCAATTCCGTTGTAATTTCTGCAAAATTGCAAACATTTGCATATCTCACATTTGGTGTCAATTACCACCTGATCTCCCTTGAGTTCATTTAATAAAATCGAAAGTGTATACACATTGGGGATTTAATAAATACGGAGTTACCACTCTACCTAATATACCTAGCCTACTCTATGCATTCAGCGTTGAATGATCAACTTGAGAGCAACAATGCAGAGAGTTAAAAATGTAATTGTAACACTTCCACCAAATCGAAATTTACATTACTAAATAAATCATGAGATGACGTAATCTTCGCAATTTCTCTGAATTCTGGTTTGGAAAATTTGCGCACTCATTTAAGCTGCGTGGCCCTCCGACTAACCTATTGCATCGAGACAGTTAATGAAGGACGATGACATAAATATCATTTAATTTCACTTGCACCTTCAATATAATATTCAATAAATGCTTCACATTCATGAAAATATAGTCAATTTCAGTCAATGACATTTCCGAAACGATAAAATCATTAAAGAAATATCATTACTATGCTCATGATATTTGTAGCAGCAGAAATATCATTAGAAATATCATGAACAAGAAAGATCATGAACAATATCATTAAAATATCATTAACTTTCACCAAATGATATTTGTATCATTAACAATATCATTAACCCATATTTATGTCATGGCATCATGATATTTTTGATGATACATTTCCGTAAGGGGAGGAAAATTTTTACTTTTCAAAATTCAGAAAGATTTGAGACCGCCGCCTGAAGAGAAGCCTTACAGAAAACCCTGGACTAGTTTTTTAGTTACATTGAAAAAAAGTTTCTGTCCGAAATAGCCCCAAAATCTTAATCAAATACGAAAGAAAAAACCACGAATAGTCAATGGAAGCTGTGTAGACTTAGTTTGCCTTAAATGTCTCTAGACTACAATAAATAATTAATTGACCAAGTATGTGCGTAAGTTTTTGAAAATGCCTTTCCCTAGGCCTACTACATAGGTATTAATGATAAGCCGCATTGCTATGTCGCTGTTGATTTATATCTAGACTTAATTTTTATTTCAGTCATATGGGAGAGTGTAGATTCACCGCGATTTGGAACAAAAGTATATATCGACAGTTAAAGACCCTAATGATCCTCATTCGTGTCGCTGTAAACTGGATTTTTCTTTAATGAATGTGTCGAAGGGTTCATGCGCATTTGACCAACACGCAAAGACATCCATACACAAGAACTGCTTAGTATGCCCCGACAAATCAACCATATATCAGCTCATCACTGCACCCAGCAACACAGATTTAATCTGGAGCACAAAAGGCGAGGCTAATACATTGCTTTAAGTTAGTCCTTGATGGATCCAGTTTCCGAGCAAGTGATTCAGCTGGCAGAAATCGAAACATCTACCAGAGAATGTTTCCGGATTCCAAATTCTCTCAAAATAATTGCGGGAAGACAAAGTCAACGTACGTATGTGTTCACGACATCGCTCCATTCCTGAAGTCAAAGCTCAAGGACAATTTATCCGAAAAATGGTTTGGATTGCATGTCCATGAATCGTCATACAACAGACGTGCATTCTGGAATACTGGATTGTTTACCACGACAATGGTAAAAGGAAAAACCATTTCTTGACTGCGATTGAATTGCAGGTGAAAGTCGATTTGGAGGAATTTTTAGTTTGTTCAAAGAATAAGTTGGAGGACCTTCATCAGTTGGATTCCCAGAGTGTGTTTGATTCAACCATCCAGGTGATGCAACAGTGTGGGTTATGCACATTGAATCTTGCATATTTGATGACTGACAATTGCAGTTTGATGCAAGTTTCAAGGACCGGCTTTGTTGTGAAAATGAAAGATGTTTCCCCAACATGACAACATTCATTGCCTGTGGTTGCCACGAAATCAATCTGCTCCAAAAGGAAGGATTACGCTCTTTCATATCTACCATCCCTGACATTGTGTAATTCCTCGAGAAGCTATCTGACTTAATCGAAAATTCCCCTAAGGTTCGATCTCCGATCAAATTGGTCGATGATGCTGTCGGCCTCAGTAGACTCCCGGACTAATGCCCTGCAAGATTCTTGGAGCTCTTTCAAATTAACGAGGCGGCTCTGGAACAGTATTCTGTAATAAAGAAGATAGCATCAATGTCCAAGGATCATCGCTTTGTTCAACGTGTCAACGACAGCAAGTTCGTCAACCCTCTCGATCAATTTGGGATGCATCTGGCTCCGATCTACACATTGAACAAATCCTTGCAGGATCCTCATACAGATATATACCGAACACTGGCAATCGTTCTCCAGTGCACATCAAAACTGGGTTCGCTCTATGGACATACTGCTTCATTGAGGCAGTAGTTATGCGGAGACTTCATACCAGAATTGCCTAACTCAGTCAACGCCTTCGAAGTTTGAAAGCAGAACCATTGATCTGTTAGTTGCGAATCAAAACAACGCGGTCATGAGGACGGTTCAATCGACTGCAACAATTGGTAAAATCAGGAAGACTTAGAACTCATACAACAAATTCCAACTTCAAACTTTGCTGAAACGATTTGCGAAATTTCTACTATCACCAGCAACAATAAATTGTTTTACTATTTTCACTGCCAATTCCGAATTCGATCAGAAAGGATGCATGAGACATCTTTGATTCAATCGTTCAACTTTTCCGAAACGGACGCATTTCCCCCACTGAAGATGCCCCATACTCACATCTTTGGTTGATCGACTTCTACTAGTGGGTCCACACAACATGAGTCTGGCTTTTCGACCCTGAAATCAGCAGAGTCTGTTTACGCTATTCAACGCTATTCGCACAATCAATGAACAATAATGAAATTAAATAAACGATAGATCAAATTGCCATGCAAAGGATGTGCGGCTGGTAGGATTCGAACCTACGACCAAGGTTAACTAGACCTGTGCTGTAACCAACTGAGCTCCGAGCCACTTACGCGGCTGTGTCAATTTGCAGGATCAAACCCTCAATACCACACTTCAGTTGTCAAGGCAATAATAATCAATGAATAAATAACACGTCACAATTGTGACCGCCGACATTAAGGCAAGACATTATTTATGATAGATCAAATTTCGAAGAAGTGGAAACAACCACCGAAAGAATCACTTCTGTGTGAGGAACGCGTCAGCAGAATACACAAAAGAATAGTCGAAATAAAGCATCGGAAAACGTTGAAAAAGAGGAGACTGCATATTCGCTTCGGGAGTCTATTGGCAGTGATATTCTGCCAAGCAATTGAAATAGGCTGAAGAATTGAAAAAGAATTAAAGGAGGCGGAAGTACACTTGGTTTCAATCAAAAAAAGGAAGAATCAACTTGAAGAAGAAAGAATCCCACCTCGCTAATCGAGTTTCAGCAGAAGTCATTAATCAGATGTTTAAGAAGATAACTTTTATGGAGATGATAATATACCTTTTTCTATAGTTGTTCTCAAACTTTGCATACCTGATGTCAATTTTTCATTCAGGCAATGTCAATCAAAGAAATAAAAGAATCAATCTGACCACAAGCTGTATTGAAATGTATTCTATCCACAACATTGTTATTTTGTTTTCTAATGTCTTTTGTAGAAATAAGCATCTTTTACACTTGAATACATTGAATTGAAAATGTTTCTATCAATTGTTCCACAGTTGATGGCAAAATTTGCATACTTGATGTCAATGTCCAGATATCTATCATTTCTTACCAATAACATCAATGGCTAGCTTTGCATGATCACAAATTTTTGTTATTCTTGTGAATGTAATGCTAGCTAACCCCAGACAGTGTTACAAGTCTTACACAAGAAGGCAACATTTCAAAAAAGAATTCATTGTATTCAAGAAGAAGTTGCATCCATAAATGTAAGAGAAGCATAATTTAACTCAAAATTATCTTCGAATTCATGACATCGACCCTTGTATGTCAGTGAATGTGCGAACCATGTGCCAATAGAACATTTTGCCTGAGTGGTAAGTAATGGGCAAAAGACCGTTACAGGACAAGACAAAATTCAAAAAAAATCATAACATTTTAATGGACTAAATTTAAGAATTTTGGTCATTTTTTCCGGTTTTAAGACCTAAGTTCATAAATTTAGTCCATTTAAAATGTTATGATTTTTTTTCAAAAAAAATGGTACTTTTTAAAAACGACTAAATTTAAGAATTTTGGTCATTTTTTCAGGTTATGAAGACCTAAATTCATAAATTTAGGCGTTTTTAAAAATACCCAATTTTTCAAATTTTTCAAAATCTCAAATTTGGGAATTACAATTTTTACTCCCAAAATCATGACCGTTCAAGGACACCGAAAATCATAAAAGTTGAGAATTTCAAATTTGAGAATTACAATTTTTACCTTGAAAATCATGTCCGTTCAAGGACACCGAAAATCAAAAAAAATGGTAATTTTAAAAACGTCTTTTAAATCCATTTTTCAGGTTTTTAAAATTTGAGATAACTAAAATTATGTGACTAAAAATATTTCTTTAAAAATGTAACACAATCTCTTAGAATGCCTGTTATTGTTACTGCTTTGCACTCTGATGAACCTCCCAATTGTAGGGAACAGCTGATACCCGCATTCATAAAACGATGCAGTTATTTCACGAATTCATGAACCATTGCATTACACATCAAACATTATAGGCTGTACTCGTAATCGAGAAACGCACTCCCTTGAATTTCTGCAAATCCGTTAGTTAAAATAGTAAAGAAAAAACTAGCTTTTACTCGACGTTTGGGGTCCAGACCCTTCTTCATAGAGTTTAAAACAGGCGCATATGACATGCTACTTGGACATATATATGTAAAAGCTGAATAAAAATCTATATGGCGCGACCTGTGTTCTCCTACAAGCCAGCAAGCTCATGACGACGATTCATAGATGGACATCTGTCCTGAATCATGCGAGCTTCTATCAAAGCAGTGTCAACCGTACTTCGCGCTCTCTGAAGGATATTCACATCGAAATCATCAAGGTCAACAGCAGTACAATCACGAAGATGCACACTCAATGCACTCTTACTGTCCTTATTCATAATACTCCGCCTATGTTCTTGATACCTAATTTTGAAAGATCTTGAAGTTTTACCTATGTAACTAGCATTACAAATCCGACATTTAAACTCATAGACGACATTGTAACTATTACAATTTATTTTTTCAGGCAAACGATCACAAAGGTTGCAATTGTTATGTTTTTTATTTTTATGTTTATTGCGACTATTCGATTGTGCAAACGATTGTGATCGTTTGCCTGAAAAAATAAATTCGGAATCCATTTTAAAAGATAAAATATTTTTAAGGATAAAATAAAATAAATGTTTTACCTTATGGACCAAAGGTCCTGAGGTTATTACCGAATCATACTAGGACTTAGATATATTCCAGAACTATCTTAAGTTTCTTTAATTTCAATTAAATCATCAACATTGAGGAGAATATTTTCAAGAACACGTTTTCCTTCATCAACTAAATTTAATTTACTAATGAAATTATCTACTATTCCTTCACCCCTAGCAACTTTCTCTAACTCTCTATTATGACGTTTTTGTTCTTCTAATGCTGCCTTCTCTGATTTATTTTTATTTACTGCCTGGACAATACCAGCTGTCCGACCTGCAACACTTCCTGCTGCTGCTATACCTCCTATTATTAGAGGAATTAATGGGAGAATCCAGGCATTCTTTTCTTCTTGTAATTGAATATTCTGTATCATTGGTTTACTTATGTAATACTTTTTTTTGTTGATCGTAATAGTTTTAGGTGTATTTTTGTTAACAACATTACGTAATTTTAATTCAACAGTTTTATTATTATTATTACTTTTCGCTAGCGACATTTTTAATAAAATTTAAAGTTAGGAAAAATTTAAATCTATTCTAGTTATGAATAAATTTTAAGTTAACAAAAAATTTTAATCTAAGAATTTTAATTAACTTATCCTAGCCATCTTTCCATTAAGAATTTCAATAGAATATTTTACATCTTCTAGCAATAAACCATAAGCCATTAATGAAGTTGTGGAATCTTTCTTTTCAATATTGATTGTTACATCACAACCATTTTTAATAATATCTTCTGATTGTGCACTTAAATCGAAACAGAAAACAGGATATAAATGTCTCCAATCTCCAGGAGTTAATTGTGGTTCAACTCCAAATTCTATACAAAGATTTCTATAAGCATCATATCCTTCCATAAATTGATTATTGGTATCATCGAATCTTAATGGATCAATTGGATATCGGGTTTGATTTAAAGCAACTTGTAAACTTCGAATTGTATTAATATGGAAAAGATTGTTGTTCTTATCAAAACTTGGAGAATTATTTCTTTGAAAAGTTAGTAATAAATATCTTGGAGTATTCGCAGTTCTAGTAAAATGCCAGTTAAATCTTTGTTCAGTAAAAGTTACAGAACTAGCAGTACGCTTTAGAAAATTTACTGGAATTGGTTTGTTAGTGTTTAATCTTTTTGCAATAGTTAATTCAACCTCTAAACTAGGAGTAATATGCTTAATCCACCATTCAAGTCTATCAATTTTTAAATATGCTTTTTTCCAGTCTTACCATAAAAGATTAATTCATTATTTGCTGTACGATGAATTATTAATTTAAATTTCAATTGACATGATATTTTGTCATAATCTAAATATCCGAATAATGGAGACAATGACCAATTTACTGTCTGTTTACTTTTCTTGTTAAACTCACGTCTTTCTTTATATGCAGTATTGTTTGTTTTATTTAAATCCTTTGCAATATTTTCTACATCTTTCGCAATTCCTGCTGCATCTGTTCCAGCGTGAGTTATATCATCAACAATTATACCATCATTAGTATCTGGAAACCAACCTTCGATTTCATACTTTTATTATTTTCACCTATTGTAACAAATTGAAGCATCGAATCAATTACACCTGGAGAATCACTTATTGTTTCTGTATTTTGAGTTGCAACATCTAAACGCATTTGTGTAAATAATCTTGGAAAAAAATTATTCTCTAATGCAATATTATCGGTTTCTGGTAATGGTGTTGTAAAATTGGCATCACTATATAAAGAATATTCACAGTGTAAAAATGAATCAGGTAGATACAAATAACTTTGTTGATTATGAACTTCAAAAATTAAATCACCTCTAGTATTTACTCTACTGGAAGATCCGGGATTCATAGCAATTCTTATATAGTCATTCTTTTTTTGATAACTGACGAACGGAGGATCGTCTAATCTAAATTTATTTTCGATAAGCGAAGACATTTTTATAAAAAATAATTTGACTTTTTGTTTTTTCTCACACCCAGAAAAAATTTTACTAAAAAATGTAATTAGAAAAATTTTATTAAAATATAATTTTAGAATTTTGCTAGACCATTGCCTCTTATTTCTTCAATTGAACGAACCGTAGGTTCTATGGCTACGCCTGTTTTTTCATTATTTTTATTTTCATTATGTTTACTATCATACGGAGCTCCGCTCCTCAAGGTTTCACCCCCTGCAGCTATGTTAGCAATTTTGTTTTTTGTTTCCTCTGAAAGTTTTTTTAATTTTTTAGCTCTTGAGAATCATTCCTAAGTTTACGAATAGCTTCTAGTTGTTTTAATTCGTTTTGTGACTTAACAGCATTTGATATTGCACTAGCTGTACTACCTATAGCAGCTGCTCCTTTTGCAGCGGATGTAATCAAATCTTTATTATTTTTAATTAAGTTAACGATACTTCCAATACCAGAAAAGATGCCAGCCCCTTCTTTTTTAACGGCACCTGCGGTGCCCAGGAACTTTTGTGTTCCGACTGTTTCTACACTGTCATAATGGTAAACAGATTTCATGGATGGTTCATGAGCAATTTTTTGATTTGAAGCATAACGTTTAAGATTGTGTTTATAAATTATAGGCATTTTTTAGGAATAAATTTGACTTTTGGGAAAAATATTTACGATTGGTTAGTAACCTGAGGACATTTGGTCCGATTAAGATTTACGTTTATGATCAAGATTTACGTGTGTGAATGTCCAACAACTTCGTGATAACTTTTTTAATTTTCCGTTGCACTTTATCTATTGCGTCAAGTAGCGTGTGATGTACTTTAATTTCTTTTGTATTAACCTGCATTTTCTCATGATTCATCTTCAACGCCGCTTTAAGAGCATTTAACTTAATTTTAAGAACATCTAATTGTCTTTTAACAGCATCTAACTGTTCTTTATTTTCTTTACAGTTTTCTTGTAAATTTTTCTTTAATTCATTTTCTAAATTGATTTTAAGAGTTTTCATTTTATCAACTTTCTGATTAAGTGAGTTTACTTCATTTATTATTCTATTCATCTTTTTCATTTGTTGAATAATTTTAGAACTTAATTCATCAACACTTTTTTGGAATGTAGTTTGTAACTGCTTTAAATTTGTTTTAATTCTTTCAGGTAGTTTTTCTATTTCATCTTCTAATTGTTCTTGCAATAATTTTATCTGATGTTTATTTTTAATGACTGCAGATTTTAAGTTTATAGAAAGTAATATTAAAATTTTTGATTGTTCAGAAATCTTTTTAAAAAGTTTTGCTATATCTGCTTCTAGCTCTCTATCCTTTTTATCAAGTTTTAATAATTTTTCGTTTAATGATTTGTCATCAAGTTTAAGCAACTTTAATTCATTCATCAGTGGAACAAAAACATTATTTATATATTTTTCTTTTAAGTCATTGATTTGTGTATCAACATATTGTTTATTTGTTAACTCTGTATTTTGTTGCGGAAGAATAGAAAGATGTAATGGACCAGATAAAACGTCTCCAGTTTTCATGATATAATTTTCTATTTCTATTTCTGATTCACGATTATTCGGGATATATGCACCTCCACCAACATTTGGTAACATCATTTTTTAAACAATAAAAAAGTAATTTTTTTCTAAAAAGGAATTTTTTTTCTAAAAAGTAATTTTTTCTTACATAAAAATAAAAAAAATGGGAAAAAATTTAAAAAAATTATTCGTCCGCATCATCCTGTTCTTCTTATTCGACGAGATCATCGGGATTTGAAAATAAATGTTTTGATAGTAATAATAATCCATGTACAGATGTTAATCTTTTATTTAAATTGCAAGCTGAAATATTTAAAGAAGAAATTAAAGTTTTACCTGCGATCGAAACTTATTATTGTATTTTTCCAGGTGATCCATTTATTAAATTTATGGGTATTGGAAGTAAATATAATGATGTTGCATACGTGGAATTAAATAAAGAAAATATGGTAATTATTGGTTATAATAGTTTTTATGGATTTATTAGAGCGGTTTTACCTATTAGTAATATAAATTGGATAGAAAATAAAATAATTAATTTTATTAATGTTACTGAATTAGTAAAAAAACTAAAATTCTTTTCCAAAGAAAAAATCAGATTATTTGTAGATGAACATAAACAATATAATATTCATGTAGAAAGTAAAAAACATAATGAAGAATTATTATGCCAAGTTTATTATAGAGATACAATCTATAAACATGAAACATCGGAAATGCCTCAAAAATATGATGATGATACTTATATAGGATTATATTCAAACTTAAATGTCAATTTACTAAAAAATTATATAAGTAGTTTATCACAACAAGAAAAAATTTATATGTGGTCTACACCTTATACTATTAACAATGACCATAATCATAATCATAATAAACGAACCGAAGGTTCTACGGCTTTGCCCGATCTTAAAGAATCTTATAATAATTTTAAAGAATCTGATAATAATAATTTTAAAGAATCTTATCATAATAATGATGATGATAATATAGATGATGATTCTGAAACATCTGAAAAAGGTGTAAATGGTAACAAAGATTATAAAAATATTAGTAATTATAAAAATGTAAGTGAAGAAAAATTTATATCTCAACATGATATTAATACTACATATAATCAAAATTCATCTAAATTTCATTTCTTAACAATTGAAAATAATAATAATGGAATAGTTGAAGATACTATTAGACAACTATGTGTCGGGTCTACAAAATTTAAATTAGGATTTACATCTAATCAATTTAAAATTTTATCATCTTTAATAAAAACTAAAAATGATTCAGATTATGGTGGTGTTATTAAATTTTCCAAAAGAGAACAAAGACCAATATTTTTCTCTATTATATTATTATCAGATAATAAATGTAATTTAGAGTTAGATATACCAATAAGAGAATGGCATCCAATCCCAAAAAGTGTAATGTATGATGATGAAGAATCAATTGATGATGATGATGAAGAATCAATAGTTAGTGAAAATAAATTTAAATTATCTTTTAATAAAACTTTATATGATAAAACTTAATATGATAAAACTTAATGTGATAAAGAAAATAAAATAACTAAAGAACGTGAAATATATGATAATATATAATAACTCTCAAGACCTTGATATTAGAATGTTTATATCTAAAATTAAAACACAAATTTTTTCTTTAAAAAATAAAAAAAATGGAAAATAGTAAGTTTTATTGTAACTTATGTAAAAAAAATTGCAAACAAAAAGAAGTTATCAATCTCATTTACAAAGTAAATTGCATTTACGAAATGTAGATCGAGTTGATGAAGGAAATATATTAAAATTAAATAATTATAAAAACTATATAGAAACATTACCTACTGATATAAAAGTTAAAAAAATGTTTGATGATTATTCACATTCGGAATATAAAAAAGTTTTCAATAGTGAAGATGAAGCTGTACGAACCGAAGGTTCTAGGGCTTCGCCAGAGAGTTCTTCGCCCGTAACAGATATAAAATATTTATTTAATGAATCTGAATCTGTACACGGGACATCGGAGATGTCTTCCAGGGCTTCGCCCGTTGAACATAATGAAACCGATGAGACTTTTTCTGATATTCCATCCAACTTTTATAATATGTTTAAGAAATCTTTCAAATGTTATATGAATGTAGAAGTACTTTATACAAAAAATGGACCTGATGTAATTCCTGAAGAAATAATACAAGGACATTTTACAAATTCACAAGAAATTCATAATGTAAATGATATACAACCCATATTTGAACAAATGATACTTAAATTAGAAAATTGTACAATTGAAGCCCAGTTACGTGAATATGGTTGGAGATTTGTTAAAATACTATCTAAGAAAATAGTAATTGATAAATATAAAATAATACTGGTGGTAGTTATGTTCCTTTACCTTTCAGTTCACCACAAATAATCAACATGAAAAATGAAGATGATTATTGTTTTCTGTGGAGTATTATAGCACATTTACATCCTGCAAAATATCACAAAGAAAGACTAAGTCATTATAATAAAGAAGAATACATAAATGAATTTGATCTCTCTGATGGATTAGATGAATTTCCATATGATTATAATAGTTTAATAAAGTTTCATAAAAAGAACAAAAATTTAATAGAAGTAAATGTTTTTGAATTAAATGTGAATTATGTTTCTATTGGTAAAATTACTCCACTTTACTCAGATTCAAAAAAAATTTATTTGAATAATGAAAATTTATGTCAATCAGAAATAGTTTATAATGATAGAGGAAACTACATGCATCATAATATTTTTTATCAAGGAAATATAATATGTACTGAAAAATTTCAAATTGTTAAAACATTATCACCAATAATGATTTATCATAATAATTATAAAGGACGTAATTTTAATTATGATTATGATACCAATTATTCATCTTTATCTTTAGAATATCAACAACCAGCACAAGCGAATATATTATATTATCAGGGACATTTTGTATTATGTAAAGATGTTTCTATATTTACAAAAACTTCAGATAATGCTAATTTTCCCTGTCTCCAATGTATGACGAGCTTTAGAACTAAAGAAGAAATGAATAGACATTTGGAGAATTGCCAACAAAATGAAGCAGTTGAAAATACTTTTCCTAAAGATGACTATTTAATATATAATAGACATTATTTGAAAAATAAAGTACCCTTTACTATTTATTGTGATTTCGAAGCATATAATGTTATCATGACACAAAATTCTGTTAATGGTACGGGCGAGGAACTCTCTGGCCAAGCCCTAGAACCTTCGGTTTGTAAATATGAAAAAAGTGCACCTGAACAAAGTAAAGAAAAATATTTATTTGAACAAAAACCATTATGTTGGGGAATGTACATTCATTCAAATTATCCTGAATTATTTAAATCAGAATATTATCAATACTATGGTGAAGATAGTTCAGAAATGTTTTCAAAGAAAGTAGAAGAATTACAAGGATGTTTTTCACAATTGCTTGAAACAAATATACCAAAGCTTCCATTAACGGATGAAGAAAAAATTAATTTTGTTAATGAAACAAATTGTTATTACTGTGGAAAAGAATTTACAACTTATAAAGTAAAAGATCATGATCATCTAAATGGATTATATAGAGGTGCAGCACATAATTCTTGTAATCTTAATGCTAATAAATTTAAATATAACTTTGTTCCTTTATGTTTCTACAATGGTTCTAAATATGATTTCCATTTAGTAATGAAAGATTTATTTTCATCTGAAAAATTACAACAACAACAAATAAATGTACTATGTAAAACAGAAGAAGAATATTTTTCAATGCAATTAGGTTGTATTAGAATTCTAGATGCATTTAGATTTTTTACTCCTTATTCATTAGATGTTATGGGAAAAACTTTGATACCTGAACAATGTAAAATATTAAATAAATATAATTTAAAACTTTTAAAAGGCATATTTCCGTATGAATATATAACTGGAGATATAAATAGAATAAATGAAATAATGAAAGAACAAAAACTTCCTCCAATAAATAAATTTAAATCAACATTAAAACAATCACAATTATCTAAAGAAGACTATGCAGAAGCTGAAAAGAATTGGAGAGAGTTAAATTGTAAAACAATGTATGATTATACAATGAAATATCTTTAGATAGATGTATTAATCCTTGCTGATCTTTTTGAAAACTTTCGTGACATGTGTTTAGAATATTATGGAATAGATCCATGTTATTGTTATTCTACACCAGGTTTAACATGGTTAGCAGGATTGAAACATACTGGTGTTCAAGCCGATGGCTGTAGGACAAAGTCCGTTAAACTTAAACATTATAAAGAAAATACATATGATAAATTAGTATTTTTTGAATCTGGAATTAGAGGTGGTGTTTCATCAGTTTTAGGTGATAGATATGTTAAATGTTATAATAAGAAAGTAAATCCTGATGATTATGGTTATTTAAAAATTTTAAAATTAGAAGAAAAAGATCAATTTATAAAATTGTTTAATCAAAATATGGAAGGACTTATATCAAATGAAGAGAGTCAAGCAACAGTTGATGAATTCATGAGAGAAAACTATTTGTTATATTATGATTTTAATAGCTTATATTCTTCTTGCATGATACACGAATTACCAACAGGTGAGATGGAATGGTGTAATATTCTAGATTATCAAAAAACATATGATGGAAATTATAATCATGGTTATATATATGAAGTTGATTTAGTATACCCTGATGAAATAAAAGATAAAACAAAATATTTTCCTTTCTGTCCCGAAAACAAAATTCCCAATATAGAAGATTTTTCAGATTATCAAAAATCTTTAATTCCTAAGAAATACAGACCAACAAAAAAACTTATGTTAACACAAAGCAATAAAGGAAAGTATGTTGTTGAAGGAAGAATGCTAGATTGGTATTTAGAACATGGAATGATTCTCACCAAAATACATCGAAAACTAGTGTATAAAAAATCTAGGTGGTTAAAAAATTATATAGAGTTCAATATTGAAAAACGTAAAATAGCTAAAAGAAATAAAGATGATTTTGGAAACGTGTTCTTTAAATTAATGAATAATGCATTTTATGGTAAGACTTTAGAAAATGTGCGTAATAGACAAAATATTGAAATAGTTTATGATAAAGATAGGTTTCAAAATTTGACAAGGAAACCTACATATAAAAGAACTACTAGATTCAGTGATAATCTATGTGCTGTACATTTACGTCGAATCAGCGTAAAGCATGATAAGTTTAATTTTATTGGATTCACTATATTAGAATTAGCTAAACTATTTATGTATAGATTTATATATGATCATTTAGCACCTGCTTATGGCAAAAACTATAAATTACACTTTACAGATACGGATTCCGTTTTCTTAGAATTAACAGTACCATATAATTCTTCACTTGATGAAGAAATAGATAAAATAAAAGATTTTATTCATCCTTCAGAATTATGTAAAGTAAAAGATGAGTTAGGAAATGATGATTTTATAACAGAAGCTATATTTTTAAAATCTAAATGTTACTGTTATGATACAACTAATAATATTAAAACACATAAAACATTAAAAGGAATTTCAAAGGCATCAGTGGCTAACCAAATAACATTTCAAGATTATAAAAATGCATTATTTAATAATGAAATAAAAACAGCATATAATTATAGACTTAATTCAAAGAAACATAAAATGTATTTAAAAGAGGAACATAAATTAGCATTAGATCCATTTGATGATAAAAGAAAAATTTTACCTGATGGAATAACTACTTTACCTTTTTAAAGTTTATTTATTATTATTTAAATCAGTCTAGAATAAAAATTTTATTATTTAAATCAGTCTGGAATAAAAATTATTATTCAAATCAGTCTATAATGAAAATTTTATTATTTATTACTCAGTATAAAAATTTTTTATTACTCAGTAAACAAATCTTCTATCGACTTTCAGTCGGGGCGAAGCCCCTCGAGGCGAAGCCTAGTCAGAGAACAATTGTTCGATAACTCTATCATGAATTTTTTTATCAATATTAATTGTGATGAATCCATAATCTTTTGACCAAGCATTGTTACACGATTGTTTAAATTCATCTTTATTTCTTACGCATAAATCTCTTAACAAATCACTTAAGTTTCTTGCATTTATTTCAAATAGTATAAATATATTTGCATTCTTTCTAATAACACTTCCGTCTAATGAATACATACTTTGTGTTAAATAAAAAACACTACAGTTGTTATGTCTACCTCTTGTGAAATAATTTCTCTGAACTGACTGATTTCTATCATTAACGCAATCATCAAAAATTACACAATGTTTCATTGTTTTATCTAGTTTACTAGGATCTTGCATATTACCACTATCATCTATTAATTGTATCTTTATATGCTTATTTTTATTGGTTTCAACTAACTGATTATTTTTTGTTGCTTCTTCACACCACGAACTTATTTCTTCTTCATCTTCAGATTTTTCATATTCTTTGAATAATGAAGCAATTGCTGTTTTTTTAAGATTATTTTCAAATCCATATTTTAAAAATTGATAGACGGGTTGTTCTGCTGTTGTTGTATAAATTATAAGATTGTTATAATTCAAAAAATTTGGAGTCGCTAAAATTTTAAATAATAGATATGTTTTTCCACAACCTGATCTTCCACAAATAACTGACAAAATTTTGTTAGATAAATTTGGATGATGATTAAATTTAAGTTTTTTTTTATTTAATGGTGGAAATGCACTCATTTTTTAATAAAAAAAATTTATTTTTATTTTTTGTTTTTAAAGAAAAAGAAGAAGTAGAAAATTAAACTTCTCTAGCCTCGCGTAGGAGTTTATACCTCTCGAACGGGAGTTTATACCTACCGAACGGGAGTTTATACCTCTCGAACGGGAGTTTATACCTCCCGAACCAAAAGATCTATCATAATCTCTTCACCTCCAAAATTTATTTCTTGTCCTTTTTCATCCGTAATTCTAATGTTAATGTTATTAATAGTTTTTCTTGTAATAGGGAAATATATTTATGTTTGTGGAATTACATTTAATCTATAACCAATGGGTACAGTAAAAGCTGGAAAACGGAATATCAAATTTGACAATTTACCATTTATATATCCTCCTTCAATAATGTCACAATGTACAACAATTGAATTTATTTCAGTTATTTTTGGAATCTTCTCACCTAAATGATAACCTTGACTATAGGTTTGTTTATTAAATCCTAATAGCTTTGACAATGATCTATCATGATTAAAATCAACTTGATGATTTTCGTCTAAAGTAAGAGAAAATTTATTAACTGCCGGTTCAACTGCAAAATGTAATTGTTTCTTATCTTTAAATGGTATACCTAAATGTCTCTTAATTTCATTTGATATTGATTCAACTTCGTAAGAACCAGGAAGAAAAGTTTGTATTTTCCACGTTTTGCCTTTATCAGTAGAATATCTAAATTGATCATTCACATCTTTGATAACGTTTTGAATAGTGTTAAATGTGGAGAAACTAGTCAATGCAATTTGATAATTTTTATTTTGTTCTAAATGTAGAATGGGTTCTAAATTACAAGTGTGTGATGAAGTAGTTGTTATAATTTTTAACGTCGTACTAAATTTTGATGAACCCAAAATCTCTGTTTGATTTTCTAAATGATTATTAATTTTGTCTAAATCTGCTGAACACATTTTTAACTAAATATTTTTAGATAAATATTTTAAATAAATATTTTAGATAAATATTTTTTATAAAAATTAAAACCCACACATTTCAGCTACTGGCGAAGCCCTGGAAGACATCTCCGATGTCCCGTTATACTTTTATAATCCTCTTCATTTAGAATCTTCTTTTCTAACAGTCTTTTCAATATAGCATGAATTTCATTGAAACTAGAATTATGTCCTTCTTTTATTGCAAATATTAAAATATTTAATCTATTTAGTAATTCTTGTGGATCATCTGGTAAGAATACAGTTGTTTCTTGTTGAAAACCTTTTCCTACTTTAACTCCCGTTGATAATAAATTTTCTAATTCTCTATAACGGCTAAGAGATTTTACTGCATTAACTTTATCTAACATAGCTTTATATTTTATGAGATCTTCTACAGAATAATTATTTAAATCTGCTCCTCTTAAAAGATCAACAAAATTTCTATCTAAACTAAAAGGATATTTATCTGGTGAAAAAATTAAACCTCGAAAAGGTTGCGGAAATATTTCTTTTTGTCCGAGATAAAATCTAGGTATTGTTTTTCCATCTATAAATGAGATAGAATGTTCAAATTGCATAGATTTTGGTAATTTCTTATTAATGTTTGATTCTAGTAATCCATAGTCATCTAATATAGTTTTGTGCTCTGGATCTGTTATATTAATTTGTTTATCATTATTTGTACTTTCTTTTTCAAGCTTTTTAAATGGTTCCATAGTTTTTTCAAAATCAGTTTTTACTTGCTCGGTTTGCTGCATTTTTTCAAACATATCAGATTGAATACCAGCTTTTATCATTCTATGTTGAAGATGATTGTCTTTCATAATATTTCTTTGTTTTATTAACTCTTCTAATTGTTTAATTCTTTTTAGATTATCTGCTTTAATTTTATCCATTTTTAAAATATAATATTTGAATTTTGTGGTAACATTGGAATACAACAAAAACATTTTACTGAACAAATTATTTTTTTATTGCTTTGTTGTCTGACATCTTTTCGTTTAATGTTTTCACGTTTTAAGTTTTGTTTAATAAAGTTTTTAGTTCTTCTAAAAAAACCTTATCATTTTCTTCATTAGAAATTTTACCATCACTAGAAATTTTGCCATCCTGTTTATTCTTGTCATGAACTTTTTCGGTCTGTAATTGAAATGATATTTGATTTACTTCATTAGCTATTTGATCAAATTTTTCAATCTCATCTAACGTAATAATATTATCATCACATACTCTTTGAAAGTAGTAATGTAATTTGTCATAAACTTCTTTAACATGTAAATGTTTATTTTTTAATGATTTTCGTTTCTTAGTTATTAAAGATTTATCTAACATTGTAATAAGTGAAGTTGTAAAAACACCCGTACCTGTTAAAGCTGTAGCAACTACTGGAATTAATAAAACACCTGAAGATATAACAATTGTTAAAGCACCTAAACTTATTGTTAAGAATATGCCAATTCCTTGTGTTACATTCTTAACTTTAGACCATCTCTTTCTTAATTTATCATAATGCTCTAATCTTAATAATAATTGAGATTCCTTATTTTTCATATAACGTACTCTATCCTTGTGTTTTTCTTTATTCAATTCAGTTATTTTTAATTGTGATAACGAAGGATATATTCTCGAAGTTTCTTCCACTTTTTGTTTCTTCCATTTTTAAAGAAATATTTTTAGTCACATAATTTTAGTTATCTCATATTTTAAAAACCTGAAAAATGGATTTAAAAGACGTTTTTAAAATTACCATTTTTTGATTTTCGGTGTCTTTGAGCGGTCATGATTTTCAAGGTAAAAACTGTAATTCCCAAATTTGAGATTTTGAAAAATTCGAAAAATTGGGTATTTTTTAAAACGCCTAAATTTATGAATTTAGGTCTTAAAACCTGAAAAAATGACCAAAATTCTTAAATTTAGTCGTTTTTAAAAAGTACCATTTTTTTGAAAAAAAATCATAACATTTTAAATGGACTAAATTTATGAACTTAGGTCTTAAAACCGGAAAAAATGACCAAAATTCTTAGATTTAGTCCATTTAAAATGTTATGATTTTTTTTGAATTTTGTCTTGTCCTGGAACGGTCTTTTGCCCATTACTGTGGTAACATTGAAATTATTATCAATTATACTTTTCAGAATGTTTAGACGAAATCTCTGTAAGTGTAATGCCTTGCTGTCGTGTCTTTACGAATCAGTTGTATACAGATGTTATTAAGCATTTGATGAAAATCACATTTAAAATTGATATTGGCCCAACGACGAGCAACGCGATCTAGTCGTTCAAGTCGTTCAAGTTTTTTCACATGGGACTTCTTTAGGTCGCAAATAACGGGCCAGCAGAAAGAAATATGGGTAAAAACAAGACCAACGTAGGCCTGCCAAACAATATCGCCTTGCCCACAGTTATACCGAATCCGTCTAACTAATGAAAGGGACCGGCAACATTTTTTGTACAGGAAATTAAATTGATCGTCCCATTTTGTTATCAGAGGAGAAAAACATTCCCAAAATTTTGAGAGAAGGAACATCTTCAATGACAGTGCCATTCACATGAATATGAGTGGGAGAGGAAGAGGTCAGTTTGCCTGAAATAGTGAGACTCTTGGTTTTTGCTTCATTGATGCGGAGTTTCTTATTCTGGGCCCACTCGACAAAAATATCAATGTCATCTTGAAAGACAGAAGAGGAATACGATTCTGACAGGTGAACGAGAGATATATCGTCCGCGTAAGCTATGATTTTGGTATTTGTCAGATGAGGAAGATCATTAATGTACATGACAAACAACAGAGGCCCCAAGATAGACCCTTGAGGGACTCCGCTGGAAACAGCTTTCCACGAAGTTTATACACAATTGGTAGCGACCCTCTGAAAACGATCTTTCAAAAAGGACTGAATCATAGAAACAATGTAAGGATTGCATTGAAAAACAGTCACAAGGGTGTTCAGAACAGATGGGTGACTTAACGAATCGAAGGCCTTTCTGAACTCTACTACGAGAATTTTGCAAGAGTTGGAGGACTTGGCCCTGAGGTGTTGCAGAATAGTCAAACGAAGACTGAGAAGAGCGTTAGTGCATCCCCCAAACGAATTAGGAATGAACCCAAACTGCCGTGAGTCAAAATAACAAATAGACGGCAAAAGCAGGTGATCACGAATCAGGCGCTCAAGATCTGAATTCTTGAGGAGCTCGAAATTGATCTGAATTCACCATTGCCTTTCGGAAGAGGGAGGACATTAGCCGATTTCCAGGTAGTAGGAAAGGTACCAGATTGAAGGCATCTGTTAAATAGAACGGTCAAGGGCGTAACCAAGACATCGCGGAATATCCTGTAAAAGAATCCTGGAATACCATCAGGTCCGACTGAATTCGACTTGGACGATCTTATCAATTCAAAGATCTTAGTCTCAGGAATTAGGGGGATGTGGGTAGGAGTAGAAGGCCCATCCTCAAGAAAGGAGTCGACGTCAGGATCAGAGAAGAAGGATTGAAAATCTTCATTGAGTTCGACGGCCTTGTTATAGTCGATGTTAGAAGATCCATGCCGGTTCTTAATCTGCGCATTAATAACTTTCCAGCTATCAGCAGGGGAAGAGGACTTCATTCTACGGAATTGATTCATTTTGGATTTTTTTCACTTCTGAAAGAAATTTTTCTCTAAGACACAGGTACTTGGGATAATTGCCACGGGAGAGAGCCCTATCTCTAGCATCTGAAATGGCTTTAAGAGATGGAGTAAGCCAAGACGGATCAGAACTTCTCATCCTGACTGTTTTTTCCGGAAAGAATAAGTGATAGAATTGTAGAAGAAGAAACTGTAAGGCGTCAATAGCTTCATTGGTATCATCAAAATCAAGACAACAGGCGTTTCAATCAATTGACTGAAGGACACTATAGCACTGAGCAAAGGAGGCGGGAGAGAAAGACCTAACTTTGACCTTAGTGACAGTAACAGGTTTGTTAGCGACAGTTTTTCACAAGGATACCTTTATGATCAGATCTACCAATGGGGGGAGAGGAGGACAGGCTGTTCAAATCTGAGGGGCTGGCTTGAGGCAAAAATATCCAAAACATTTTTTCCTCTAGTAGGAAATTGGACAAGTTGTTCAAAACAAAAAAGTCACACAATTTATGACGCAGGTCATTCACATGTCCTGTTAAGATAACATGTTGTACGAAAGGTTGTCTACCAGCGATTGAAGAGAGTCTATCACTATATCATGAGAATTAACATTTCCCCAGTATGGATGATACAAGACACAAACATGGATGTCAAATTCGTACAAAATACTCGACTTCAGACCATCAGCACTGCTAGTAGGACTTGCCATACGAGGAAAATGACATTTGCAGTAGATGGCTATACCACCACCGTGACAGTCACGGTCAGATCTCACCAGATGATAATTGGGGATGGAGGTTGATTCACTGTCAATACTGCTGTTGAGCCATGTTTCGGTAATGCAGATAACGTCGGGAGTGAACTTGGAAGCTCGAAGTCTCAGTTCATCAATTTTGTTGAATACGGACCTGGCGTTAAATAACATTAGAAACAAACCTTAGAACCTACAACAAACATTAGAAATAACATTAGAAAACAAAACAACCATGTTGTGGATAGAATACATCGTAATACAGCTTGTGGTCAGATTGATACTTTGATTTCCTTGATTGACATTGCATGAATGGAAAATTGACATCAGGTATGCTAAGTTTGACAACAGCTATGGAAAAAGGTATACTTAGGGTTAATCATAGAGAAAGTAGTAATTACCTGCAGAAAGTCTGTTAATTAAAAAAATGGTTAACTCTGACTGATATACAGTACATACATGAAAGCATCGTAAATTTGAAAAGTTACATGATACATGAGCCTTCGTGAAAAATGGATAGCTTGCGTATTTTTTCCTCATCAGAGCTGGGTAGATTCCCGAATGATGATAATGGTGATTGATTGACTAACTTACTTCTTCTACGTGCTGCTGTAAACAAAATGTAGGCATATTTAATCGCAAAATTTTACAATTTGTCTGATTAATGTAATGTTAAATTTTGAAGTCTATGCTTGCTAATTTTATTTTAAAGAAAATACTGGCTTTAAAGTGAGGCTGACATAAGCCTAAATAGAAAATTAGTTGGACTTAGAATCTTGAAATACTTGTTTAATGGGACATCATTTGCAGTATTGCATTTTCAGAAATGACTCTCGACATGTAGGGTAATCTGTTATTGTTTTGCGCTTCGTTGAGGACTTGACTATTTTACGAAAGAAGAATGATGAAGATATCCGTATTTTAAGTATGACTGTGTCATAAAAACTTACTTTATTACTTTATATTATTTTATTTTATTTTATTTTTTTATTATTTTTTTTTTACTTTTACTTTATTTTGTTTTTATTTCGGTTAACTGGATTTTGTTTTTAAAATGACTCGCACTGAATGTAAGATCAGTTTTATGTTTTTGTAAAACTTTTATTTGATTAGTCAACTTATTTTCACCAATTAAGCTTTTGGTTAGACTGTCTAAGAATATTGATGTAGCGCAAGTCTTATGTTGCTAATCGTAATTCTTGCAAATTAGCCAAAATAAAAGCCTAATTAGCTAATCCAAGTGCAATTCACATGACCAGGGAAAACTGCGATAATATTCAATCTTATGAAATAAAGTTTGCATGTAAAGGAATAGTGATATGAAACATTTGATATAAATAAACTTACGCATATTTGTTGCAGGTTGGCCAGTTATTGTACTTGCTTTTGAAGAATTGTGTGCTAACGCAATCTTGTAGTCATTAAGTATCTGTGGTTATGAAGTTTTGATAACATTTTCAGCATATATCTTGAAGCATCGGATTATCAATGATCCAATGTTACCAAATCAGGGTCTTTCCTTATCTTTATTCAAAATTTATGGTATCAACATCAGTTGCTTTACTTACCTTTCATGCGAAGAAGTACTTTTGTACTTACCTTTAGGGCCTCAGAAGTACTCGCCACCCTGTGTGATCTTGTTTATTTAGCAATCATGGTAATGCGCATAGTCTATATCTGTATATCTGACTATTTTTGAAAATCTAGATCCACCGATGTGCTATTCAATCATATACTTTGTATCTGTAGCGTATGCAGTCTATGCCCACTTATGAATTTCGTGTGAAACTTCATTAATTTGCACTGTCAAAGGAATCCGTTTATTACGAACTGATCTATTAAGATAAAATGAATGAATGTTATTATGATCAAATAACTTATGACATGTTGGCCATTAGATATTTTATCGAAATAATTGTTGTTTATCGTGTACACAACTGATTACGCCTATCGTGTATTTTTATAGGAGACCGAAAATTCAGTCATTCTCGAATATGCATGTCCCAAAAAAGAGATGAAGGCCTCATTGAATTTTAAGATTTTTCGGGCATATTGCACTGCAGTCGGGTCAGAATTCCAATAAGTGTATAATAAGCTTAATACATGCATATTTCTAGAGACCTTTTGAAGGTTTTCGATGATGAAATTCGAGATCCCGATTTTACGAAAATTCGTTTGGCCAGCCTGTTTACAGCGCTTATGTTGACATTTTTCAATCCCCCTATTTTCAGTGTGCTCATTCCGCAAAAGTCCGATGAGATATTTTGGCTGTCTGAATGACGAGAAGATTTTATAATCCCTCAAACTGGAAATCAATTCCAGACTACCAGAGCATCGACTGATTACTTTTCGACATGTATTTGGACTATTTGGATTGTAGGTGGATATGAAGGGGAGCAATTTATTTTGTTCGCTACTTCTCGGTTTTGAACTGTAGGTTAGTGCTTTGTCAAAGGCTCCACTTAATAATTTCTAAGGATAGCTCAGCCGTAAAAGACTATCTCTCAATTCATTCAATCGTCTATCCCTGACAGGTTTCTCAGTTACCATTCTCTGGATTCTATAAGCTAGATTAAAGGGAACATTACGAATAATAATATGACGTGAATTGTTTGAGTTATATTGCATGTAGCTTAAGCTATCCGTTTCTTTATGAAAGATGTCTGTTTCTATATTATCTATATTTTCATAAATTTGAACATCTAAGAAATGTATTGAATACAGGGCTGCCACTCTTCCGGTTTTAACCGGAATTCCGGCTTTTTTTAGACGAAACTAAGTAGTGAGAAAATGTTCTACCAAGAAACAAATAATTTGCTTTCTGAAGCATTTTAGGGGCCCTTTCGAGATGGTGAAAGGCTCTTTAAGATTATGAGGGGGCAATCTTGTGATCGTTATGAGGCCTTTTTAGATTGTGAAGGTGCCCTTTAGGATTGTGAAGGACCCTTTTGACATTGTGAAGGGGCCCTTTTGAGATCGAGAGGAGACCGTCTTGAGATCGTGAGGGGCCTTTTATATTGTGGAAGGGTCCTTTAAGATCATGAAGGGCCATTTTCAGATCGACAGTGGCCCTCTTGAGATCGTGAGGGGCCCTTTAGATTGTGATAGGACCCTTTTGAGATCGTGAAGGGTCCTCTTGAGATCGTGAGGGGTTCTTTTAGATTGTGATAGGGCCCTTTTGAGATCGTGAGGGGTCCCTTTTGAGATCAAGAGGGGCCTACTTATGATCGTGAGAGGCCCTTTAAGACTGTGAACGAGCCCTTTTGAGATCGAGAGGGGCCTACTTATGATCGTGAGAGGCCCTTTAAGATTGTGAACGGCCCTTTTGAGATCGAGAGGAGCTCTCTTGAGATAATGATGATCCCTTTTAGATTGTGAAAGGGCCCATCTCACCTCGTGAGGGGGCCCTCTTGAGATCGTGAGGGGTTCTTTTAGATTGTGATAGGGCCCTTTTGAAATCGAGAGGGGCCCATTTGAGATCGAGAGGGGCTCATGAGATCGTGAGGGTTTCTCCTAGATTGTGAGGGTGATCTTTTGAGATTGTGAGGAGCCCTCTTGATATTATGTGCGGACCCTTTTAGATTGTCAAGGAGCCTATTCAGCTCGTGAAGGGGCCCTTCAATTTTAAACGATCATGAATTTCAAAGCAGGTACTTTCTAAAAATCCGCGTGACACTTGATCGGAAGATCCTTCTACAATTGCAAGTCACTGATTCCTTTGTCAATCATGAAGAAACAGGACTCAACGCAAGTAATCAAGATTCCGAAAAAAGAAATAATTTAGGTGGGATTGCTTGACGAAAAAGTTGTACTACGTTCGCATGGAGGTTTGATTTTGATTCTCTACAAAATGCGCCTTTCAAGAGGCGTGCTACAAAAAGAAACGTATGAAAGAGAAATCTACCAAACGTTTCGGGAATACAAGGGAGTGTCGAATGAATATGCGATTACTTGTTGCAAAAGAGGTTAAATTTCGGCTAAGACACCAACGAAAATTGAAATCTTGGAAGCAACTGCATAAGTGATGAGCATTTCCTTTCGCATTGATGCTATGTTTACTTATGCCATGGCGTCTGAGCTTTAATCAAGAAGCTGTCACAATCATGTTTGAAATATTTTTAGATTTGTCATTGTTTTTTCATTTCTTATGTTTGAAATACAAGTGATGAGAGAAAGGTTTGATTTGAATAATTGTCGGAGCTACAAGCACTTGTAACGTTTTTCAGTCAGAACTGTAAACGTTTTTAGCTTCTTAGCCGTCATCATTTCAATGTACCCTATTGTAAGGAATCAGTTACTCACCGCGCAAACCATCAGTAGGTGGATGTGCTTGGAAATTCGGCAGCTGACCTTTGTGCTATTTGCATTCCTGTTTGCAAATATCAATTTTTGAAAACGGGCTCTAGACCATGAGATTTCAACTACATGCATTTCATCCATTATAGATGTATGTAGTTCGGATGAAGATTTATATGCATGTGAGTTACTGACTATTCACAGGTATACTGACTGCACGGCTAAAATTCCTGAAGAGTTAGTACACTACTACTCGTAATGACTTGAATCAAGTATCTTTCTAATCTCTTTCCTTTTTTCCTTGCGTGGTCTGGGCATCATTTAAGATTAAATATCATATTCACTAGCATGGTGTCTGTAATGTGCGATAGTTTTTTTAGTCGCCAATTCATGGTGTGTGACATGGATTAGCTCTTGAAGGGGCCCTTCAATTTTAAACGATCATGAATTTCAAAGCAGGTACTTTCTAAAAATCCGCGTGACACTTGATCGGAAGATCCTTCTACAATTGCAAGTCACTGATTCCTTCGTCAATCATGAAGAAACAGGACTCAACGCAAGTAATCAAGATTCCGAAAAAAGAAATAATTTAGGTGGGAATGCTTGATGAAAAAGGTGTACTACGTTCGTATGGAGGTTTGATTGCTTTGATTCTCTACAAAATGTGCCTTTCAAGAGGCGGCATTACTGCTTGCACGGCTAAAATTCCAGAAAATTTAGTACACTACTTCTCGTAATGGCCTGAATCAAATATCTCTCTCATCTCTTGCCTTTTTTCCTTTATTGTTCTGGGCATTATTCTAATTAGCACATTTTTTATCATATCATATTAACTAGCATGGTGTCTGTAATGTGCGATAGTTTTTAGTCGTCTATTCATGCTGTGTGACATGGATTAATTTTTTTGTGTAACGTGGCGGATGATGCTTTACTCTGAACATTGTTAATGATATAATTTTCTTTCCTGTTAATATAGAGGATATCCCACACTGAACCCCCAACGTCACTTTCTTATCAATTCCCTATTCTCTCTCACTGATCATCTCAAAGTTTTCTGAAATGGCAATTAGCGACTCAAAGATGACTTTCTGTAAGTTATTTTTGATTCAAAGGAAAGCAGTTGTTAACACTAGCACCACTATGACAGTTTATTTTCTACTTGCTCACCATTTGCCCGAACACAATCTAATTCTTCGGTCAGCAGCGCAAGAGCATGTCTCTACGCAATCGCTCGTCAATCTGGTCAAAACTGTGCATATTTTGTTTTCCAGTTCATCCAAATGCATAGGATGACTCCAATGCACCATTTCCTTAACGTGTTGAAACGAAAAAATGTCACGAGGCATTAAATGTGGTAATATCGAAAGCCATTCCATAGGCTGTCATGACAGTCAATCCATGATTTAGGAAAATGATTGTTTAAATAATTTACGATCGGTCGGTAGTATGCATGAAGATGCTCCTATCCTCAGTGACATTCGGTATCACTATACAGCATAGAGAGGAAGTTTTTACCATTCATTGTCAGTTTCTCAATTGCGCTTCATAAGGAAATGCCAGCTCAAGCTTTCAGACTGCGTTGATTCATGGATTTTGTGTTAAGGTATTTGTTGTGACCAGACCGCTCTGCAGAAGCAGTCTTCCAAACATCGAACAGCTGAACATCAATTCCCAGTGGCTTCTTGAAAAATCTTCACAATAAAGACGAGATCTTGTATCGTGTGACGTCATGGCATGATTAATAGAAAATGACACCTGCACGAGAATGCCTTTTAATTTTGAATGTAAAATTTTTGAAAGAAATGAAGAAGATTACTTTTGAAACAGTTAAATTTATTATTCGTGCTGGTTTTGTGTTGAGGGAGGGGGAGGAGTCTCAGTAGTACATTCTATCTAGCCTTGAAAAGCAGTTCTTTTGAAAATAGTAGTTTTTCGAGTTATGCATTCTAGTGCAACTGGTGAAAATTGATGATTGAAAAAGCATCAGTAGCAATATTATGCCATTTATTTACTCGCTGACTGAGGATTCATTAGCATCTTTATTGCAACATACCCAACTTCTGCCTGAACGCTTTCAAAACTTATCGGATGGTGGGATATCGAATGATCGTAATTTTTTTTAGTTTAAGGGGCCCACGGCTGCGCATTTTAGGGGCCCTTTTCCGATTTGACTTTCCGATTTTTATTTTTGTTAAGAGTGGCAGCCCTGTGAATAACTACTCTTTTCCATCGTAAATTTATATTTTCATAAAGATTATTTATTTCATGTTATTTATTACATTATAGAACATTTCTATATCTCCACAATTATGGTTTCATGTACAGTTCCTAACAAAAGTTTGAGACCACCCATTATTTTTTTTACAAAACTTCGAAGTTAAAACTGCTGTATCTTCCATCTCGTGTATTTATCATGAACAAATGTTCGTATCATCTATAAAATGTCATGAATACATGAAATGTTGTCAATTATTATTCGGGCCACCACTGTTTTGAATAACTGCCCGCAGCCTTTCAGGCATAGAGTCCACTAGCCGTTTGCACATGTCTGGGCGTATTTCAGTGCACCAGACCTCTCGAATGGTTGCTTTGAGGCTTTCAAGGCTTCAGGGACGACGTACAGACACTTTGTTCTTCAGTATGCACCATGCATTCTCCAACGGATTTAAGTCCGGGCTGTTACCAGACCATTCAAGAAGTTGAATCCTTTTGTTTTGCAACCACTTGGTGACCATCCGGCTCCGATGGCACGGGGCTCCATCTTGCATGAATATCGTACAACCGGAGATGTTCATGTGAGTCGTAAGCTTCTCTTTCAAGATGTTCAGGTACCTCTCACCATTAAGTGTCACTTTTGGAGGAACAAATGACAGTGCGCTTCTTATCCACGAAAGATTTTGTTGACGAATATTAGACAATGGCGTTATGAACAGCAGTCTTTGAAATGTTCAAGATACTTACAATCAGGCGTTCAGTTTTCCCACAGTTCTTATATGCAATGATTTGTGCTCGCAATTCCGGTGTCAGTGTCTTCGCACGACCCATCGTGATGAATATTCATGAGTAAGTGACGTGAAAAGCTATGATTTGTTGTACGTTGCATATTCAAAAATTCAAATTTTAAAACATAGATATCAACTCGAAATGAAACTTTGATTGTTCAATTAGGGAACTTCGTAAGCGCATTCGTCACATGACTCATCAGTAAACACGAGAAAGAAATTACATTCATAAATCACAAATGCCGAATAGCATACAAATTTGTGCATGGTCTTAAACTTTTGTTAGGGACTGTAATAAAAATGTCGTCTAAGCATCTAATCCAAGAACTTTATAGTGACGTAGGCAACGATATGTCCAAACTGTCGTGTAATCGATCTTCTAAGTAACCCATTGTTAAAGTAGCAAACGTTGGTGCCATCTAAGTTCCCATGCCGGTGCCACTCTTCCGGATAGATGAATGGTCATTGAAATTGAAGTGATTATTTGCAAGAATTATGTTGATGGCATCTAGGATAAATTCATTCTGAAAGCGTTGGGGAATAATGTCTCCTCTCTGGTAAAGCCAGAATCTGATGGCACCCAAACCTAATTCATGTGGTTGCATTGTGTGCACAGTGCAATTACATCAAAAGTCACGAAATGTCATCTTTATTCATGCAAGTTTTTCATGGCAATTTTTCAAGGAAGTCTAAAGTGTCTGCAATAACTAAGAATGTTACAGACTAAGGGCTTCAAAATTTAATCAATCAGTTCACTTAAATGAGATGTGGGCGAATTAATACTTCTTATTATGGGGTGAAATTTCAAATCACTCGGAGTAAGTAACTTCGAATATTCGTAATTATCGGAAGAAAGATCACGAAAATGTCCAGATGTTTGTGGATTTTCAGAAGTCCATACATAAATGGAGTTCTGGGATGAAATTTAGATAAATGTTTTATTTCTTTGTTTGTGAAATTCACAGTGTATTTCCTATAGAGAGTTTTAATTTTGCTCAAAGTAGTGAATGGATTGTAATCTAGTAGTATCGTGTTATATACTTCTTCATTTTGTAAATGTTCAGTCATTATTCTATCCCGGTAAAGTGCAGGATCTAGAAAAATAAAAGCTCCACCCCCTTTAGGCACGAGGGCAGCTTAAGGGAGTGCTTCTATTGTTCTAGATCTTACATATCGGGAAGTAATTAGTTTAGGAATTATACAGGGCGGTTGCAAAGTCGCTCCCTGATTCTACTTAGCTATATTTTCGGAAGTATATGGTCGTTTGATTGAAACTTCATATTTTAAGATTGCATGAGACCTGCCATTTCTTATGACAAATCATGAAACTGATCAGTCAATTAGAATGTGAGTAATGATCACCCCTCTGTCCGCGAAAGTTATCCGTTATATTAATTCACTACATGCAATTTGATCACAACATTGTTGATTTTACTTACGAAATGTCGCCTACTTTAAGCATTGAAGACAGAGCAAGAATTGCCGCTAGATACGAGGTTTGCAGTCTGTTGTGCAATTTCAACGATGGTGGAGAATCCAACATCGAAGACATTCAAATCTTGACCCTAAGACAATTAAGAACTGCTACCGCAAACTGATGACAACTGGCAGCGTTCTTGATTCCGCCAGATCTGGAAGACCTTCGACAAAGTCAGACGCGGATGTGGAACTGGTGAGGGAGATGTTTGACAGGAGCCCTTCCAAGTCAACAAGGCAAGCTGCCCGTGAATGTGGGATATGCCGTCACACTATCCTGAATGTTCTTCATGAGGATTTATGATACCGCCCGTGGAAGCCTCATTATGTCCAGCAACTGTTTCCGGAAGACTGTGACAGACGTCAGGAGTTCTGTGAAACGATGCTGTCATGGTTTGAAGATTGCCCTGAGCTGAGTTCGAACGTTCTCTGGACAGATGAAACCGTGTTTCGTGTGGGTGGCTTTGCCAACAGGCACAATTGTCACTATTGGTGTGAGAGTGATCCAAAGGAAATTACGGAAAGATTTCAGAACAGGCCGACAGTAACTGTTTGGTGCGGCTTGTCTTCAACAAGGATTCTTGGGCCATACATCATTCGTGATACAATAAATAGTCAACGATACTTGCACATGTTGGAGAATTTCGTTTGCCAACAATTACTGAATTGGAAGAAGCCAACGAATTAATTTTTATGCAAGACGGTGCTCCTCCACATTATGCACTAACAGTGAGAACTTGGCTCGACGACCACTTCCCAGGGCGTTGGATGGGTCGACGTGGACCAACAGATTGGCCAGCGCGAAGTCCGGATTTCACGCCATGTGATTTCTTTTTGTGTGGATGAGCCAAAGAGGAAGTCTACAAAACTTCACCGAGGACCATTGACGAGCTAGAGAACAGGATCCGTGAAGTCATTGAAAATGTTCCTCCTGACTTCTCAAGATCAGCAACGGAACAGGTATCGATAAAACTTAGACAGTGTATTCATAAAGATGGTGCACACATTGAATTGTAATTTTTTGAAGAAGAAAATGGCATGATTCATGGAATAATATAAAATTTACTTTTATTTCTTAGTACCGGTACATATATTTCTTTGTTTTTAAGGCTTCTATAAATAAGGAGCGACTATCCAACCACCCTGTAGTTGAGTTCCAGCTTGAGGAATTATAAAATCTTCTCGTCATTCAGACAGCCAAAATCTCTGATCGGACTTTTGCGGAATGTTCACACTGAAACTAGGGGGATTGAAAAATGTCAACATAAGCGCTGTTAATGTTGTCTTCATTTAATAACTGGCAAAGAAATAATGATTAATAACAATATCTTTAGGATAAAAACGAACATGAATTGTTTCTTCAATAATGTCATATACAGATTGTTTCATAAAAAATGGATCACCCTTAAACATCGCCTTAACTTCAACTTTGTCTAACTCCGCCAAACTTGAACGAATTTCTCTGAAATTTGGAAGATATGTCAGTTGTGCTTACTAATATCATTGTTGGAAATTTCAAGCATGAATATTGAGTTGCTTTCCTGTTATAGATAAAAAAAGTAGTAGATAATTTGATCTTCATTTAGCAATGTTACACAAAATCATACCTCACTCTTATAAAATTACATTTGTTTCCTTTGTTATGTAATATGTTGTTCTACAAGCCAAAAAACCTATCAAGCAAAACAAAAATAAAGAAAATCGGTCAATCAGAGCCAGTATAGCACCATTATTCATCAACAATAATGTAACTGCTACATGTGATTAACTGGACTTCATGTTCCATAGCTTCCTGACTTCGTTGCGGTGGTGTTGGCAGCACTCCTGATTGCTTTCAGCTAGAAATCTATCTCTTACCGGTTGAAAACAATACAAAGCACAAATGAACAATAACGAGATCGCATTCACAAAAGGCAAAGTGTCAGCCTTGCTAGAACTAGGGTTTTCTTTGCGAGCTACAAGCAAGCGACTAAATGTCCCTTACACAAATGTGCATCGATGGCATAATGATGATTTTCGACTCTGTCGTAAAGAGGGCTCTGGCCGTCACGCAAAACATCCAAACGTAGAGACCGCCTAATTTTGAGATTTGTTAAAGTTGATCCAAGTCTCTCGCTAACTGAGATGGCTGCACTAGTCTCGTCTATTTCTAAGTCCACTATTCGTAGAAGACTTATTGAGTCGAATCAGATCAGCATACAAAAAGACGTCTCAGATGGGCAATGAGTCATTGTCACTGGCGAAATCAATGGGATCGGGTTGTCTGGTCTGATGAGGCATCAGTCCGTCTGAAGGATAGTGATGGTCGATTGAGATTATGGATAAAATCTTATCAGGAAATTCCGAGACATTTACATCGTCCCGGGTACAAGGTGGTGCGACTCTACTGATTTGGGCTGGCATTTAGACCAATGGCCGCTCTGAACTTCACATACAGCAAGGAACCATGAATTCTGAACGCTATGTGAATGTTTTACGAATGAACATTGGCCAAATGACAGATCAACTTGGTGATCCATCGACTTGGATATTTATAGATGATAATGCTACGTGTCACAGGAGTAGTAGAGTCAACTTATGCAAGTCTCAATTAGGGCTTAGGACATTATCTTGGCCAGCTCGTTCTCCTGATCTGAATCCCATAGAAAATGTATGGAGTATTCTAAAACGTAACGTTCGTCGTTCACTGCTACCTACAGATGGCGTATCACAACTTACGTCACTGTTAAAAAGAGAGTGGAGAAAGTTAGATCAGTCAAAAATCAACGATATCATCGAATCAATGCCTAGACGAATTGATAATGTCATTGACAATAAGGGTAAGGCCACAAAATATTAGCTTCTTAAGAACTGTTACTGTATCATAGCTTATCAGATTATATAAGGACATTTAAATATATTAGGGACATGAAATAACATGAAAAATGCTTTCTGTATCATACTTATGTTTTATTTAGTCAAATTTTAGGATGTCCACTTTTTATGAAACGGACTGTATATTACACGGTAAAAGAAGATGCAGCGAAATTTATGTTGGTCAGATTGGGGACCTCTTTAAGAGAAGAATAACTCTTCATCGATATCATGTCAATAAAACTTTAATTGCTCCTCTTCCTATGAGAAAACACATAGCAAGATGCTGTAAAGATATCGATCTGAAATTTGAGGCGGCTCCTATCTTCCAACTACCATTGCATTACAGCAAGGAAGATAGAGAGCTGAAAGAAAGTCACTTTATTTTGAAGTTCAAATCAAAGCTTAATGGCAACTGCAGCTAATTTGTACTTCAGATATTTATTTGATTTTATTTGATGTACGTGAAGGAGGGTGAAAAATCCTCCGAAATCCGTATCGTACAATGAATGTTAATTTTTTTACGTTATGTTGTTTTCTCTATCGAACTTCTGGTACATTGTTTTGCAGCTATATATCTATTAAAGAGTCATATCAAATTACAAAAAACAGAAAGTTAGCAAGCTCACTAAATATAAAAATCCTTGAAGGTCCTTAAAAAACAAATGAAAATAAATACAAAATAATAAATAAAATAAGGCGAAACTCCTACACCGGCCTCTTATATCTGCCGTTAAAAAGGAAAACGACGTATTTCGGAATATCATGGTATTGAGAAAATTGATGTCAAAGTTAAGTTTGATATTTCATCATTCTACGCCAGCTTTTAAAATCTCTAAATTTTGATCTTTCAGTTAAACAACAGAACAACGTATTTCGAAATACGCTTCAGCCATGAGACATTCTTCAAAGGCAGAACGACGTAATTCGAAATGCGCTTGAGCCATGAGACATTCAAAGGCAAAACAACGTGGTCAGAGATTTATTAGAGACAAATTAATACGGACCTCGATATCTAAGTCATTTATTGTTATCTTAGTAGCAGGCACCCGCCACAAGATAGTAGCCGAACGTTGACTAGCATAGCCATGTGATGAATGACGATATCTTACAAGTGTATTAATCGTTAGTGGGAATCTTTGAAAAAGTCGAGCTTCATACTCACTCATCGTTTTCTGAACATTCGACCAGTCACTGCCAAAGTCATCTTTATTTGTCAGTGCAGTGTAATCTGCAGTTGGCCGGATAATATCGTTTTTAAGGATAGAAGATTTTAGTAAAAATCAGTGATCGATGATCTAGCATGTTTCACTTCATGCATGAATACTTCATGATATTAAGAAATAATCTGATTGATATCCAGCTGTCCCCATGAATAAATGAATAAAATAATACAAATGAATAAATACAAATGAATAATATAAGACTATTGCATCGGTACTGGTGTGTTCCCGTCATTACCGGTGACCTATTACAGCATAAATCAAATATCCCACGTTGGAAGAATTTTCATTTTAAATACATTTTCATTTTAATATATTCCATAATACGTTGTTTTGTATTTAGAAAATAAAACTTCTTTCATTTAAGTCATGTAATTTATAATAAGTAAACGCTAAATTACTTAAAATACTTCGACAAGTTATTCTCGATTTGTATTGAAATAAAAATAAAATTACTTTGCAAGCTTTCGAGTGAGCCTGTCACTCGTCGTCAGGCACGAGTACAGAGAGTGAGTGAGATAAGCAACTTTGACAAGCAAGGACAAACGTAATAATCTAATACAATGGATAATTACGATAATTACGTTTGTCCTTGCTTGTCAAAGTTGCTTGTCTCACTCACTCTCTGTACTCGTGCCTGACGACGAGTGACAGGCTCACTCGAAAGCTTGCAAAGTAATTTTATTTTTATTTCAATACAAATCGAGAATAACTTGTCGAAGTATTTTAAGTAATTTAAATGGAAGTTCTCGAAGAAGAAGGAAATCAACAATTTACGTAAACGCTATTTTGCTTTTCAAAAAATAAAAATCCTTTCACTAAAAATTCACTCATTTCGTTATACGTTACTTTGTCTTTTAAAGCATGAAAATTCTTTCACCGGAAAATCACGCATTTCATGCTGCGTTGTTTTGCCTTTTAAAGTTTCAGAAATCTAATCACGTTTTCCGAAGTACGTTGATTTGTTATTTAAAAACATAAACTTCCGTCAAACGCAAAATGCGTTTCACGCGAATTGTTTAAGTGTTATCACATTCATGAAGATAATCGCTACTCATGATTTTAGTAAGACAGCTAACCAAATATATCCTGTGGCACATGATACTTCACATCCTTACCATTCAATTGAACCCATAACGTAGTTCAGAATACGTTGGTCTGTATTTTAACGGTCGATATCATCGGCGTTGTCCACAAGAATGACAACAAACTGAATCCGTTAGATCAGGTAGGAGAACGACCTAGTGTCTGAAGTTGCTGCTGCTGCAAGTTCTCTCACGAACTCGAGCGTTTCAGGCCCAGGAGCACCAAGAGTTTTAAAAGCTATGGGCGTGAACTGATACCCTTGTGGCAGAAGAGTGGCAAGACTTACACGGAATTGATTTTTTCTTTTTTATCTGACTTATTAAAGACGGTGTAGTTACGAAATTTGGTTTTACATTCAAAATTGGAATTTTGTGTAACTCAGAACGAACTTTTCTTGCTTGCATTTCGTTGATAAAAGGAATCCATATATGTGTTTGACTCAATTTGTTGTTATTGTGTTGGTGTATTGATGGAATCGAATTTGAAATATGCTCGTTAACAAGATCTTTCGGATATCCGTTTAAAATAAATCTACATTTATCAAATTTTAGACCTTAAACCTTTCTCAATTAGAGCAGGTGTGGTACAATTACGATGAACTCGTAGACACATTCATTTTTCAGTAAATTAATTTTGCTTGAAAATGGTACAAAGCTATCTCAAGGTAAACGATGACCACTACGTGTGGATTTGGAGTAAAAGGAGCGCAAATTATTCGTGAAGGAAATCATTGTATCTAAAAACGGAATCAACTGGATACTCAACTGTAAAATCAATACAATCATTTATGCTATTCAACTCTGGAAGCAAATTATTAAGAGAAGAAGCAGATCTTACAAAAATATCATCAATGTATCGTTTCCAGAGAATAAATTGATTGAATAATTGATTCTTTTCTTATTCCTCTGTTCTAGGTAGGTGCGGTTTTATTGAATTGACAAATGTGTAGTCGAAAGCTGTTCTAAACCATTTATTATTGGCCTTGTCTTCGTTTTATAAATTAAGTAATATACATGTACGTGTATATTATGTAAACTAAAATTGTTTGAGTTAAATTGTGTGCATACTGCACACATAGTACAGCATGTGAGCAATGAATTTAATTGAATTTTGTATAGTTTATATAACACAAATGTTTGCAATTAGTAGCATAATTTTGTCTCCGAAAAAAGCTTAGGTGTCATGATTCAGTTTTGGAAGGTGCAGAGCAAACTTGCATGGGGACCGACGCATCCCTCCCCCACATGGGTAGGATTATGCAGAACTGCAGTGCATGTTGAATTTCATACATTCATAACTTTCTCGCCGTCTCCTATACGCATATGCATGTGAGTTACTTCATTATTTCTTAATTTCAGATATCGTGCGAAATCCGCAAACTGAAAAAGACACAATGCGAAATCTTCTCATCTTGTTGGATCAACTGTCAGTAGATCTTCAGAACACGTCTTTGACACATATCAGAGCTGAAGATATTGTAAATGGGGACAGAATAGCTATGTGTAATCTTCTTGAAATTCTTCAAGGTCTAACTGAATATACGATGAAAAAGAGAAAAAGCAAGATGTGGACAGATGGTGTAGATGATGAAACACCATTATGCACCTTTAGAAGCATGAATTCGGACAGTTCTACTATGAGTATGCAAAGTTGCTGCGAAATAAGGTACATTTTAATATAATATTTCACTCGTCGAATATTTGTCATTTCAGTACATGAATTTGACTCCGAGAATTGCAATCCTAGTACTCAAAATAGAAAGTAAGTTTTAATTATAAGTATTCGATCAGTGCACTAATGCTGATCGTGAAACATCTTCTTTCAGTGATATTCTTAACTTTTTCAGAAAAAGATTATTTCATAAAAAGCTTAGGTATTTATTTTTATAAACATTTGTCCTTACTCGACGTGCTCTCTGCAAATTGGTATGAAAAACTTACTACTCATCCATTGTGCTATTTCCCTGTATCGGCCACCTCAGCTAGTATATTCTTGCAAATAATACATTGTTATGATAAGTATTATATTGATATATTCTTTATGAATTATGGTATGAATTCTTTTATTTGGATTTTCTCAGAACAACTCAGAAAACAAACAACAGAAGATTCATTGATATGTGACCTAAGCTGTAACCAGAACAGAGAGTAGCATAAAAGTGTCTCGAATCGGGACAGCCCCATTTTTTACCCTCTTTCCTGGTCTTCGACGGATTCGATTCATCGCGTTCTACTCTACCTTGAGTATCATAATCAATCCTGTTTTTGGGTGGGGAAATAGCCTAGACGAATTTCCCTGACGAACCCCTCCTGAGAAATGGTTCTGAGTTTGGTGGCACAGGTTTTGGAGAGACATGAAAGTTTTCAATGTGAAGAAGGAAATAACTTGATCAACTTTTCACTCTTATGTGGCCAATCCGTCTTCGTTCCGCATGCAATCCGTTAAAACTAAGTCTAATGTCTCTCTTCTGTGACTGTTCCCTGGACGATTCGTATGGTGTCCGTGAAAAATCTGGTCAAATTTTGCGTGAATATTATTAAGCTTCGACGGAGTTTCACAGCCGATCCTTTTCAGGTCCTGAAGATGCTTTAGCTGGTGTCCCCCACCTCCGGAAAAATGTTTTTTATTTGGAAAATCTGTAGGAAGACAATTTAGAAAATTTTTCGACCTCCCTCGAGTAGTAGAGACAGTTTGGCTGAAAATCCGCCGACACCATTCGCGGCTTATCTAATCGGCGCAGAGTTCGATGAAGACGCCGGTGCTGACTCTAGTAGGCCGCATTCCACACCAGACTCATATCGTGGCGAGAGGCCTGGCGGAGATGGAGGAGAACGCAGATGAGAAGTAGAAGTAGTAGAGACTCCCCCTATAGTACTCCCGCGAAAGAGTAGTATAAGAGGAGGACTGGCTCTCATTCACACAGTCTTACATGAAATTTTTGACGAGGATGAGAAAGGCGTATCTTTCCGATTAAACCTGACTGCCGTTCAGGGCCTAGTGAGGGGCTATGAGATTCATAATGTGTTGACTTCAAATAATCTGATAGAGGATGAGTAGGCGCCAGACGAGGATGAGTACTTTCCGTTGGCCTTTTGCTTCATGGCTACTCCAAACCCATTTCCGATGAAATTGGACGGAGAACATGAGAAAGAGGAAGGAGAGAAGCGACGGTGCGAACGGGCCGCAGCAGGGGCGGAGCTGGTGGGGGGGACGTAGGCATTAAGTATAGGAATGGAGTTTGAACGGAGGTGGACGTCAGTGCCAATGAAGCTACGCCTTCACTGGATTATCATGGCGTAACGGTTTGAAGACAGAAAGTGAGTGAGCTCCAAGTGGCGGGCATACACTCCGCTTGCGTTCCACTGAAGGATCTTGATATCGTTGGCAGAAGGGCGGGGCAGGAGCGAATAGGGTGAAGCGGCCTACCGGGGGAAGGCGAGCTAGACGAGGGAGGATTAGGAGGAGAGGGCAAGGCAGAGGAGGATCCACGGAGAAAGTAGACTCAGGGAGGCGAGAGATAACGACACAGCACGAAGCTGTAGGGAGGAGGAGGGAATATATATGGGGTGATATATTCTATATATCATAGTAGAATTCCATTTTTACGGCTACATAATTGAGCAATAACAATTTCATTGTTCGTAAATATACAAATTGACACTTTTACATCTAAATTAACGTTTGTAGCAATGCCCTTTTAATAGAAAATCAATTTTGTTTCAATAATATAACTTAATTATGAGCATTATCTTCCTTTACAAAAATGCATCCTAGTAAGCGATATTATTGGCATGATATTAGGCTTACGAGTAGTGAAGAAAACTCCAGTGATTATCAGATGAAACCTTTTGTGTACATTCTATCACTGTATAAAATAATTGCCATATTGATGTAAAACACAAATTAAGGATCCTTTATTCGTGATGTGATCCACTTCGCTTGACTTTAGTTGACAGACCCCTATCTAATAAATACTTGAAAATATCAATATGCTTTAGAATATTCAGATAAAAGATATGGTCAAAGTTTTAGGCTAATTTAGCTGTAGGAAGCATGGCAGTTAGAGGAATTTCCTTAGCCACATTAGAAATTATAAAATCATATTCATTCTGCTGAATTTTCTAGCAGTATTTTTGTTCATATTTCAACACTACCTGTATGTTTCAACTATTCTATGAAACAATCATGGAATCTACATTATTTGTCGAGAAATTGAGGCAATCTAAATCGATTGCTGGTTGTATGTCTGATCGTTAATAGAATGCGAAAACTAGTTTATGTATAAATATGGTCTGGTGCATTGGCGAATCGCTTAGCAAGAAGCAAGAAAAATCCCCCCTAGGAGGTCTTCCGTCAAGTTATAATTTTTGTACCAGCAGGTAATATTTGCGATCTACACAGGTTCGTAGTATTCGTGTATTGTTTGATGGCATATTATGTCGTTGCAACACTATTCTACAATGCTTGATTCAAAAATTATGGGTTCGCTTTTTTTCGCATTCTCAAGTTAAAAATTCGTTTTTTTCGCTTTTTTTAAATTAGAATCGGGTGGGTGGTTCGCATTTCTCTGACAGAGTGCGCATGGGCACCTTGGAGGGCTGCTAGGTGAAGGACCAGGATTGGGATGGAGTCCCGCCATGAGGAGCAGGAGAGGAATGCGAAGTCGAGGGAGAGGAGATGTGAAAAAGCGACTGTAGAAACAAACACAGAGGAAGAGGACTATTTCTCATAATGACCGTGGTCAGTAAAAAATGTCAGTAAATTTTTCGTGTCAATAAAATTTCAAAAGCTAGATTCCTTCCAAAACAATATGTCGTCATTTTTTTCCTGAATTCTTTATTTCAGTATTTTGAGTGAATTTCTTAATTGGTTAATTACTGATACTGATAACGCAATTTTTATAGAATCTAGCTAATGCATTGTAATTGTGATGCAGCGTCTGAATGCTAAAGTTTCCATCCAGTATTTTTGACATTTCATTTGATGCATGACTGTGTAGGGCTTATAGAATATTTTAGAATACGGTTGAAGTTCAGTGTTAAGCTGAATGTCGATGTTAAGGACCGGGTATAGTGTACCATGAGCGCTGAAATAGGTTGATTTTGGTGTCTTGCTGTTGGCATTCTGACATCAGGTAGGACTCTACATCGAAGTTAATCGTTCATCGACATTGTGAAATTTAACACGATACTTCCGGGTTTTGTTTGTTTGATCAACAAGCCATACAGACAGATATTCTTAGTTCAAGTATTGTAGATTATCATCCTCGAACAGCTGAGAATGCTGGCCCCATTGAATTTGTTATTCCTGGTGGTAGTGATGACTACATAGATTTGAGTTATGCGATGGTTGATTTGAGGTTTAGAATTCAGCAAGAAGATGCAACTGCTATTGAGGATGCGCATAAAGTTGGACTGAACAATTTACCATTGACTACATTACTTCGCGATGTTTCTCTAACGATTGGAGAGCAGCAGGTGGAAGGTGGTCAAAGCGATTATCCCTATAAATCATACTTCAATCATGTATCACAGTTTCATCCAGCAGCACAAAAAAGTTATATGGAAGCCATGGGATGGTACAGAGATGAAGCAGGAAAATTTGATGCTGAAACAAACAGTGGCTTTATAAAGCGATCTGCTATGATTAAAGATAGTAAAGTATGTCAGCTATATGGTCCGCTGAATTTAGACTTCTTTAGACAGTCAAAGTTTTTACTCTGTAATACCAGCATGCGACTCAAGCTGACATTGAATAAGCCTGAATTTGCGCTGAATGCATTTGCTAAAGTTGACAATTTTAGAATTCATGTGGAAGATATTGCACTTTACATTCGTCGAGTAGTACCGAATCCAAGTGTCATTAGAGGGCATGCTGAAGGTCTTAACCGCCAAAATGCCATTAACCCCGTTCAGCATACAAAGCTTCTCACCTTTAAAATTCCGAAAGATCAAAAGAGTTTCATGAAAGATGGCTGGCTGGCTGGCTGGATTACTCGACCCCGTCCCGCGGATAGGGGCGTGGCGGAACGCCACGGAGACCGAGGAGGCGGGCAACCCCCCATGGGCGATGCCAAAGATCAAAAACAGAGCCCGAGGACCCGAAGATAGCCGCTCGGGTAGGAGAGGGAGGGACAAGTAAGTGGGGTACATCGTGGTTTACACCACAAACAGGGCAGTCAGGAGAAGTGGACCTGCCAATCCTGTGAAGATAGGAGTTGAGAAGAAGGCTGTGGCCGTTGCAACGAAGACGTGAGAGCTCACAACGGACAGCGCGAGGGAGGGACAGCTCCTCAGTTGCTACGCTAGGGACTTGTGAAGAAATCAAAGACGAACGAACGGAAGTCCTCCAGGAGTTGAACAGGGAATGACGAATGAAGGACTTCAGAGAAGACAGACACTGAGGAGCTGCAGAGGGGAGAGAAGTGCCACTTTTGGCAAGCGCATCTGCAGTATCATTGCCACTGATGTTCGAGTGACCAGGAAGCCACTGCAATGACACTGAGATCGAGGAAGAGCAGAGGGACGACAAAGAGGACCAGACAGAGTGGACAGACGTGGACAAGAGGGGCGACGGGGGTGAAGAGAGCACGGTCAGAGCCGAGAGAGAGTCGGACAAGAGAAGAAGAGAGGAAAAGAGACATGAGGAGTGATGGGAAACGGACCAAGAGAGAGCATGCTGGATTGCAACCATTTCAGCTGTGAAGCTTGAACAGTGTGCACCAGCATGAAAGGAAAGAGAGAAAGTGGAAGAGCATGAAGAACAGTTTATGAAAACACCCGAGCCACCTGGTCCAAGTCGTCCAATAACGGAGCCGTCAGTCCAGATGGTCAGGTCAGCAACGGGGAGGGAGGAAAGGTGGTCTCGGACCAAAGCGGTGCGAAGAGGGACTGGGTCGGAACGGGAGCAGGGGGAGGACAGGGCTAGGGACACGGAGAACAGAGGAGGGGACCACGGGGGGAAGGGAGGGCAGGAGATCAGGGGTTTATGGGGAGAAGAAATAGGTGGAGAAAGTGGATGAGAAGTACAGAAGAAGCGCCACGAAGAGGAACGGACGCGCTTGGGGACAGAAAGGGTCGCTAGAGAAGACAAGGGAAACGAGGGTGGGAGGCGAAGAGCGCGCTCATAAGAGTAGAGCGACTGAGCGGTGAGGGTCACGGAGAGGGGAGGAAGTCCAGCTTCCAACAAAAGAAGAGGAATAGGAGTGGTCAAACAGCAGCCAGTGATCGCACGGCACGCGGAGCGGTGGGTAGCTTCTAGGTGTTGAAGATGTTTAGCGTAAATGAAGGGGAACCAACCAGGGGAAGCATAAGTGAGGACGGGGAGAAGAAAGGTCTTGTAGAGAGAAGCAAGGGACTCTTTGGAAGGACCCCAAGAAGCGGATGAAACAGCCCTGAGAGATCTTAAACGAGGGAAAAGAGTGGATCTCAGGGCAGAGCTATGAGGGAAGAAGGAAAGTGTTCGGTCTAAAGTTACTCCGAGGAACTTGGGGGAAGCGTTGAACGAGAGGGGGCGGCCCAAAAGAGACAGGGAGGGCTGAACGGAAGCTTCACGGGTGTCGGTGCTGAAGAAGGAGACTTCGCATTTAGCGGAATTTAGAGGAAGCTGAGTAATGGGCAAAAGACCGTTCCAGGACACCATAAAATTCAAAAAAATAGTATCTTTAAAAACGACATAAATTCATGAATTTGAACCCTTTTTCAGGTTTTTAAGACCTAAATTCATGAATTTAGTCCATTCAAAAAGTACCATTTTTTCAAAAAATGGTATTTTTAAAAACGACATAAATTCATGAATTTGAACCCTTTTTCAGGTTATGAAGACCTAAATTCATAAATTTGGGCGTTTTTAAAAATACCCAATTTTCAAATTTTTCAAAATCTCAAATTTGAGAATTATAATTTTTACCTTGAAAATCATGACCGTTCCAGGACACCGAAAAAATCAGAAAAGTTAAGAATCTCAAATTTGAGAATTATAATTTTTACCTTGAAAATCATGACCGTTCCAGGACACCGAAAAAATCAGAAAAGTTAAGAATCTCAAATTTGTGATTATGACATTTTTCATTGCTTAAATCATGACCGTTCCAGGACACCGAAAATCATAAAAGTTGAGAATTTCAAATTCATGAATTTTATCCATCTTTCAGGTTTTTAAAATATATCATGTGTCTAATAATATTTCTTTAAAAGTGGAAGAAACAAAAGTGGAAGAAGCCGCAAGAATATATCCTTCAATATCATATGAACGTAGTTCTACTACCCCCTCCCTTCTAACTTCTAGGGGTCCCTTCTGACTTCTAGGGGTCCCTTAAGAAATTTTTTTATTATAAAATGAACAACATAAATGAGTTTTTAAAATTATATGGAACGCAAATAACTACAAATTTTGATCTAAAGAAAATTGCAAATCAATTAGGAATAAAGAATTTTCATGTTCTAATGAGAGACGAATTACAATTGATCAAAAATAAGCCAACAATAACTATAAATTTCATAACAAATCTTCACACAACAGATGAAAAAGGAGTACATTGGTCTGCAGGTATCTTTAATAAAAATCGAGATAATTACTATTTCGACTCCTATGGACTTCCACCTACAAATGAAGCCAAAAAATTACTTGGCAATGGAACTTATAATACATTTCAAATTCAAAAACCGTGAACTACTTACTGTGGTCAATTATGTCTTTATGTTTTATTTAAATTACAAAAAGGAGTACCATTTCTTGATATTGTGTTAGAATTGAATGAAAATAATGATAATTAAAAATCAGTTCGTTGTAATTCATTTTGATAAAATCGGCCTCTGATATTTTCATCATCTAAATCTTTGATTTCGTAAGTAATCGGATAAGTTTGGTTTATTTTACAAACTTCAAATATTTCTTTAGTCCAATAACCAACAAAGCCTTTTTCAAATTTATTCTTGTACTTAAATATTCTAACTCTATCTCCAATCTTAAATTTCGGCTTAAGTTTCTGCAAATTCGGATTACTCTCATTCGAATAATTATTCTCGAATATTTTCTTTCGTATTAAATCAGGGTCGTCAGAAGCATTCTTTGGAGTTTCTTCAATACCTGTATGAACTTTATTATTGTACTGTTCTACAATTCCTGGTAATATCTTCAACCATTTCTGATTTCTTTGCTCAGTAAATTTCTTGAATAATTTATTTTTTAATTTTCTATTGAATCTTTCTATCACTACGGCCTTCCCTGCATTTTCAGTTGAATAAACAGTTTCAAATAGTGGCTGAACGTTTCGGTTATAAAATTCCGATCCTTTATCAACAAACAATTTCTTTGGTTTTCTATTACTTTCTTTAAAGATTTCTTCAAACGCATATTTAACTGATAGACCACTTTTATTTTTTAAAGGCTTTACCCAAGCATATCGTGTATATAAATCTATAACGGTCAATGCGTATTTGTAGTCCCTTTCATTCGGCATATGAATAAGATCAGCACTCCAAATATCATCTTTATTAAATACTTTTACTTTCAATAAATATTTAGGCCTTCTGTATTCCTTGTGGATTTCGAACGCGTAGGTTCGAGCGTTGCTCTCAGACAGCTTTGCTGTCGTTTCATTTAAACCCTGACCGAATAATATTTTAGCTTGTAAAGCTTTCTTAACAAACATTCTTTCAATTTTTTCTCTAAATGTAGGATTTTGAATACTGTCTAATTCTTGAATCATCTTCTTATCAGCTGGATGTCGAGAACTTAGATCATGATTTCGAAAAGCTAAATCATGTCTATAAGCTGCGGCATCTACTCTATTTATTGGTTCTTCACCTGGTTTCGGATTATTATTCTCATCTAGTCTTATGTCTAATCGAGTTCCTGGACCAGTATATGAATGACCGGGAAGATGTTTTTCTTTCGAATATTTACTCCAAATAAATCCAGGATAGTTTTCTAATGTTTTTTGTATGTCACCTCCAATATGCTGACAGTTTGAGTTTTTATTTTTGTTTAATAGATAATTCAATAAATCTAAATTAGCAACTTTTAATTTAATTAAATTTTCGGAATTTGTAGAATTCATTTTAAAAGATAAAATAAATGTTTTACCGGATCGAACCAAAGGTCCTGAGGTTATTACCTTATCATACTAGGACTTAGATATATTCCAGAACCATCTTTTGTTTCTTTAATTTCAATTAAATCATCAACATTGTGGAGAATATTTTTGAGAACTCGTTTTCCTTCATCAACTAAATTTAATTTACTAATAAAATTCTCTACTATTCCTTCTCCCCTAGCAACTTTCTCTAACTCCCTATTATGACGTTTTTGTTCTTCTAATGCTGCCTTCTGATTTATTTTTATTTACTGCTTGGACAATACCAGCTGTCCCACCTGCAACACTTCCTGCAGCTGCTATGCCACCTATTATTAGGGGAATTAATGGGAGAATCCCGCCATTCTTTTCTTCTTGTAATTGAATATTCTCTATCATTGGTTTACTTATGTAATACTTTTTTTTGTTAATCGTAATAGTTTTAGGTGTATTTTTGTCAACAATGTTACGTAGTTTTAATTCAACAGTTTTATTATTATTACTTTTCGCTTGCGACATTTTTAATAAAAAATTTTAAGTTACCAAAAATTTTTAATCTATTCTAGTTATGAATAAATTTTAAGTTACCAAAATTTTTAATCTATTCTAGTTACGAAAAATTTTTAAGTTAAGAATTTTTAATCTATTCTAGTTATGAAAAAATTTTAAGTTAAGAATTTTTAATCTATTCTAGTTATCAAAATTTTAAGTTATGAAAAAAAATTAATTAATCGACGAAGTCTTGGGCTTTCGCTTATCCTAGCCATCTTTCCATTAAGAATTTGAATGGAATATTTTACATCTTCTAGCAATAAACCATACGCCAATAATGAAGTTGTGGAATCTTTCTTTTCAATATTGATTGTTACATCACAACCAGTCTTGATAATATCTTCAGATTGTGCACTTAGATCGAAACAGAAAACAGGATATAAGTGTCTCCAATCTCCAGGAGTTAATTGTGGTTCAACTCCAAATTCTATACAAAGATTTCTATAAGCATCATATCCTTCCATAAATTGATTATTGGTATCATCGAATCTTAATGGATCAATTGGATATCGGGTTTGATTTAATGAAACTTGTAAACTTCGAATTGTATTAATATGAAAAAGATTGTTGTTCTTATCAAAACTTGGAGAATTATTTCTTTGAAAAGTTAGCAATAAATATCTTGGAGTATTCGCAGTTCTAGTAAAATGCCAGTTAAATCTTTGTTCAGTTAAAGTGACAGAACTAGCAGTACGCTTTAGAAAATTTACTGGAATTGGTTTGTTAGTATTTAATCTTTTTGCAATAGCTGTTTCAATCTCTAAACTAGGAGTAATATGCTTAATCCACCATTCAAGTCTATCAATTTTTAAATATGCTTTTTTCCAGTCTTACCAAAAAAGATTAATTCATTATTTGCTGTACGATGAATTATTAATTTAAATTTTAATTGATATGATATTTTGTCATAATCTAAATATCCGAATAATGGAGACAATGACCAATTAACTGTCTGTTTACTTTTCTTGTTAAATTCACGTCTTTCTTTATATGCAGTATTGTTTGTTTTATTTAAATCCTTTGCAATATTTTCTACATCTTTCGCAATTCCTGCTGCATCTGTTCCAGCGTGAGATAAATCATCAACAATTATACCATCATTTGTATCAGGAAACCAACCTTCGATTTCATACTTTTTATTATTTTCACCAATTGTTACAAATCTAAGCATTGTATCTATTACACCTGGAGAATCACTTATTGTTTCTATATTTTGAGTTGCAACATCTAAACGCATTTGTGTAAATAATCTTGGAAAAAATTATTCTCTAGTGCAATATTATCGCTATCTGGTAATGGTGTTGTAAAATTGGCATCACTATACAAAGAATATTCACCGTGTAAAAATGAATCAGGTAGATATATATAACTCTGCTGATTATGAACTTCAAAAATTAAATCACCTCCAGTATTTACTCTACTGGAAGATCCGGGATTCATAGCAATTCTTATATAGTCATTCTTTTTTTGATTGCAACTGACGAACGGAGGATCGTCTAATCTAAATTTATTTTCGATAAGCGAACACATTTTTATAAAAAATAATTTGACTTTTTGTTTTTCTCACAGACAGAAAAAATTCTGCTAAAATAATTTTACTAAAATAATTTTACTGAAAAAATTTTGCTAAGAAAATTTTGCTAAAAAAAATTTACTAAAAAACATTATTTTAGAATTTTGCTAGACCTGCTTCGCTACAGCTTTGCTGGTTAGACCGAAGGTTGCTACTCACGCCATTTCCTCTTATTTCTTCAATTGAACGAACCGTAGGTTCAATTGAACGTTTTATGGCTACGCCAGATTTCTTCTTATGTTTACTATCAGACGGAGCTCCGCTCCTCAAGGTTTCCCCAACAGCTATGTTAGCAATTTTATTTTTCGTTTCCTCTAAAAGTTTTTTTAAATTTTTTAGTTCTTCGGAATCATTCCTAAGTTTACGAATAGCTTCCAGTTGTTTTAATTCGTTTTGAGACTTGACAGCATTTGATATTGCACTAGCTGTACTACCTATAGCAGCTGCTCCTTTTGCAGCAGATGTAATCAAATCTTTATTATTTTGAATTAAGTTAACGATACTTCCAATACCAGAGAAGATGCCAGCTCCTTCCGTGTGAACTGTTTCTCTATTATCATAATGATAAACAGGATTCATACGTGGTTCATGAGCAATTTTTTTATTTGAAGCAAAATGTTTAAGATTGTGTTTATAAATTATAGGCATTTTTTAGGATTAAATTTGACTTTGGGAAAAAATATTTACGATTGGTTAGTAACCTGAGGACCTTTGGTCCGTTTAATATTTGCGCTAAGATTTACGTTTATGATAAGGTAATAACCTCAGGATCTTTGGTCCGATAGGCTAAAGCCTCTGGACAAGGTTCTAAAGGTTAGAAACCTGAGGACCTTTGGTCCGATCAAGATTTACGTTTGTGAATGGACAACGACTTCGAGATAACTTTATTAATTGACTGTTGCACTTTATCTATTGCGTCAAGCAGCGTGTGATCTATTAACTTGCATTTTCTGCTGATTAATCTTCAATGCCGTTTTAAGTGCATTTAACTTAATTTTAAGAACATCTAATTGTCTTTTAACAGCATCTAACTGTTCTTTATTTTCTTTAGAGTTTTCTTGTAAATTTTTCTTTAATTCATTTTCTAAATTGATTTTAAGAGTTTTCATTTTATCAACTTTTTGATTAAGTGAGTTTACTTCATTTATTATTCTATTCATCTTTTTCATTTGTTGAGTAATTTTAGAACTCAATTCATCAACACTTCTTTGGAATGTAGTTTGTAACTGCTTTAAATTTGTTTTAATTCTTTCAGGTAGTTTTTCTATTTCATCTTCTAATTGTTCTTGCAATAATTTTATCTGATGTTTATTTTTAGTTACAGCAGATTTTAAATTTAAAGAAAGTAATATTAAAATTTTTGATTGTTCTGAAATCTTTTTAAAAAGTTTTGCTATATCTGCTTCTAGCTCTCTATCCTTTTTATCAAGTTTTAATAATTTTTCGTTTAATGATTTGTCATTAAGTTTAAGCAACTTTGATTCGTTCATCAGTGGAACCAAAACATCGTTTATATATTTTTCTTTTAAGTCATTGATTTGTGTATCAACATACTGTTTATTTGTTAACTCTGTATTTTGTTGCGGAAGAATAGAAAGATGCAATGGACCAGATAAAACGTCTCCAGTTTTCATGATATAATTTTCTATTTCTAATTCACGATTATTCGGGATATATGCACCTCCACCAACATTTGGTAACATCATTTTTTAACAATAAAAAAATAAAATTTCTTCTAATAAAAATAAAACTTTTTCTAATAAAAATAAAAAAATAAAATTTTTTCTAATAAAAATAAAAAAATAAAATTTTTTCTAATAAAAATAAAAAAATGGATAAAGCAAATTTAAAAAAATCATATTCGCCCGCATCATCCTGTTCTTCTTATTCGACGAGATCAACGGGATTTGAAAATAAATGTTTTGATAATAATAATAATAATACTATTACAAATCCATGTATAGATGTTAATATTTTATTTCAATTACAAGCCGAAATATTTAGAGAACAGACTCTAAGTTCTAAACTTCTATAGAAACTAATTATTGTTTATTTCCAGGTGATCCATTTATTAAATTTATGGATATAGTAAGTAAATATAATGATGTAGCTTATGTGGAATTAAATAAAGAAAATATGGTTATAATAGGTCATAATAATGTTTATGGTTTTATTAGAGCAGTATTACCAATTAGTAATACTGATTGGATAGAAACTAAAATTATCAATTATATCAATATTAAAGAATTAGTTAAAAAATTAAAATCTTTTTCGAAAGAAAAAATTAGATTATTTGTTCACGATCAAAATCAATATAACATTCACATAGAGAGTAAAAAACATAACGAAGAATTATTATGTCAAGTTTATTATAGAGATACAATTTATAAACAAGAAACATTAGAAATGCCGCAAAGATATGATGATGATACATATATAGGATTGTATTCCAATTTAAATATTAATTTATTAAAATCTTACATAAATGGCTTAGCTCAACAAGAAAAAATTTATATGTGGAGAACACCTTATACTATTAACAATGTCCATAATCATAATCATAATACACGAACCGAAGGTTCTAGGGCTTTGCCCGATCTTAAAGAATCTTATGATAATAATGATGATAATATAGATGATGATTCTGAAACATCTGAAAATGGTGTAAATGGTAAGAAAGATTATAAAAATATTAGTAATTATAAAAATTTAAGTGAAGAAAAATTTATATCTCATACTGATGTACATGATATTAATACTACATATAATCAAAATTTATCTAAATTTCATTTTCTTACAATTGAAAATAATAATAATGGAATAGTTGAAGCTACTGTTAGACAACTATGTGTCGGGTCTACAAAATTTAAATTAGGATTTACATCTAATCAATTTAAAATTTTATCATCTTTAATAAAAACTAAAAGTGATTCAGATTATGGTGGTGTTATTAAATTTTCCAAAAGAGAACAAAGACCAATATTTTTCTCTATTATATTATTATCAGATAAAAGATGTAATTTAGAGTTAGATATTCCAATAAGAGAATGGTATCCAATCCCAAAAAGTGTAATTTATGATGTTGAAGAAACAATTTATGATGATGATGAAGAATCAATTGATGATGATGATGAAGAATCAATAGTTAGTGAAAATAAATTTAAATTATCTTTTGATAAAACGTTATATGATAAAACTTAATATGATAAAACTTAATATTCTAGAACATTATATGCTAAAACTTAATATGATAAAGACAATAAAATAACTTAAGAATGTGAAATATATAATAATATATAATAACTCTCAAGACCTTGTTATTAGAATGTTTATATCTAAAATTAAAACAAAATTTTTTCCTTAAAAAGTAAAAAAATGGAAAATACCAAGTTTTATTGTAACTTATGTAAAAAAAAGTTGCAAACAAAAAGAAGTTATCAATCTCATTTAAATAGTAAATTGCATTTACAAAATGTAGAGCGAGTTGATGAAGGAAATATATTAAAATTAAATAGTTATAAAAACTATCTAGAAACATTGCCTACTGATATAAAAGTTAAAAAAATGTTTGATGATTATTCACATTCGGAATATTAAAAAGTTTTTAATAGTGAAGATGAGACCCTTCCAGATGGAAGATATTTATTTAGCGATACTGATGAATTTAACGAAATAGATGAATTTGATGAAACTAAAAAACCGATGAACCTGTAACAGATATAAAATATTTATTTAATGAATCGGTTGAACATAATGAAACCGATGAAACTTCTTATAATGTATTAACAAACTTTTTCAAAATATTTAAGAAATCTTTCAAATGTTATATGAATGTAGAAGTACTTTATACAAAAAATGGACCTGATGGAATTCCTGAAGAAATAATACAAGGACATTTTACAAATTCACAAGAAATTCATAATGTAAATGATATACAACCCATATTTGAATCGATGATACTTAAATTAGAAAATTGTATAATTGAAGCCCAGTTACGTGAATCTGGTTGGAGATTTGCTAAAATACTATCTAAGAAAATAGTAATTGATAAATATAAAAATAATACTGGTGGTAGTTATGTTCCTTTACCTTTCAGTTCACCACAAATAATCAACATAAAAAATGAAGATGATTATTGTTTTCTGTGGAGTATTATAGCACATTTACATCCAGCAGAATATCACAAAGAAAGACTAAGTCATTATAATAAAGAAGAATACATAAATGAATTTGATCTCTCTGATGAATTAGATGAATTTCCATATGATTATAATAGGTTAACAAAGTTTCATAAAAAGAATAAAAATTTAGTAGAAATAAATGTTTTTGAATTAAATGTGAATTATGTTTCTATTGGTGATATTACTCCATTTTACTCAGATTCAAAGAAATTTTATTTGAATAATAAAAATTTATGTCAATCAGAAATAGTATATAATGATAGAGGAAATTACATGCATCATAATATTTTTTACCAAGGAAATATGTACTGAAAAATTTGAAATTGTTAAAACACTATCACCAAAAATGATTAATCATAATAATTATAAAGGAAGTAATTATAATTATGATTATGATTCCGATTATTCATCTTTATCTTTAGAATATGAACAAAAATTAGAAAATTTAAATAAAAGTTTACAAAAATGTAAAACAGATTATCAACAACAAACAAAAATATTAGTACAAGAATATGGCCATAAATATCAAAATAAGATAGAAACGATTCAAGAATTAAATAAAGACAATAAAAAATTAAATAATGAAGAAAATAAAGAATTCAATGAATGTTTAAAAAAATGTCAACAACAATATAAAGAACAATATAATAAAGAATATGAACAACAGCTATAAATATTAAATCAAAATTTTCATCGAAATACATTTAATCTTACAAAAGAAATTGATGAAACATATGAAATATATAAAGATAAATTTTAAAAATTAAAACAAACAAAACAACCAGCACAAGCGAATATTTTATATTATCAGGGTCATTTTATATTGTGTAAAGATGTTTCTATATTTACAAAAACTTCAGATAATGCTAATTTTCCTTGTCTTCAATGTATGACAAGTTTTAGAACTAAAGAAGAAATGAATAGAAATTTGGAGAATTGTCAACAAAATGAAGCAGTTGAAAATACTTTTCCTAAAGATGATTATTTAATATATAATAGACATTATTTGAAAAATAAAGTACCCTTTACTATTTATTGTGATTTCGAAGCATATAATGTTAATATGACACAAAATCGAACGGAAAGTTCCAGGGCTTCACCCGATTCTGAAAATGATAATTTTGAAAATGATAATTCTGAAAAAAGTGCATCTGAACAAAGTAAAGAAAAATATTTATTTGAACAAAAAACATTATGTTGGGGAATGTACATTCATACAAATTATCCTGAATTATTTAAATCAGAATATTATCAATACTATGGTGAAGATAGTTCAGAAATGTTTACAAAGAAAGTAGAAGAATTACAAGGACGTTTTTCACAATTGCTTGAAACAAATATACCAATGATTCCATTAACGGATGAAGAAAAAATTAATTTTGTTAATGAAACAAATTGTTATTACTGTGGAAAAGAATTTACAAAAAATTATAAAAATGGCAAAGGTAGATATCTTGACAAAGTAAAAGATCATGATCATCTAAATGGATTATATAGAGGTGCAGCACATAATTCTTGTAATCTTAATGCTAATAAATTTAAATATAACTTTGTTCCTTTATGTTTCTACAATGGTTCTAAATATGATTTCCATTTAGTAATGAAAGATTTATTTTCATCTGAAAAATTACAACAACAACAAATAAATGTACTATGTAAAACAGAAGAAGAATATTTTTCAATGCAATTAGGTTGTATTAGAATTCTAGATGCATTTAGATTTTTTACTCCTTATTCATTAGATGTTATGGGAAAAACTTTGAAACCTGAACAATGTAAAATATTAAATAAATATAATTTAAAACCTTTGAAAGGAATATTTCCGTATGAGTACATAACTGGAGATTTTAATTCTGTGAATAAAATTATGGAAGAACAGAAACTTCCTCCAATAAATAAATTTAAATCGACATTAAAACAATCACAATTATCTAAAGAAGATTATGCAGAAGCTGAAAAGAATTGGAGAGAGTTAAATTGTAAAACAATGTATGATTATAAAATGAAATGTCTTCAGATAGATGTATTAATACTAGCTGATCTTTTCGAAAACTTTCGTGATATGTGTTTAGAATATTACGGAATAGATCCATGTTATTGTTATTCTACACCAGGTTTAACATGGTTAGCAGGATTAAAACATACAAATGTTAAACTTAAACATTGTAAAGAAAATACATATGATAAATTATTATTTTTTGAATCTGGAATTAGAGGTGGAGTTTCATCAGTTTTAGGTAATCGTTATGTACAGTGTTACAATAAAAAAGTAAATCCTGATGATTATGGAATAATGAAACCTTTATCTCCAGAAGAAAGCGATCAGTTTATAAAATTGTTTAATCAAAATATAGAAGGACTTATATCAAATGAAGATAGTCAAGCAGCAGTTGATGAAATCATGAGAGAAAACTATTTGTTATATTATGATTTTAATAGATTATATTCTTCTTGCATGATACAAGAATTACCAACAGGTGAGATGGAATGGTGTAATATTCTTGATTATCAAAAAACATATGATGGAAATTATAATCATGGTTATATATATGAAGTTGATTTAGTATATCCTGATGAAATAAAAGATAAAACAAAATATTTTCCTTTCTGTCCCGAAAACAAAATACCCAATATAGAAGATTTTTCAGATTATGAAAAATCTATAATTCCTAAGAAATACAGATCAACAAAAAAACTTATGTTAACACAAAGCAATAAAGGAAAGTATGTTGTTGAAGGAAGAATGCTAGATTGGTATTTAGAACATGGAATGATTCTCACCAAAATACATCAAAAACTATTTTATCAAAAATCTAGGTGGTTAAAAAATTATATAGAGTTCAATATTGAAAAACGTAAAATAGCTAAAAGAAATAAAGATGATTTTGGAAACGTGTTCTTCAAATTAATGAATAATGCATTTTATGGTAAGACTTTAGAAAATGTGCGTAATAGACAAAATATTGAAATAGTTTATGATAAAGATAGGTTTCAAAATTTGACAAGGAAACCTACATATAAAAGAACTACTAGATTTAGTGATGAACTATGTGCTGTACATTTACGTCGAATCAGCGTAAAACATGATAAATTTAATTTTATAGGATTCACTATATTAGAATTAGCTAAACTATTTATGTATAGATTTATATATGATTATTTAGCACCTGTTTATGGCAAAAACTATAAATTACACTTTACAGATACCGATTCTGTTTTCTTAGAATTAACAATACCGTATAATTCTACACTTGATGAAGAAATAGATAAAATAAAAGATATCATTCATCCTTCTGATTTATGTTAAGTAAAAGATGAATTAGAAGGAAATGATGATTTTATAACAGAAGCTATATTTTTAAAATCTAAATGTTATTGTTATAGCATAACTAATAATATTAAAACACATAAAACATTAAAAAGAATTTCAAAGGCATCAGTGGATAATCAAATAACATTTCAAGATTATAAAAATGTATTATTTAATAATGAAATAAAAACAGCATGTAATTATAGACTTAATTCAAAAAAACATAAAATGTATTTAAAAGAAGAACATAAATTAGCATTAGATCCATTTGATGATAAAAGAAAAATTTTACCTGATGGAATAACTACTTCACCTTTTTAATTTTCTAATTTCTAAGATAGTCAAATTTGATATATACATAAAATAAAAATAAAAAATATTATAACACTATATTTGTATATTTTTATCACTCGGCAAACAGATGTTCGATAACTCGATCATGAATTTTTTATCAATATTAATTGTGATAAATCCATAATCTTTTGACCAAGCATTGTTACACGATTGTTTAAATTCATCTTTATTTCTTACACATAAATCTCTTAACAAATCACTTAAGTTTCTTGCATTTATTTCAAATAGTATAAATATATTTGCATTCTTTCTAATAACACTTCCGTCTAATCCGTATTTTAAAAATTGATAGACGGGTTGTTCTGCTGTTGTTGTATAAATCATCAGATTGTTATAATCCAAAAAATGTGGAGTCGTTAAAATTTTAAATAATAGATATGTTTTTCCACAACCTGATATTCCGCAAATAACTGACAAAACTTTATTAGATAAATTTGGATGATGATTAAATTTGAGTTTTTTTTTTATTAAATGGAGGTAGTTCACTCATTTTTTAATAAAAAATTTATTTTATTTTTATTTTTAAAGAGGAAGAAGAAAATTTAACTTCTCTGGCTTCGCGTGGGAGTTTATACCTCCCGAACCAAAAGATCTATCATAATCTCTTCACCTCCAAAATTTATTTCTTGTCCTTTCTCATCAGTGATTCTAATGCCAATGTTGTTAATAGTTTTTCTTGTAATAGGAAAATATATTAATGTTTGTGGAATTACATTTAATCTATAACCAATGGGTACAGTAAAAGCTGGAAAACTGAATATTAAATTTGACAATTTACCATTTATATATCCTCCTTCAATAATGTCACAATGTACAACAATTGAATTTATTTCAGTTATTTTTGGAATCTTCTCACCTAAATGATAACCTTGACTATAGGTTTGTTTATTAAATCCTAATAGCTTTGACAATGATCTATCATGATTAAAATCAACTTGATGATTTTCGTCTAAAGTAAGAGAAAATTTATTAACTGCCGGTTCAACTGCAAAATGTAATTGTTTCTTATCTTTAAATGGTATACCTAAATGTCTCTTAATTTCATTTGATATTGATTCAACTTCGTAAGAACCAGGAAGAAAAGTTTGTATTTTCCATGTTTTGCCTTTATCAGTAGAATATCTAAATTGATCATTCACATCTTTTATAACATTTTGAATAGTGTTAAATGTGGAGAAACTAGTCAATGCAATTTGATAATTTTTATTTTGTTCTAAATGAAGAATGGGTTCTAAATTACAAGTGTGTGATGAAGTAGTTGTTATAATTTTTAGCGTCGTACTAAATTTTGATGAACCCAAAATCTCTGTTAGATTTTCTAAATGATTATTAATTTTGTCTAAATCTGCTGATGATAATTCTCTCGAAGACATTTTTTAACTAAAAAATTTAAATACATCGTAAAAAAAATCGTAAAAATTGTAGATAAAAATCATAGATAAAAATCATAAATAAAAATCATAGATAAAAATTAGAAACAACATATTTCAGCTACGGGCGAAGCCCTTAAAGACATCAGAGATGTCCGGTTATACTTTTATAATCCTCTTCATTTAGAATCTTCTTTTCTAACAGTCTTTTTAATATAGCATGAATTTCATTGAAACTAGAATTATGTCCTTCTTTTATTGCAGATATTAAAATATTTAATCTATTTAGTAATTCTTGTGGATCATCTGGTAAGAATACAGTTGTTTCAGTTCTAAAACCTTTTCCTACTTTAACTCCCGTTGATAATAAATTTTCTAATTCTCTATAACGTTTAAAAGTTTTTCCTGCTTTAACTCTATCTAACATAGCTTTATATTTTATGAGATCTTCTACAGAATAATTATTTAAATCTGCTCCTCTTAAAAGATCAACAAAATTTCTATCTAAACTAAAAGGATATTTATCTGGTGAAAAAATTAAACCTCGAAAAGGTTGCGGAAATATTTCTTTTTGTCCGAGATAAAATCTAGGTATTGTTTTTCCATCTATAAATGAGATAGAATGTTCAAATTGCATAGATTTTGGTAATTTCTTATTAATGTTTGATTCTAGTAATCCATAGTCATCTAATATAGTTTTGTGTTCTGGATCTGTTATATTAATTTGTTTATCATTATTTGTACTTTCTTTTTCAAGCTTTTTAAATGGTTCCATAGTTTTTTCAAAATCAGTTTTTACTTGCTCGGTTTGCTGCATTTTTTCAAACATATCAGATTGAATACCAGCTTTTATCATTCTATGTTGAAGATGATTGTCTTTCATAATATTTCTTTGTTTTATTAACTCTTCTAATTGTTTAATTCTTTTTAGATTATCTGCTTTAATTTTATCCATTTTTAAAATATAATATTTGAATTTTGTGGTAACATTGGAATACAACAAAAACATTTTACTGAACAAATTATTTTTTTATTGCTTTGTTGTCTGACATCTTTTCGTTTAAAGTTTTCTTGTTTTAAGTTTTGTTTAATAAAGTTTTGCTTAAATTTTCGCTTAAAGTTTTTAGCTCTTCTAAAAAAAATTTTGTCATTTTCTTCATTAGAAATTTTACCACCAGTAAAAGTTTTACCATCGCTCGAAATTTTTCCATCCTGTTTATTCTTATCATCAACTTTTTCTGACTGTAATTGAAATGATATTTGATTTACTTCATTAGCTATTTGATCAAATTTTTCAATCTCATCTAACGTAATAACATTATCATCACATACTCTTTGAAAGTAGTAATGTAGTTTATCATAGACTTCTTTAATATGTAAATGCTTAGTGTTTAATGATTTTCGTTTCTTAGTTATTAAAGATTTATCTAACATTGTAACAAGTGAAGTTGCAAAAACACCCGTACCTGTTAAAGCTGTAGCAACTACTGGAATTACTAAAGCACCTGAAGATATAACAATTGTTAAAGCACCTAAACTTATTGTTAAGAATATGCCAATTCCTTGTGTTACATTCTTAACTTTGGCCCATCTCTTTCTTAATTTTTTATTATGTTCTAGTCTAAGTAATAATTGAGATTCCTTATCTTTCATATACCTAACTCTATCTTTGTGTTTTTCTTTATTCATTTTTTCAATGTCCATTAAAGTAGAACTACGTTCATATGATAACGAAGGATATATTCTTGCGGTTTCTTTCATTTTTAAAGAAATATTTTGAATACAATCTTCTGAATTTCGATTTAAATAGAAATACGCAGTTGTTTTTTAGTTGCCGTATATTTCTAAGAACTCAGTCATGTTATTAACCTGAGGTAATATATCACATATATTACTCAGTATAACTGTCGGATTTTCATCATTCATTTTAAATGAAATAAATTCCAATAACTGTAATAATGTCTACTTCTTGTACAGAAAAATAAAAACAACGGCAGTGTATTTTGCATCAAATATAATAATACAACAATCAATCTTATCACACAATTGTACAATAGCAGTCTACTACCATGAGACTGGAGAACAAAAGAAAATTTAATTACACTTCAAAATAATTCAAAATGCAATACTACTAAGTTCCATGAATCATTCTTAAATATCAAATATAATAATACAACAATCAATCTTATCATACAATTGTACAATGTGAGTCTACTACCATGAGACTGGAGAACAAAAGAAAATTGAATTACATTTCAAAATAATCCAAAATGTGTTACTACTAAGTTCCATGAATCATTCTTAAATACCAAAGATTATGTTACATACTGAAATATAGATCTATACAATAGCAGTCTACTACCATGAGACTGGAGAACAAAAGAAAATTTAATTACATTTCAAAATAATCCAAAATGCGTTACTACTTATAAAGAAGTCTTCATAAATATGTATACATCAAATATGTATGTACATTGCACATATCTTAAAAAGTGAAACAACACAGTTAATGTTCATTCATCTTGGGAACCAAACCTCATTTCTTCTATAGTTGTCGGTTGATTCAATTTTTCTATATAAATTTTGATTTCTTTAAAATGTTTTCTAACAAAACTAATGGGCATTGATGAATTTAAAAATAATACGTGTGGTGGAATTAGATCTGATAAGTTCATCAAGAAATAACAATAACTTACGTTATAGGAAATTCTAAATAGTTCCAAGTTTGCCACAAATCTGTTTTTTTATTGTCACTCAATTCCAGAATTCTTTTAAATCCATAACCTTGATAAGCAGCACTTCTCAGCAACGACCCATTGTGCACTTTATCACTTGCAATCAGTTTTGAAATCATAGTAGCACTATCTTCGATGGTAATGAAATGTTCTTTTGTAACATTGAACTGAGGAATTGTAGTAGTGGTCAGATACTGTTCTATTTTTACTGTAATATCCTCCACTTGTTTTTCAAAGTCCAATTTGTTCTTCTTTCTCGATTGAATTTCTAACTTCCACTCTTCAAAGTATTTATTCGCAGTTTCCTTGTATTCTTCTTTAATTAAGTTTAGTAAAATCGGCATGTAAAACGAAAAAGCTTCCGCGGCAGTACGTTTTGGCATTTTGCAATGAAGAAAGAAAACAGTCACTAGTTATGATTAATGGAATTGTAAATGAAGTCTTACTTCCTATATGCTGCAATATATTCCATGTCTTACAAATGTCTAAGTGGGTGTAGCAGCTGTTTGTTCTTTCATACATTGTTTCCTTTCAAATGTTTGAGTTGGAGGTCACAGCTCTTTACACTGAAATGCCTTTTATTCATAAATGCGAGAAGCAGATGTTCTCTACAATTGAGTGATCATCTGAGTGCAAAGCAGTAACAATAACAGGCATTGTGAGAGATTGTGTTACATTCTTAAAGAAATATTATTAGACACATGATATATTTTAAAAACCTGAAAGATGGATAAAATTCATGAATTTGAAATTCTCAACTTTTATGATTTTCGGTGTCCTGGAACGGTCATGATTTAAGCAATGAAAAATGTCATAATCACAAATTTGAGATTCTTAACTTTTCTGATTTTTTCGGTGTCCTGGAACGGTCATGATTTTCAAGGTAAAAATTATAATTCTCAAATTTGAGATTCTTAACTTTTCTGATTTTTTCGGTGTCCTGGAACGGTCATGATTTTCAAGGTAAAAATTATAATTCTCAAATTTGAGATTTTGAAAAATTTGAAAATTGGGTATTTTTAAAAACGCCCAAATTTATGAATTTAGGTCTTCATAACCTGAAAAAGGGTTCAAATTCATGAATTTATGTCGTTTTTAAAAATACCATTTTTTGAAAAAATGGTACTTTTTGAATGGACTAAATTCATGAATTTAGGTCTTAAAAACCTGAAAAAGGGTTCAAATTCATGAATTTATGTCGTTTTTAAAGATACTATTTTTTTGAATTGTACGGCGGCAGTAGCGAGGTGAATGTGAGGAGAAGACGCCCAAATAGCAAGATCGTCTGCATAAAGTGTAAAGCGGACTGAGGGAGGGAGCACGGAAGAAACGTCGTTAATGAAGAGGTTGAAGAGGACTGGGCCGAGCACTGACCCTTGAGGGACTCCCCATCGAACTCGGAAAGAGTTACTGGAAGAGTTTCGAAAGGCCACTTGTGCACGACGGTCCGATAAGAAAGACTGGTTTCAGCGAACAAACAAGGAGGCAGGCCAGAGTCCAGAAGCTTGTGGTAGAGAGCTGAATGCCAGACCGAGTCGAAGGCACGAGAGAAATCAACGGTGGCTAACGCAGTCCTTGCACAAGGCTTGGAGTTGTGAAAGCCGTCGGAGATTGACTGAGTAAGAAGAACTATCTGGTCAGTGGTAGAACGGCCTGGGCGAAAACTGGCCTGAAGAGGGGTCAGAAGATCCTTAGATTCGAGGAGAAAAGACAGAAGGGCTAGCACGAGACGCTCAAAGAGTTTCGAGATACAAGATGTAAGGCAGATAGGACGAAACGAAGACCGAGCGTCTGTGGGTTTGCCAGATTTGTGCACCGGGTAGATGGTGGAAGATTTCCAGGCGGAGGGAAAGGAGTGGGTGGACCAAGAGAGGTTGAAGATAAACAAAAGAAAAGCAAGGGCAGAAGGAGGAAGATTTTGGAGGAGAGGGTACGAGACGTGGTCAGGACCGGCTGCAGTCGACGAGGAGAGAGAACTAATAGCTGTGGTGAGCTCCGACAGGCTAAAAGGAGAGCAAAAGGATGGGCAGGTACAGGTAGAGGAGAGTAATGGGCAAAAGACCGTTCCAGGACAAGACAAAATTCAAAAAAAATCATAACATTTTAAATGGACTAAATTTAAGAATTTTGGTCATTTTTTCAGGTTTTAAGACCTAAATTCTTAAATTTAGACGTTTTTAAAAAGTACCATTTTTTCAAAATCTCAAACTTGTGTTTATGATTATTTTCTCCTGAAAATCAAAATCTCAAATTTGAGAATTACAATTATTACCCCCAAAATCATGACCGTTCCAGGACACCGAAAAATCATAAAAGTTAACAATCTCAAATTCATGAATTTTAACCATTTTTCAGGTTTTTAAAATATCAGATAACTAAAATTATGTGTCTAAAAATATTTCTTTAAAAACGGAAACCTCAGAAGCGGAAGAAACCGCAAGAATATATCCTTCATTACCATATGAATTGAATAAAGAAAAACACAAGGATAGAGTACGTTATATGAAAAATAAGGAATCTCAATTATTATTAAGATTAGAGCATTATGATAAATTAAGAAAGAGATGGTCTAAAGTTAAGAATGTAACACAAGGAATTGGCATATTCTTAACAATAAGTTTAGGTGCTTTAACAATTGTTATATCTTCTGGTGCTCTTACAATTCCAGTAATTGCTACTGCTTTAACAGGTACGGGTGTTTTTACAACTTCACTTATTACAATGTTAGATAAATCTTTAATAACTAAGAAACGAAAATCATTAAAAAATAAACATTTACATGTTAAAGAAGTTTATGACAAATTACATTACTACTTTCAAAGAGTATGTGATGATAATGTTATTACGTTAGATGAGATTGAAAAATTTGATCAAATAGCTAATGAAGTAAATCAAATATCATTTCAATTACAGACCGAAAAAGTTCATGACAAGAATAAACAGGATGGCAAAATTTCTAGTGATGGTAAAATTTCTAATGAAGAAAATGATAAGGTTTTTTTAGAAGAACTAAAAACTTTATTAAACAAAACTTAAAACGTGAAAACATTAAACGAAAAGATGTCAGACAACAAAGCAATAAAAAAATAATTTGTTCAGTAAAATGTTTTTGTTGTATTCCAATGTTACCACAAAATTCAAATATTATATTTTAAAAATGGATAAAATTAAAGCAGATAATCTAAAAAGAATTAAACAATTAGAAGAGTTAATAAAACAAAGAAATATTATGAAAGACAATCATCTTCAACATAGAATGATAAAAGCTGGTATTCAATCTGATATGTTTGAAAAAATGCAGCAAACCGAGCAAGTAAAAACTGATTTTGAAAAAACTATGGAACCATTTAAAAAGCTTGAAAAAGAAAGTACAAATAATGATAAACAAATTAATATAACAGATCCAGAGCACAAAACTATATTAGATGACTATGGATTACTAGAATCAAACATTAATAAGAAATTACCAAAATCTATGCAATTTGAACATTCTATCTCATTTATAGATGGAAAAACAATACCTAGATTTTATCTCGGACAAAAAGAAATATTTCCGCAACCTTTTCGAGGTTTAATTTTTTCACCAGATAAATATCCTTTTAGTTTAGATAGAAATTTTGTTGATCTTTTAAGAGGAGCAGATTTAAATAATTATTCTGTAGAAGATCTCATAAAATATAAAGCTATGTTAGATAGAGTTAAAGCAGGAAAAACTTTTAAACGTTATAGAGAATTAGAAAATTTATTATCAACGGGAGTTAAAGTAGGAAGAGGTTTTAGAACTGAAACAACTGTATTCTTACCAGATGATCCACAAGAATTACTAAATAGATTAAATATTTTAATATCTGCAATAAAAGAAGGACATAATTCTAGTTTCAATGAAATTCATGCTATATTGAAAAGACTGTTAGAAAAGAAGATTCTAAATGAAGAGGATTATAAAAGTATAACGGGACATCGGAGATGTCTTCCAGGGCTTCGCCCGTAGCTGAAATGTGTGGGTTTTAATTTTTATAAAAAATATTTATCTAAAATATTTATTTAAAATATTTATCTAAAAATATTTAGTTAAAAAATGTGTTCAGCAGATTTAGACAAAATTAATAATCATTTAGAAAATCTGACAGAGATTTTGGGTTCATCAAAATTTAGTACGACGTTAAAAATTATAACAACTACTTCATCACACACTTGTAATTTAGAACCCATTCTACATTTAGAACAAAATAAAAATTATCAAATTGCATTGACTAGTTTCTCCACATTTAACACTATTCAAAACGTTATAAAAGATGTGAATGATCAATTTAGATATTCTACTGATAAAGGCAAAACGTGGAAAATACAAAATTTTCTTCCTGGTTCTTACGAAGTTGAATCAATATCAAATGAAATTAAGAGACATTTAGGTATACCATTTAAAGATAAGAAACAATTACATTTTGCAGTTGAACCGGCAGTTAATAAATTTTCTCTTACTTTAGACGAAAATCATCAAGTTGATTTTAATCATGATAGATCATTGTCAAAGCTATTAGGATTTAATAAACAAACCTATAGTCAAGGTTATCATTTAGGTGAGAAGATTCCAAAAATAACTGAAATAAATTCAATTGTTTTACATTGTGACATTATTGAAGGAGGATATATAAATGGTAAATTGTCAAATTTAATATTCAGTTTTCCAGCTTTTACTGTACCCATTGGTTATAGATTAAATGTAATTCCACAAACATTAATATATTTTCCTATTACAAGAAAAACTATTAACAACATTGGCATTAGAATCACTGATGAGAAAGGACAAGAAATAAATTTTGGAGGTGAAGAGATTATGATAGATCTTTTGGTTAGAGAGGTATAAACTCCCACGCGAGGCTAATATAATATATTCGCTTGTGCTGGTTGTTGATATTCTAAAGATAAAGATGAATAATTGGTATCATAATCATAATTAAAATTGCGTACTTTATTTTTTTTTTTTTTTATTTTTTTTTGGTACACGACTCTTACGAGCCGGGGCATTTCTCAAGATCTCGGAATCCTACTAGGATTCAGGGAGATCTAGAGTTCGTCTGAGAAGATAGGCACTGCCAAGCAGGGCGGCCTTCTGCAACTGTGGTACATGATGGTGTCCGGGTATTTCTTTCAGGTACTTTGTCAAGTTACCTGTGTGGGCCCCAAGTGCTCCGATCACTACAGGGATACACTTCGTCCTGATATTCCACAACTTCTGTACTTCCATTTTCAGGTCTTGGTATTTCGTGATTTTCTCCTTTTCTTTATTGCATATATTCCGGTCTTCTGGGACTGCTATATCTATTATAACTCCCGTCTTCTTCTCTTTGTCAACTACCACTATGTCCGGCCTTCTTGCAGTGATCCTTCTGTCAGTTCTTATCTCAAAGTCCCACAGGATCTTTACCGTACTATTTTTCATGACGGGCTCAGGCACGTGCTGCCAGGGTTCGGGTGACACGGGCAAGTCGTAGTGTAGGCAGATGTCGCGGTGGATTATTCTTGCGACTTCATTATGACGGTTGATGTATTCGGTTCCAGCCAACTTCGGACATCCAGCTAAGATATGAGCTACTGTCTCATCTGCGGCCTTGCACATCCTGCATTTTGCGTCGGTGCTTGTCTTCATTATGTAAGTTGCATGTGCTTTCGTATTTAAGGCTTGATCTTGGGCCGCGACCAGTAGTGCTTCCGTCTCAATCTTCAGCTTGACTGTTCGCAGCCAGCTGTAGCATGCCTTCCTTGATGTTATTTCTTTCATCTGCCGTTCGTATTGGCCATGCATTGCTTTCTCTCTCCACTTTTGGTACCGATCTTCAATCCTCTTCTTTTTCCAATCATCTGTTGTTTCTTCTTGTTGGCGATACAGGTCACTTGATTGCGCCACCGCCAGCAGTGGGTCATCAACAACGTTGTGCAAGTGTTCTGTAAGGCTTCGATTTTCTTGCTCTACTATGTCGGTCAGGTTCTTCAAGCCTCTTCCTCCCCGATCCCGCGGTAAGTAGAGGCGATCCACGTCTGCTCTTGGGTGCAGCCCGCCGTACAAGTTCATTATCTTGCGAGTCTTGCGGTTCAGTTCATCAAGCTCCTGGACTCTCCATTTCACCACTCCTCCTGTGTAGCTGATGACAGGCACTGCGAAAGTATTTATTGCCTCGATCTTGTGCATTGCGTATAGCTTTGACTTCATTACACTCCTCAGCCTTTTCTTGTACTCGGCGATTGCTTGTGCCTTTGCTGTGTCATCCAGGTTGGTGTGGTGTTGCGGGATTCCAAGGTACTTGTATCCTCCTTCTTCATTCACGTCTTGAATATTGTCTCCATCTGTCTCTAGTCCATCTGTGTGAATTGTCTGGCCTCTACGGGTGATGAGACGTGCGCATTTACTGATTCCAAATCGCATGCTGATGTCATCGCTGAAGATCTTGACAGCATTGATTAAGGCGTTTATGTCACTTTCTGTCCTTCCGTACAACTTTACATAATCCATGTAAAGGAGGTGGTTCACTCGTTGTCCTGATGTTAATTTGTAGGCTTGCTGCATCTGTCCTAGGACATCGCTGAGTGGGTTCATCGCCAGACAGAAGAGCAGCGGGGACAGTGAATCCCCTTGGAAGATGCCTCTTTTGATCTGCACCATTCCTATGTCTTCATTGGCATGTGTTAGCTTCGTCTTCCAGATTGTCATTGATACAGCAACAACTTGTATGGCCTTGTCGATCTTGTACATATCTAGACATTTGTTTATCCAGGAGTGTGGGATGGAGTCAAATGCCTTACGGTAGTCGATCCAAGCCATTGCCAGGTTCTTCTTTCGCCTTTTGCTTTCACTTGTAATTGTTCGGTCTATGGCCAGATGTTCTTTGGTTCCCCTGCATTTCGGTCGGCATCCTTTCTGTTCGTGGTGCATTATATTGTTTGCTTCGACATGTCTGTTGATCTTGCTTGCAACGATCCCACTGAACAACTTCCACATGGTTGGGAGGCAGGTAATCGGTCTGAAGTTGTCGGGGCGTGGTGGTTTGCTTTCATCTTTGTGTATAAGTACGGTTCTTCCGGTGACCATCCATTCTGGTATTGAGGTAGGGTTCTCTAAGAGCTCGTTGTAGCACGTAGTTAGTCTTGAGTGCAAGCTCTTTAGCTTCTTAATCCAGAAAGCTTGAACCTTGTCCGGACCTGGTGCTTTCCAATTTGCCATGCTGGTTAGTTTGTACTGCATGTCAGTATCGGATATCGACACACTAGCTTGGTTTTGTATGCTATCACACTTGTCTTCTACCTCGTCCAACCATTCAGCATTCTCATTGTGGCACACTTCTGACTCCCATATGTTTTTCCAGTATTCCATTACTTCATTCTTGTCTTTTAGACTCTCTTCATGCGCTTCTTGACCTCTCAACTTTCGATACACCTTCTTGGGATTGTGTAGGAATAGCTTGTTGATTCTGAACTGTTCGTTTCTATCTTCATACCTCTTCAATCGATGACTTATTGCTGTTAGACGCTGTTTCGCATCTTCATACACTTCATTGGTGCTTCTTGTGTCCATATGATATTTGCGCAGCATGTAGTGGGGTAATCTTCCATTGCATTCCATATACGACTTTAATTGACTGATTTCTCTCCTCAGTGTTTCAATTTGCTTCTGTAGTCGTCGTTTCCATGGTGGTATGCGTTTACCTTGGACCTGGTTGCTTGAGTATACCAGCTCTTCCGTCACTTTCGCAGCTGAATATATCAGTGTGTTAAGTTCGGTTATGCTGTTGGTCGGAATGCTTCTTGTCACGAATTCGATTTGTTCAAGCAACTTCCTTGTCTCCTTATTGACAGGTATCTTCCTTATATTCACTCGGTTTTCGAGAGTTGCATATTTTTCAATGTATTCGGTAATTCGGAGCTTTGATTGTAGTTCTTCAACAGATAGTGGTCTTTCTGATATTTCAACGTTCACGTCTTGTGTTGCTGTATCTTCTTCCTCTTCTTCGTCGTGACTGGAAGGCATGCTATTATTGTTTTCTTCAATTTCTTCATTATCATCGACTCCTGGCTGTGATATTCGGTTTGCAATTTCTTGTATGTCATGACAGGTCATCAAGTTATTCTTCACAATTGATCGCTTTTGATTTAGGAGTCCTTGTTCTGTCACGGTTGTGTCTGGATGCATCTGTTTCCATATATCGTGCATGCGCTTACGATATCCTCTTTCGTCCGGACGACTTTTGAAGTAGCTCTCAATTACTTGGGCGTTGCTGGCATGTGACCATTTTCTTCTCTGACGTTTGCAATGTTCGTTCTCTCCAGTAGCCCTACCGCTTGAACGTCCTGGATTCCCAACATTCAACGCAGGCCTTGGTAACCCGGGCGACGCCTGTTCCGGTATGACAATTGATTGATTCTCCATTCATTGGGTATTGGGCGGGCATAGCGAGATTAAGGAGTTCACCACTTCGAACCCCCGGCATGGCACTTATGGGTTACTTAGATGTTAGTAGTCCCTACTTAGGTCCCTATATATCATTATTAATGCAGCCTTCACGTTACCACTTTATTGGTAATATATTATATAATATATTATTAAATTATATTATATAATAATAATTAATAATAATATATTATTATAATCATTATGATTGATCATTATTGGTGATAATGTTTTAACAATTTGAAATTTTTCAGTACATATTATATTTCCTTGGTAAAAAATATTATGATGCATGTAATTTCCTCTATCATTATAAACTATTTCTTATTGACATAAATTTTTATTATTCAAATAAAATTTTTTTGAATCTGAGTAAAATGGAGTAATATCACCAATAGAAACATAATTCACATTTAATTCAAAAACATTTACTTCTTTTAAATTTTTGTTCTTTTTATGAAACTTTATTAACCTATTATAATCATATGGAAATTCATCTAATTCATCAGAGAGATCAAATTCATTTATGTATTCTTCTTTATTATAATGACTTAGTCTTTCTTTGTGATATTCTGCTGGATGTAAATGTGCTATAATACTCCACAGAAAACAATAATCATCTTCATTTTTTATGTTGATTATTTGTGGTGAACTGAAAGGTAAAGGAACATAACTACCACCAGTATTATTTTTATATTTATCAATTACTATTTTCTTAGATAGTATTTTAGCAAATCTCCAACCAGATTCACGTAACTGGGCTTCAATTATACAATTTTCTAATTTAAGTATCATCGATTCAAATATGGGTTGTATATCATTTACATTATGAATTTCTTGTGAATTTGTAAAATGTCCTTGTATTATTTCTTCAGGAATTCCATCAGGTCCATTTTTTGTATAAAGTACTTCTACATTCATATAACATTTGAAAGATTTCTTAAATATATTGAAAAAGTTTTTTAATACATTATAAAAAGTTTCATCGGTTTCATTATGTTCAACGGGCGAAGACTTAGAACCTTCGGTTCGTACAGCTTCATCTTCACTATTAAAAACTTTTTTATATTCCGTATGTGAATAATCATCAAACATTTTTTTAACTTTTATATCAGTAGGTAATGTTTCTAGGTAGTTTTTATAATTATTTAATTTTAATATATTTCATTCATCAACTCGATCTACATTTTGTAAATGCAATTTACTTTGTACATGAGATTGATAACTTCTTTTTGTTTGCAACTTTTTTTTACATAAGACACAATAAAATTTTTCCATCTTTTGTTTTTTAAAGAAAAAATTTGTGTTTTAATTTTAGATATAAACATTCTAATATCGAGGTCTTGAGAGTTATTATATATTATTATATATTTCACGTTCTTTAGTTATTTTAATTTGTTTTTATCATATAATGTTTAATCAAAAGATAATTTAAATTTATTTTCACTAACTATTGATTCTTCATCATCATCATCAATTGATTCTTCATCATCATACATTACACTTTTTGGGATTGGATGCCATTCTCTTATTGGTATATCTAACTCTAAATTACATTTATTATCTGATAATAATATAATAGAGAAAAATATTGGTCTTTGTTCTCTTTTGGAAAATTTAAAAACACCACCATAATCTGAATCATTTTTAGTTTTTATTAAAGATGATAAAATTTTAAATTGATTAGATGTAAATCCTAATTTAAATTTTGTAGACCCGACACATAGTTGTCTAATTGTATCTTCAACTATTCCATTATTATTATTTTCAATTGTTAAGAAATGAAATTTAGATGAATTTTGATTATATGTAGTATTAATATCATGTTGAGATATAAATTTTTCTTCACTTACATTTTTATAATTACTAATATTTTTATAATCTTTGTTACCATTTACACCTTTTTCAGATGTTTCAGAATCATCATCTATATTATCATCATCATCATTATTATAAGATTCTTTAAAATTATTATTATCAGATTCTTTAAAATTATTATAAGATTCTTTAAGATCGGGCAAAGCCGTAGAACCTTCGGTTCGTTTATTATGATTATGATTATGGTCATTGTTAATAGTATAAGGTGTAGACCACATATAAATTTTTTCTTGTTGTGATAAACTACTTATATAATTTTTTAGTAAATTGACATTTAAGTTTGAATATAATCCTATATAAGTATCATCATCATATTTTTGAGGCATTTCCGATGTTTCATGTTTATAGATTGTATCTCTATAATAAACTTGGCATAATAATTCTTCATTATGTTTTTTACTTTCTACATGAATATTATATTGTTTATGTTCATCTACAAATAATCTGATTTTTTCTTTGGAAAAGAATTTTAGTTTTTTTACTAATTCAGTAACATTAATAAAATTAATTATTTTATTTTCTATCCAATTTGTATTACTAATAGGTAAAACCGCTCTAATAAATCCATAAACACTATTATAACCAATAATTACCATATTTTCTTTATTTAATTCCACATATGCAACATCATTATATTTACTTACAATATCCATAAATTTAATAAAAGGTTCTCCAGGAAAAATACAGTAATTCGTTTCGATCGCAGGTAAACCTTTAATTTCTTCTTTAAATATTTCAGCTTGCAATTTAAATAAAAGATTAACATCTGTACATGGATTATTATTACTATCGAAACATTTATTTTCAAATCCCGATGATCTCGTCGAATAAGAAGAACAGGATGATCTCGTCGAATAAGAAGAACAGGATGATACGGGCGAATATAATTTTTTAAAATTTTTTTTTCCATTTTTTTTATTTTTATGTAAGAAAAAATTACTTTTTAGAAAAAAAAAATCCTTTTTAGAAAAAAATTACTTTTTTATTGTTTAAAAAATGATGTTACCAAATGTTGGTGGAGGTGCATATATCCCGAATAATCGTGAATCAGAAATAGAAATAGAAAATTATATGAAAACTGGAGACGTTTTATCTGGTCCATTACATCTTTCTATTCTTCCGCAACAAAATACAGAGTTAACAAATAAACAATATGTTGACACACAAATCAATGACTTAAAAGAAAAATATATAAATGATGTTTTAGTTCCACTGATGAATGAATTAAAGTTGCTTAAACGTAATGACAAATCATTAAACGGAAAATTATTAAAACTTGATAAAAAGGATAGAGAGCTAGAAGCAGATGTAGCAAAACTTTTTAAAAAGATTTCAGAACAATAAAAAATTTTAATATTGCTTTCTATAAAGTTAAAATCTGCAGTCATTAAAAATAAACATCAGCTAAAATTATTGCAAGAACAATTAGAAGATAAAATAGAAAAACTTCCTGAAAGAATTAAAAAAATTTAAATAAATTACAAGCTACATTCCAAAAAAGTGTTGATTAATTGAGTTACTAACCAATCGTAAATATTTTTCCCAAAAGCCAAATTTATTCCTAAAAAATTGCCCGTGAACCATCTATGAAATCTGTTTACCATTATGACAATGTAGAAACAATTCAAAAAGAAGGAGATGGTATATTTTCTGGTATTGGAAGTATCGTTAACTTGATAAAAAATAATAAAGATTTGATTACATCTGCTGCAAAAGGAGCAGCTGCTATAGGTAGTACAGCTAGTGCAATATCAAATGCTGTTAAGTCTCAAAACGAATTAAAACAACTAGAAGCTATTCGTAAGCTTAAGAATGATTCTGAAGAACTAAAAAAATTAAAAAAACTTTCAGAGGAAACAAAAAACAAAATTGCTAACATAGCTGCAGGGGGTGAAACCTTGAGGAGCGGAGCTCCGTCTGATAGTAAACATAATGAAAATAAAAATAATGAAAAAACAGGCGTAGCCATAGAACCTACGGTGCGTTCAATTGAAGAAATAAGAGGTAATGGTGTGAACAGCAACCTTCGGTATAACCAGCAAAGCTGTAGCGGAGCTGGTTTAGCAAAACTCTAAAATATATTCTAAAAAAGAATCCTAAGAAAATTACTTTAAGAAAAAACAAAAATTCAAATTATTTTTTAAAAATGTCTTCGCTTATCGAAAATAAATTTAGATTAGACGATCCTCCGTTCGTCAGTTACAATCAAAAAAAGATTGACTATATAAGAATTGCTATGAATCCCGGTTCTTCCAGTAGAGTAAATACTGGAAGAGATTTAATCTTTGAAGTTTGATAATCAACAAAGTTATATATATCTACCTGATTCATTTTTACACTGTGAATATTCTTTATATAGTGATGCCAATTTTACAACACCATTACCAGAAACCGATAATATTGCATTAGAGAATAATTTTTTCCAAGATTATTTACACAAATGCGTTTAGATGTTGCAACTCAAAATACAGGAACAATAAGTGATTCTCCAGGTGTAATTGATTCGATGCTTCGATTTGTTACAATAGGTGAAAATAATAAAAAGTATGAAATCGAAGGTTGGTTTCCAGATACTAATGATGGCATAATTATAGATGATTTAACTCACGCTGGAACAGATGCAGCAGGAATTGCGAAAGATGTAGAAAATATTGCAAAGGATTTAAATAAAACAAACAATACTGCATATAAAGAAAGACGTGAATTTAACAAGAAAAGTAAACAGACAGTAAATTGGTCATTGTCTCCATTATTCGGATATTTAGATTATGACAAAATATCATATCAATTAAAATTTAAATTAATAATTCATCGTACAGCAAATAATGAATTAATCTTTTTTGGTAAGACTGGAAAAAAGCATATTTAAAAATTGATAGACTTGAATGGTGGATTAAGCATATTACTCCTAGTTTAGAGATTGAATTAACTATTGCAACAAGATTAAATACTAACAAACCAATTCCAGTAAATTTTCTAAAGCGTACTGCAAGTTCTGTAACTTTTTCCGAACAAAGATTTAACTGGCATTTTACTAGAACTGCGAATACTCCAAGATATTTATTACTAACATTTCAAAGAAATAATTCTCCAAGTTTTGATAAGAACAACAATCTTTTCCATATTAATACAATTCGAAGTTTACAAGTTTCATTAAATCAAACCCGATATCCAATTGATCCACTAAGATTCGATGATACCAATAATCAATTTATGGAAGGATATGATGCTTATAGAAATCTTTGTATAGAATTTGGAGTTGAACCACAATTAACTCCTGGAGATTGGAGACATTTATATCCTGTTTTCTGTTTCGATTTAAGTGCACAATCTGAAGATATTATCAAGACTGGTTGTGATGTAACAATCAATATTGAAAAGAAAGATTCCACAACTTCATTAATGGCTTATGGTTTATTGCTAGAAGTGAAATATTCTATTGAAATTCTTAATGGAAAGATGGTTAGGATAGGTTAGTAACCTGAGGACCTTTGGTCCGATCGGCTAAAGCCTCTGAACAAAGTTCTATTGGTTAATTAAAATTTTTGATAACTTAAAATTTTTTCATAACTAGAATAGATTAGAAAAATTCTTAGATTGAAAAAATTCTTAGATTAAATTTTTTTTATTAAAAATGTCGGAAGCGAAAAGTAATAATAAAACTGTTGAATTAAAATTACGTAACATTGTTGATAAAAATACTCCTAAATCAATTACTATTAATAAAAAGAAATATTACACAAGTAAACCAATGATTGAAAATATTAAATTACAAGAAAGAATGGTGGAATTCTCCCATTAATTCCTCTAATAATAGGAGGTATAGCAGCAGCAGGAAGTGTTGCAGGTCGGACAGCTGGTATTGTCCAGGCAGTAAATAAAAATAAATCAGAGAAGGCAGCATTAGAAGAACAAAAACGTCATAATAGAGTTAGAGAAAGTTGCTAGGGGTGAAGGAATAGTAGATAATTTCATTAGTAAATTAAATTTAGTTGATGAAGGAAAACGAGTTCTTAAAAATATTCTCCGCAATGTTGATGATTTAATTGAAATTAAAGAAACAAAAGATGGTTCTGGAATAAATCTAAGTCATAGTACGATTCGGTAATAACCTCAGGACCTTTGGTCCGTTTCGGTAAAACATTTATTTTATCTTTTAAAATGAATTCTACAAATTCCGAAAATTTAATTAAATTAAAAATTTCTAATTTAGATTTATTGAATTATCTCTTAAAAGTACATAAAACCTCAAATTGTCAGCATAGCGGTCAGCTGCACACCGGAGGTGATATACAAAAAACATTAGAAAACTTTCCTGGATTTATTTGGAGTAAATATTCGAAAGAAAAACATCTTCCCGGGCATTCATATACCGGTCCAGGAACTCGATTAGATATAAGACTAGATGAGAATAATAATCCAAAACCAGGTGAAGAACCAATAAATAGAGTAGATGCCGCAGCTTACAGGCATGATTTAGCTTATCGAAATCATGACCTAAGTTCTCGACATGTAGCTGATAAGAAAATTATTCAAGAATTAGATAATATTGAAAATCCTACATTTAGAGAAAGAATTGAAAGAATGTTTGTTAAGAAAGCTTTACAAGCTAAAATATTGTTCGGACAGGGTTTAGACAAATCTCATAACTTTGAAACTAATAACTCAGAGCAACGCTCGAACTTATGCCTACGAAATTCATAAAGAATACAGAAGGCCTAAATATTTATTGACATTATTTATTTAACATTGTTGACAAAAATACACATAAAACTATTACGATTAACAAAAAGAAATATTACATAAGTAAAGCAATGATAGAGAGTATTAAATTACAAGAAGAAAAGAATGGAGGTAATCTACCATTAATTCCTTTAATAATAGGTGGTTTAGCAGCAGCAGGAAGTGTAGCAGGTGGAGCGGCTGGTATTGCTCAAGTAGTAAATAAAAATAAATCAGAGAAGGCAGCATTAGAAGAACAAAAACGACATAATAAAGAGTTGGAGAAAGTTGCTAGGGGTGAGGGAGTAGTAGATAATTTTATTATTAAATTAAATTTAGTTGACGAAGAAAAACGAGTTCCTAAAAGCATTCTACATAATGTTGATGATTTAATAGAAATAAAAGAAACTAAAGATGGTTCTGGAATATATATAAGTCCTATTATGATCAGATGAATATATTGTTATGAATATTTTTTCATCTTTAAAATGTATTCTAACAATTCTACAAGTTCGACAATGTCTGCAAATTCCATAAATTCCGAAAATTTAATTAAATTAAAAATTGCTAATTTGAATTTATTGAATTATCTGTTAAACGTACATAAACCCTCAAATTGTCAGAGTTACGGAGGTAACGACATACAAAAAACATTAGAAAACTTTCCTGGATTTATTTGGAGTAAATATTCAAAAGGAAAACATTCACCTGCACATAATTTTACTGGACCCGGTACAAGATTAGATTTAAGATTAAACGATGATATTACACCTAGAGAAAATAGTAAACTAATAAACAGAATTGATGCAGCAGCTTATAGACACGATTTAGCTGATCGAAATCATGACCTAAAATCTCGTCATGAATCTGATAGAAAAATGATAGAAGAATTAGATAATATTCAAAATCCTTCCTTTACAGAAAAATTGAAAGAATGTTTATTAAAAAAGCTTTACAAGCTAAAATATTGTTCGGTCAGGGTTTAGATGAAACTTACGCGTCTGAAATTCATAAGGAATACAGAAAACCAAAATATCTATTGAAAGTAAAAGTGTTTAATAAAGATGATATTTGGAGCGCTGATCTTATTCATATGCCGAATGAAAGGAATTATAAGTATACTTTAACAATCATTGATTTATATACTAGATATGCTTGGGTGAAACCATTCGAAAATAAAAGTGGTTTAACAGTTACTTATGCGTTTGAAGAAATCTTTAAGGAAAGTAATAGAAAACCAAAGAAATTGTTTGCTGATAAAGGATCGGAGTTTTATAACAGAAATGTTCAGCCACTATTTGAAACTGTTTATTCCACAGAAAATGCAGGAAAGGCTGTGGTAATAGAGAGGTTCAATAGAACGTTAAAAAATAAATTATTCAAGATATTTACAGAACAAGGAAATCAGAAATGGTTGAAGATACTACCAGGAGTTGTAGATCAGTACAATAATAAAGTTCATTCAGGTATTGAAGAAACTCCAAAGAAAGCTTCTGATGAGCCTGATTTGATACGTAAGAAAATATTCGAAAATAATTATTCGAATGAGAGTAATCCGAATTTACAGAAACTTAAGCCGAAATTTAAAATTGTAGATAGAGCTAGAATATTTAAATATAAAAATAAATTTGAAAAAAGGCTTTGTTGGCTTTTGGACTAAAGAATTATTTGAAGTTTGTAAAGTAAATCAAACTTATCCGATTACTTACGAAATCAAAGATTTAGATGATGAAGATATCAGAGGCCGATTTTATCAAAATGAATTACAACGAAGCGATTTTTAATTATCATTATTATTAGAACTAACTTTTCGAGAATTAAATTCCCTTATTCAATTCCCTAATTCAATTCTAACATAATATCTAGAAATGGTACTACTTCCTGTAATTTCAATAAAGCATAAAGACATAATTGCCCACAATAAGTAGTTCCTGGTTTTTGAATTCGAAATGTATTATAAATTCCATTTCCAAGTAATTCTTTAACTTCATTTGTAGGGGGAAGTCCATATGAGTCGAACCAATAGTTCTCAGCCTCTGGGCGGTCAAAATAACAATCAGAACAGTTTTTGTTTCTTTGTACCGCAGACCAATGTACTCCTTTTTGATCTGATGTGTGAAGATTTGTTATGAAATTGTGAGATTTAGGCTTATTTTTTAGGAATTGTAATTCGTCTCTCATCAATATTTGAAAATTCTCTATTCCCAATTGATTAGCGATTTTCTTAAGATCAAAATTTGTAGTTGTTTGTTTGCCATATATTTTTAAGAACTCTTTTATGTTAGTCATTTTTATAGAAGATAAAATGTTTCTATTATATTCCCGTAAAAGTTAAATTAAAAACAGCACATGGATATTTCAATTTGGTTACATCCACTTTACATATAAAAGAGAGATTCAAGAATGATAAGTTTTCTTAACAATGGGATTTCTGTCCACGGCGTGGACACGTTTTAATTGGTTGAAGCACTGTATTGTATGTACATGTGCAACAGGAAATAACATTGCATATAAAACAGAGGGATTTCAAGAATGATAAGTTTTCCTAACAATGGGATTTCTGTCCACGGCGTGGACGCGTTCTAATTGGTTGAAGCGCAGTATTTTAGCTGAATGGCGCACCATTGTTAAGAAAATTAAAATGAAATAGCATAGGTCTAAATATTGGAAATAAAGTGTCGTGCGGCCGTGTCGCAATAACAATAGCGGAGTTTAACATCCAAATTCCATTGAATATGTCAGCGCGGTATTGTCGCTAAATGACGCACCATTGTTTGGGAGAAGAATGGAATCATTTAGAATGTCACACAATTGCTTTACACAGTGAATCTGGTTGCCGCAGCAAAATTCTCCATCCCTTTGTAGTCAATCTTCGAATATAGTTAGGTCGCGTTTTTAAAAGTACAAGAGAAACAGACACCCAACAAAGCGTAGGAAATTTGTCTGCTAATTTACCTAATTTCATAACAAATGAAACTTCGGTAATTGATCTCATTTTGCTTTAAGAGACTATAAAAATATGTCTTGTCATTATCACAAAGAGATAAAAGATAGTTGATGTGCTTACCGATAAAAATTTTACACATAACACTGAGTGAATTGTTTCTTTTTTCATGCGACAAGAATTTGCGTAAGTTTACAATTGTATTATTCTCTCCACCATTTGGCTCTATGAAATCACTCAAAGAATCTGCAAATTCAAACCTTTCAACAATAGTCTCCATTAATTCCTCTCGTAATTTTTCCATCTCCCTGGCAACTGTTATTGTCTTCTATCTTCATTTTGCTTTTTCTTGAAATTTTTTCTTTCTATCCATGATGCTTCGATGAAGTCTGGATCAAACAAATCAGGGCATTTCGCAGTCTCTTTTCTAACAAATTCGAAATAATCACTGTGTTTTTCTGAAGATTTAAACAAATTTGCGATCTCACGGAAGAAATTTGGCAAATTTTCTCTGATAATCTTTGATTGAGTAGCGGAAAACTCTTAACTCATTATGAGAAATATATGACGAGAGCGTTTTGGTACAACCGTCACTGTCAGGAAATGCTCTTAAATGAACTTATGTGTACTGAGTTCACAATGGGAAGTACTTTTTCTACTACCCGTATGTATTTTAACCTATTCATGTGAAAACGTTAAATGAATTTTGCAAATCGATTTCTAAAACTGAATTTGAAAACAGATATTGAAAACAGATTTTGAAAACAGGTATTGAAAATAATTTACGTAGGAGTAAATTGAAATGTCAAAAGTTTACCGACGCGTAAATTGAAATGTCAAAATTTTACGGATGCGTATATTGAAATGACAAGAGATTCCGCGATAATTTTAGGACAATAAATATCTCTCTCTCTTCAATCACCAGCCAGTGTACGTGTTCATTGAATAATTTTGTGTTTATGAGTTACAATGATCTTCTAGTTCACTCAATTAGTACTTTAAATAATGGTGAGAGTACAATAATGAAGAATGTCTAAGTAATAATTGTGTCTTCTTAACTTTTATGAATTTTCGGTGTCCTGGAACGGTCATGATTTTCAAGGTAAAAATTGTAATTCTCAAATTTGAGATTTTGAAAATTTGAAAAATTGGGTATTTTTAAGAACGCCTAAATCTATGAATTTAGGCCTTCATAACCTGAAAAATAACCAAAATTCTTAAATTTAGTCGTTCTTTTAAAATACCAATTTTTCAAAAAATGGTATTTTTCAAATGGACTAAATTTATGAATTTAGGACTTAAAACCTGAAAAAATGAACAAAATTCTTAAATTTAGTCGTTTTTAAAAGTACAAAAAAATTTGAGAATTTTGGCCTGTCCTGGAACGGTCTTTTGCCCATTACTGAGGAGCGGAGCTCACGAAGGAAGCGGCGGCTTTCAGGACGGCGATTAGAAGGAAGGGATCTAGAGAAGTGGCTCTTGAGAAAAGAAGCGTAACGGGTGGCTGTAGCCTTAGCAGAGCTACACCCGGGAAAGGTTGGATCAGAACTGGAGGATTTGGGAGTACCAGCTACTGAGCGGAGGAGGGAGAAGACCTTACGGGGGTTGGAGGAAAGGCGAAGATTGGACGCTGTCCGTTGCCAAGCATCAGCTTTCGCTTTAGCAATGGCTCTGGAGGCGGAACGGGATGCAGAAAGATAAGCCTGACGATCCGCTTCACTTCGATGCCTTGCTGATCATGGCCCCGAGAATCCCAGGAGGAGTGGTGTGCATTAAGATCCCCAAAGATGAAGGTGGACGGGGAAGAGGGGAATGAGGAAGGAGAGAAGGTACGGCGCGAGCGGGCCTCGGTAGGGGTGGAGCTAGCTGGGGGGACGTAGGCATTAAGTAAAGAGATAGTGTTGGAGAGGAGGTGTACGTGAATGCCAAGGAAGCTACAATGAGAATTAGACGAAGCGAGCGAGGGGATGGACCAAGGAGAATGCGCAAGACCATCCCGGACCAGAGTCATCACGCCTCCACCACTGCCGCGGCGGGGCTGAATCGTCCGATCCTGGCGGTAGCACTTATATCCAGGAATACGAAAAGTAGTGGATGGGAGAAGTTTCGTTTCCTGGATAAGAATGATGTCGTAAGGATTTGAAGATAGAAAGTGAGTGAGCTCCAAGCGGCGGGCCGGCACTCCGTTTGCGTTCCACTGAAGGATCTTGAGCTCGTTGGTTGAAGATCGGGGGGAAGAGCGAATTGGACGGAGGGGTCTTACGGGTGAAGGTGGGCTGGGCGAGGGAGGACATGGCAAAGAAAAGGCTGAGGAAGGGTAAGGAGCGGGAGGAGGAGGTGGGGGAGGCAAGACAGAGGAGGAGACAGGGGGAGGGCAGACGGAGGGAGACGGGACAGAACAACCCGAGGCTGCATGGAAGAGGGAGCAGCAGTCACGGGGGTAGGGCTCGGAGCGGGCAGGGAAGGAGAGGACGGAAGGTGGAGACGGGACAAAACAACACGAGGCTGCATGGAAGAAGGAACAGCAGTCACGGCGGCAGGGCTGGGAGCGGGCGGGGAAGGAGTGGGCGGAAGGTGGAGACGGGAGAGGACGACACGAGGCTGCAGGGACGAGAGAGAGGCAGCCGAGGGGGTGGAGACAGGCACAGGGGGTGCGGGGCGACGGGAGGGAGGAGGCCGGCCAGCGGCGACTGAGGACGAGCGGTTGGGAGGAAAGGGGAGGCGAGAGTGGACAACGCGGCGTTGCAGGGAAGAGGCCAAAGGGGCCGAGGATTGGACGGAAACGGTGGATTGGGCGCGGGAGAGGGAGGAAGAGCGGTCTGAGGTAGAAACAGTTGGGGATGGAGAAGGAAAACGAAAGTGTGTAGGAGAGCAGGTGGGACAGACCCATTGGTGACGCCTGGGGAGGGCGTTGATGGCGCGGGAGGTAAGAGAGGAACAGCGACGATGAATCCAAAGTTTACATGCCGAGCACAGAGCAGAACGGCCGGTGTAGCCAACACTTCTTTGACAGGAGGGTGGCGAGATGAAGGGCCAGGATTGGGATGGATTCCTTCCATGAGGAGCAGGAGAAGAATGAGTAGACGAGGGAGAGGAGATGAAAGAAAGTGGCCGTTAAGATATATACAGAAGAAGACAACTATTTCTCCACGACCAACGGAGAAATAGAGTGGCAAAAACCCGAAGGAGGCAGCGCGCCAACAGACGGCCACTCGGGAAAGTGTCCCCAATTTCGACCCGATCCGAGGAACGGGGCGGGTACCACCACAAGGAGGCGGAAGGACATTGGTACCCATGGAAAGATGGCCTCTTTCCATCGGAAGCACCGAAGCTCCTCATGGTGGCAATGGTTGAAAATGATGCATTTAATGGTAATATAAAGAAGAATCCTTTCAAATTTAAACACAATCAGTTAAGTGAAATTGCTTTACGTGTAAATGGTGTGAGTCATCCTGGTCCACCCTACAAACCAGATTTTGCTTCGGATCAATTTATGCGCAGTTATGTTGATTTTATGGATGTCTTTGGCTTTTACAATACGGATGACACCAACGGACTCACTATGAAAGAGTTTAAGAGTGGATATACTATTTATGCATTTGATTTGACTGCTGACAGCGATATTAGTGCACCCTACCGTCAAGCGAACGTGCCTCATAATATTCGTTTGGATTTGACGTTCAAAAGAACACTACCTGAGACGATCAATGTCTTAATTTATGCAGTCTTCGATTCAAATATTGAAATTACAAAGTATCTTGACGTGATTCTTCAGTATAATCGTTAATGAGTCGCCTTAACAAGCTATGATAATTATGACGTTAATTACCACCCCAAGTGGTCATAAACGGTTAATATATCGAGAGGAAGCTTATTATGTAGATCTTATTCCAAAAAATGAGAAGACGTTGGTGAAGAAGATTGTGATTAAGCCAAGAAAGACAAACATGACTCCTGAAACATTATTGAAGAAATTTAATTATCTCCTTCGAGTTGATGGTAAACAAGTGGCAACATTGACTTATATCAAATCATCTAATCATATTGCAATAAGTAAATTAAATGATGATGATCTAGTATTAGTTTGTTCAAAAGATTTTCATCAGTTCTTACGACATCGTTCTGCAGCTGTTCATGGAAAATTTGATATGCAACATTTACCATGTGAAAGGTCAAATCAATTTGATACAGAATGGACCGTATCTTTATACAGAAAGTGTGTAGAGCCTTTAGGTGGTATCTTACATGAAACAAGAGTGTTGATGCCTCGCATTATTACTTCAGTTAAATTGGTTGTAGATTATTTAAATGAAGTGATTAATGAGCAACATATTTCATTTTCTAAAAAAGAAGGTGTTCTGTCTTTTAGTGTAAGTGGAAAAGGTATTGAACTAATTATGGATAAAACTCTAATGGACATTTTGGGTTTTGATCAAAATATCTTTAAAAGTGGTACTGTGGTGTGTGTGTGTGTGTGGTCAAGTAGAATTAAATCGTCCACTGCATTTAGAAGGTGAATGGGAGGTTGGCGTTTCTAGTATTTGCTATGATAGCAATATTCAGAATGTGAATGATTTGGAAGAAATGATATTGACTCCTCGCACCCATGATGGAATAACGATGAATAATGCATTTCAGTTCCCATACAATTTAACATCAGATGGAAAGTGGAACTATAAATAGATTCAGATAAAATCAGATTCTTATGGTCCATTTGGGAATGAGGAAATTATTAAGGCATTCAACAGTGGTGATACTTCCATCATGAAGAATAAGGATTAGAAAGTTTGAGTTTACTATCTATCATTGGAGTGGGAGACAGTTCCTTCGCTTTCATTCTTTTACTAAAGGTCTTACACTGAGGTTGGATAATGAATTCTATCCACATCTCGGTTTTGGTCATGGACTACATCTAACGTCAATTGCTACTGCAAATGTTAAAAAAGTTTATTCAAATCGAATCAACAAATTTCGTTATAGATTTAAAATATTTGATGAAGACGTTGTAGAATGCGAAGAACGCATCATTTTGAAAAAGCGTGGTGTTCAACCTTTATCACTTCTTGAGTTAGTAAAACGATGGGATGAGACTGTGGGTAAGAAGTATGGAGAGAAAATTATGGCGGACAAAAATAAGTTGGTTATTCAGAAATATAATGACAAACTTACAGTTTATTTCTCTCCAACCTTGCGTCATTTTGTAAGACATTATACACCTATTATTGGAAGCGGTGTGGTGTATGCTTCTCATGAATATCACACTAAAGCTGATTCAGTTAATGATGAATGGTGGGTGGACATCTATGGTGATCGCATCAAGAAAATTTACCAGTCTTATGAAGAATCTAAAGTTGCTATCAATATAATGCCGCGTCTATATCATACAGTTGAAAGCTTCATTCATGTAGTAAATCCTTATATACAACAGAAGTTGAAGCATGTGATGAAAAGTAAATATGATGTAAAGACACACCACATTTCGTTTTCAATTGAAAGTCAATGCGTTGTTCTGAAACTGGGTGATGACATTCAATGTCAATTGAGTGAAAATTTGAAAAAACTCTTTGGTTTTTCAATGCTACAAACTGTGTTTACTGCTGCGCATACGATTGGTATAGAAACACCAATGACACTTGATAAACATGAACAGCACCTTTACATTCAAAGTGATTTGATTCTACCTATTTCTGTTGGTGATAAAAAAGAATACATTTTACGTGATTTCATTCATGATAAAGACGCTTCATATGGAATAGTCGAGAAGATGTTTGAATCTATTTTCTATCATCCCGTCGTCAAACAAACTATACCCTCTATTGTTATCAAAATTACCAATGGTTTACAAGAGTGCATCCTTGTGCCCTCTATTGTTATCAAAATTACCAATGGTTTACAAGAGTGCATCCATGTGAAAGATACTAAATTCCTCGTAACTTTAGTGTTTCGGAAAACAAAGTGAAGTCATTGTGATATGTTTATTGAAATAAAAATGTGTATGAAAAAGTCTTCACAGATATAGGGGGAATGGGCTGACTGTAGGCATATATTCACAAGGAAGAAACGATCTCATGCGATACATAAAACAACCATGTATATCTACAAAAAGCAACATCAAAATACTGAGTTAAAGTTGATTATGTCAATACATCTCCTGAATGTGGTAGCGTGAGTTTTATTCTTTTGGGTTGAGGTATGTTTGTGTCAGGATGTCCATGTGGAAGAGATGTGTTATGTCCTATCCAACACTTCTTATCCTCCCATGCTGAAAGCGCTCGTTTCTTGAACGTGTGCGTTTTCACAGTATGAATTTGAGGTTTTAAGATTTTGATATTGACAAACGTTATAGTTTTATTTTTATAGGCCTTCTTATAGGACCGATGTTTCATTTTGTGAACAATGGATTTTGATATACCTTTAGCACGCTTAATACTATCTGCACATTCTTTTAATTTCATGGAATACATTTTAGGACGGAGGAGAATCATTTCATCTATTTCCTTTCCTGCTGTTTCATCCTTAAAACAACCAAGTTTGGCTTTATTCTGTATGGAATAGAGTGGATGAGTGGGATTGTAGTTAGATGTGTCGAAATATTTTTCTAATGACTTGCCTACTTCATTAAAATTTAAATCTTTTTGAGTGGTAATTCCTAAAAAGAAACTATCTGTATCACCACGCAGCAAGCGAACCTCTTTTACAAGAGGGCACGGTTTTAATATTTTGTAGAAGAGTTGATACATTTCAAGCTTCGAATAATCTAAAACGGCTTGCCCAATATAGATGGGTTTGCACAACTCAACTTCTGATTTTATCATTTTAACACCTACAAGATCCTCATCGATAATGTCTCTATCTATGAAAAGAGGTGATGAGGTCAATTTGTGATATTTTTGATCATCAATGACTAGTTTGTAGTTCATGCGTTTTCTAACATCCTCCATCGTCTTACCAAATAGACTATTATTCTTATACTTATAAAAATCCTTTTCAAAATTATTTTGGGCTAGTGCACGTTTCTGGCTGTTACTATCTATGTAAGGTTTGAGGAAGGCTTTCTGTCTAAATTTGATGATGCGGTGAACTGTCTTAAGAAGCATGCCCATTTCTAAATAGAATTTTAGTATGCAGAAGTGCACGAGATAATTTTTTTTATCATATTGGGTGAGTAAAAGTTTGCGGCATGGTTTATACCTTGGCTGTCCACACTCTCTTAAGTTATCATGAAATTGTGACAGGAATGGTGAAAACATATCTTCAGTCACTTCACCAGATTCAGGTGCGAGTGGGAAATCAGCAGTTTTATTTTAATGCTATTTGGATAAATCAAATCCACTTCAAAATAATATCCCCAATCACCTCCATCTGGAATCTTCAGTATGTTTGAAGGGTTGGAGTAATACTCAAGCTCATCTTGTTTTAACCAACTAAACTCGGAATGAGGTAGTGGTTTAGACAGTGAACTGCCATATAAATTATTTTGGTCATAGTACTTTAGGTGGATATGATCATCACCTACTGTTTCAGATTTTATATGATGTTTATGTACAAATGTGAGACCACCGCGTATTCCGCGCTCAAATATGTTATACATCTCGGGGTCTTGTAAGAGATGAATGGTCTCACCAGTCATGTTAAAGGCTGATTTAAAGGACATGGCTGGTAGACTGACAAAGTGGACGGGATCTAACTTATCTTCTAATGCCACTCGTCGAAACTCCTGAAAGACATCAGCCAGCAAAAATACATCTAACTTAAGATAGGCAATCATATATTCGCCAAGTGTATGGCAGTCAAATTTTATCCATGCATCTTGTGCATGATCATAATCTTCGGTCTTACATTCTGCGCCGGTCAAATCATTTTTAAATTTATCTATGAGCGGAAGAGAAGTCTCGCCGAGTTTACTAATCGCATCAAAATATGCATATGGAAAGACTCCTTTCCGTGTGATGACTTCATCGGTTAGATTTGGATATTGTTTCTTAAGATTTTGTGTTAGTGGAAGAGACTTTAGATTTTGTACGAGAGAGGCCAGTGATGCAGTCATAAATTGGTAGGAATCTAAAAATTTTATATCAAAATAGACCGCCTTATTTTCTTTAGTTTTATCGACAGGCACTTTTGCTGTCATGGCCATAAACTTCTCTCTCGTTTGTGCTATTACATCAAACTTCCACTCTTTCATTTGACCTAAACCTCCTTTTATTATCATATGGCTGTCATAGCCCTTGAAATTATGGAAAATGACGGGTAATGTACGCCGTTTCATCCTAAGTGAAAAATTGCATTTTGAACAGAGTGCGTTTCTAAATTTACCAGTGATGTGATCATGGTCGCGCACTTTCTTAATCTTATCTTCATCAAATGTTTTACTACATTTGAGGCAAACGTTGCAACTATCAAATTTTGCTTGATCATCTGCTGTCATATGCAATGATCTGCGATAGAGTTCACCATCATACTTTTGTTGAAATTTTACAGCCTGTTCGAGGAATTGTAGGAATTGGTAAATACAATCCTCACCTTGCCAGACGTGCATTTTATTTTTTCTATTTTGGAAATGGTCATGCCATACTTCATAGCAGGATATGGCTGCTGGCTTGCGGATGATATCATCGATATAGCATTCTATGTCTGCGTAAATGACACGCAGGGGACTTAGTTCGTCACCATTATCCCTATGTGAAAATATTTTATCTTTGGGCATGCGTTCCATTTATAATTTCCCTCGCTTGCACCATTCATAGTGAGTTTCAAATTTATCTTTACCCCAAAAGGAGCGGATGCAGCGGTCGCATACAAAATGTTCACCACTTTTAGAGCGCCCTAAGTGTGTATACAAGCGAGAGATTTTGGGAATACCACAGTAGTGCCATTCCTCGCTATCATCTTGTTTTACTAATAAGAGGTTGACTACACGTTCATAACAAGTTGAACGTGAATTATAGCGGGCACCCTTCAACCCCTTCTCCCACACGTGAACGACAATTTTAATCTTATTATGTTTCTCGAACGTTTCTTTATCTTTGATTTTCATGTTGTCACTATCACAACCTTCAAAGTCTAGTTCATCCTCCCACTGTCTATAGCTATAGGTGCGATCTCGATGCGCGTTGATATCATTATAGTGAAGGATGGGTAGGACTGCATATTTGAAACACTGCGATTTACAATCGACATTGATGACAGCTTTCTTATTATACAACGTTTTTGGTAGTTTAAATGTGCCTCGAGCTGCATGACTTTCTAATAGGGAAATTTTGAACATGGCTGAGTCCACGCCATCAAAAATGAGAGCGCTGTCGCGCTGATTGAACTTATCTACATTTGATTTTAAACATTGAATATGGAAATTTAGCCAAGACTCGCAGTCTACAACTTCGGTTGCGGAAGAGGAAGGAACATGGAACTGTATTCTCTCCGTCACTTGACCCGTTTGAAAATCTATTTTAATATATTTTAGTTTGAGGTAGATGAGCGCCTTCATTCTAAAATTGTCTAAATTGTTGAAGAGCGCTTCGATAATGTTAGAATTTTGAAGGAGCCACTCAGGAAAATCTACTATTTGAGTAGTGGACTCCATGCAGTAGTCGCGTACTAAATGACTATGGGAAACGTTAATGAGGGAGATTGTAGAGGTACCGTTGGTGTAGTGATCATTTGCATGCGTGTGTTGAAGTCTGTGCGAAGATCGCTGAAAGTGGCTATCGAAAGAAAGAGGGCACAAATCACAAGGAAAGGAGATGTCATCGTCAGAATCAACTTCACCTCCGGAGATTGATGCCGCTTTGCGTTGACACACGTTGTTTGATGTGTCGAAGGAGAGTGTGCTTCCTTGTAAACATATGTCCGCAGTCGGCACATTCCCACTCGTTGCCTTGTCGCGAGAGTCCTGAGGTGGAACTCACATCACCTGAAAGAGAAATCATTCTATCATCTCTGTTTAAGTCTCAGTGTATTGTTACAACCTGCCTTCACTCAACAACTCTAAACTTTCCTCGAGAAGGGAGGGCGTTGGTGATGAAGTTGATGCCTGAAATTAAGGAAGATGCTATTAGCCACACGTTTGAGGGAGATGAGAGAGGGAATCTTCAACTTACCATTTCAACGAAATCGAGTTTAAGGTTGATTCTTCAACAAGATAGAGACTTCACTAGAGAACAGTTTACTTACACGTCTCAAAGACAGAGTGAAATGACACGAATGTCACTTTGCATATATACTTTCATATTCATCATTCATTGGCTGTTCATTCTGATTGGTTGCTTGTTTATACTTAAGAATTAGAAAACATTTCAAAGTTATTATTCACAGTGAGGATGACAAGCCCTCCGACAACACCAAACACAAAATTGGAGTTCTCTTCTCCATGCTCATCGCCAAAGGCGCTCGTTGCACCAAGCGCTCCAACGAAGGGGAAGCTGGAGAAATTGTACCGACTCGTCAACATTAGAAAGTTGTCATTACCAGCGGATGACGAAGAGGAGAGTGTATGTGAGAAGGAGTGTCCCGACTTAACAGGCGTGAGGTGGAAGTATCTGCAGTACGATACTGATGATGTGATGGAGATCACCAGCACCAAATTCCTCGTATTATTTCGTATTATCTTTGCTTTCATACTGACTTACTTGAATGGGGTTTAAGTGGATGATTTAACCAGGTATACTTTTTCATTTGGAAATAGTAGCACGCTTAGTTTAACTTGTAAATCTTATAACATTTCATATGGGTGATGATGGTGGATGAAATAGTGTTAAATAAAATTCAGATAGCTTACATGATTCTAGGATAGCAATCGACTGCGATCCATGTGTAAAGAGCTTGTTAGACTACGGATGGGCTTAAGTGGATGATTTAACCATGTATACGTTTTCATTTGGAAATAGTAGCACGCTTAGTTTAACTTGTAAATCTTATAACATTTCATATGGGCGATGGTGGTAGATGAAATAGTGTTAAATAAAATTAAGATAGCTTACACTTCTGATACGGGGATAGCAATCGACTGCGATCCATGTGTAAAGAGCTTGTTAGACTACGGAAGAGAGAAGTGTGTTATGTTGCGTGTGGCGCATGAGTGTCCTCCCATTTCATTCCATTCAATTCGTCTCATTGATAGAGACAGGTAGAACTCATGGTTCTCATAACGTATGCAATGGAAAGTTTATAAGATAACCTTCGACAGTTGGCTAAATGTCGCCCTGGCGCGAATGCATACTACGTTGAGACAGAGGCAATCACTTGCAAACATGACGCAGAGAGGTTTAACAAGATTGACCATTGCCGAATGTCCCTTGCGGTATACATAGCTACGGGTTTCACCGCCGCCCTTTACAGGAACGCCCGTCGAAAGGAAGTATTACACCGAACTTCATTTGCAACGTTCAAGTTGACTGATAGCAGATTCAACTTAATGATAGTATTCGCCAGTCTGAAGACTGCCCAGGGCAATCCGCGTGGAGGTTCTGTCATGTCTTGCCCCTAGGTGGCCCTTAAGAGAGCCGTTGGTTCGTTCTCGGGAGTGAAATGATGGGGTGGTGAAGGCAGGGAAAAGATCTGCAATGAAAATGATATGTATTAGAATAGGATATACTATCTTATTTGCTTTTCACTTACCAAGTTAGCCATCCTTCGGTAGTCTCGCGCGCTTCCTAACAGAAAAGGCGGTTAAGTGGCCACGCATTCTCAGTGTGGCGTGGAGACATTTCTTGGGTGGATGGCCATTGTAGCAGATGATGGACTCATCTAAATTTTGATTTACAAGAACTTGACCGTCGAAATGATTATCCCGAATAGGGATGTGAAACTCAAACAACCTATCCTCATTCAAACGATTCCACTCATCCCTCATGCGCTCCAACTTCTCAAACGCCTGCCTCTCATCACCCCGCCGAGCCACATTCCTCTCCAACTCAACATTCCTCGCTCTCAACACAGTCATCTCCTCAAACTTCGCTTCTGCATCTCTCATTCTTCTCTCTGCAGCTCTCGCCCTCACACTCATCATTCTTCTCTTCCAACTCTCGCGTCTTCTTCTTCAAATCAGTCACACTACGCCTCATTCGGATATTCTCATCCGCTACCTCCTTCGACTTCAGTTCTTTCTTTTTCAACTCATCCAACTCATTCACGACTTCGTCTTTCACCTTCTTCAAACTTTCATACTTATTTATCAACAAATCATGCGCCATCTGCTGCGACACATGCTTCTTTTCTTCATCCTTCAACCACCTCGCCGACTGCACACGAATCCCACCAGTCTTCACTTTTGGGGAAGATGAGCTCTGCGCGGGGTCCTCAACAACGATGTTGGACACCTCCGAGGAAGAAGAGCTCAACTTCCTCACACGCTCCCTATCTAAATCCACATCATCCTCATCATCACTCTCAAGCACTCTCTTCCGCTCAATCTCAGCCTCCAACGAAGCAAAAGCTTTCTCCACCTCATCAGTCTCCACAACATTCTCCACTTTGGCGTCTCGCTCTATCGCCAACATTCGCTCCCTCTCTTCAACAATCAACTTGGTGAATCTATGGTCATTCACCAAACCTCCACTACAGTCAGCATGCACTCGGTAAAACTTCACCTCATCCTCAACTCCCTTCAACACCGTACACTTCACACACGCAACCCTACTCAGGATAATCATGTGGTCAGTGCCCGCCTTCTTAACATCGGCCTTGGCGTCCGCACTGCGATTTATTCGCCCACATACGCACATTTTTACATGGAATTTCTTGTTTTTATCGTTGTTGACCTCGGCTGTGATTATTCGTTTACTGTAAGATAATGAAATTTGTATAAGTTTGGAATCATGTAGTATACAGCCTAAAGCATAATGTCATCATTCAACACTTATTCAACATTCAACTTAGTCAACATTCAACATAATGTCAACACTTAGTGAGGAATGATAGATTTGAGTGTAGTGAGTGGCACTCGATCCCGTCGACAGCCCGAAGGCCTTGTACCGATCACTAGGGAAGTGAGAGATCTTCCCCGATACCCGCTCTTTACAGCTGAAGACATCATTGTCACTGCCCCGAAGTGGTAACAGCAACGCCGAGCCAAAGGTAGTGATCAGTAGCTGGGATCTAACCCCTCAAAGCTGCCTTAGACTTAGTTAAATTTGAAATCCGATAGCAGATTTGAATGTAGTATACGGCCTAAAACATAACACTTAGTGAGGAATGATAGATTTGAGTGTAGTGAGTGGCACTCGATCTCGTCGACAGCCCGAAGGCCTTGTACCGATCACTAGGGAAGTGAGAGATCTTCCCCCGATACGGTAACAGCAACGCCGAGCCAAAGGTAGTGATCAGTAGCTGGGATCTAACCCCTCAAAGCTGCCTTAGACTTAGTTAAATTTGAAATCCGATAGCAGATTTGAATGTAGTATACGGCCTAAAACATAACACTTAGTGAGGAATGATAGATTTGAGTGTAGTGAGTGGCACTCGATCTCGTCGACAGCCCGAAGGCCTTGTACCGATCACTAGGGAAGTGAGAGATCTTCCCCGATACCCGCTATTTACAGCTGAAGACATCATTGTCACTGCCCCGAAGTGGTAACAGCAACGCCGAGTCAAAGGTAGTGATCAGTAGCTGGGATCTAACCCCTCAAAGCTGCCTTAGACTTAGTTAAATTTGAAATCTGATAGCATATTTGAACTCAGCATACTTGAAAACCTCAGATTACATTTTAAAACTGAAAATTAAGAATTTTTAAAAATTCCGCATTTTTACTACTCATACTACTTTTAAAAAATTTTATCAGTAGTAAAGACACTATCAAACTCTATCACGCAAACTTTGAAGTAAGAAGATAGCTTGCCTACTTCAAAAGATAGAGTCCTTTAAAACACCCGATATCGGGAGCTCAGAGCGACGACCGTCGCTTACCTCGTCTTTCGATGAAGTGATCAGACTTACGTTGTCGGGGGTTTATATATGCTCAGAAGAAAACTTAAAATGGCTCTATCTCCGAAAATATTCATCGTAGCGACATGCGGTTTGTTGCAAACGATTCGTCTCATCATGCTCTATCATATGACACCTGAACCATTCTCATGTGACCACGGGAAGTGGGTGGCTCAGCACATGGCCATGTAACATGCCACAAGTGAAAAAATTCCTAAGTGTGGGAGCTCCAGTGTGGTGAAAATTTTGAAAAATTTTAAACTTCCGAATTTCAATCTGGGACCCTGACCAAAACTTTTTTCATCAAATTTCATCGACCTCCCCCCCTCCCCCCTCTATCGGAGAAATTTCATGAAACAAACTTTGGTCAGGGTCCCAGGTCGAAATTCGACACTTTGGAAAAATTTTTAATTTTTCCCATACAAAGTCACTCTGACACTTAGGATTTTTTCAGGTGAGGTCCGACGTCAAATCTTGTAACAGCTCTAACTTTTGAACGGCTGATCGGATTGACTCGCAACTAAAAATGTCATTGAGCAGTTTTTTCTCCTCTTTCAGATGAGTATCTTTATGACAAAATCCATCCACTAGAACCAAAATTAGAAGATCGCTGCCGAGGGGGGGGGGGCGGTGAAATTTGATGAAACAAACTTTGGTCAGGGTCCCAGGTCGAAATTCGACACTTTGGAAAAATTTTCATTTTTCCCATACAAAGTCACTCTGACACTTAGGATTTTTTCAGGTCCGACGTCAAATCTTGTAACAGCTCTAACTTTTGAACGGCTGATCCGATTGAGATGGGACCAACACCATTCTCTTTCTCTCACTCTCAGCTTTCCAGTTATGTAGGACACAACCTAGTCCGACCACGGCAAGCCACCTCTCCCGAGGGGGGGGGAGGTCGGTGAAATTTGATGAAACACACTTTGGTCAGGGTCCCAGGGTCGGACCACGTCGGCCGGCCTAGGCTGACCAGAGGGGGGGGGACGTCAGCCACGACGGCGGCCATCTTGCGCGGTCCAGTGGTGTAGATTTACTTACTACTGACAACTCAATACCTGAACCCTCAGTCAGCATAGCATCCTGAAGGTACTCGAACTGATTCTGAGTATTCAGTAAGGAGCTCATAAAGCTTCGCCACTTTTCACGCAACGTCACCTCATCTGTCAGCAAGTTTCCCTCGTCATCTTTCATGTAGGCAGGAGGAGTGGGGTCCTCCCTCTCGTTCTTCATTTGCCTTGCGACCTTGAATATGGCCTGACCAGAGTAGCGGTGTTCCAGATCTTGCGTCAACTCACACATTTTCATCTGTTGAGCGCTCCAAACCGTTTGCCGTGACTTTCGCCTAGCCTCGCGATCTGACTCCTGACCTGACCTTCGCCACACGGAATACCAATGCCTCTTCTCCGCAACTGCTCTTTCCACTTCGTCGTTCCACCACCAGGTTTCCCTAGTGCGCGCGGGACCCTTTGTTTTGCCACATGTTAATTCAGTTGCCTCGAACCAAATGGTCTTCATTGCACTCCACTTATCCTCCACATTTGTCGCAATCTCCACTTCACTAGCTCTTCTCTTCACCTCGGCTTCAAACCTTTCACGGACGGCCTGATCACGAAGTTTCCATAACTTCAGTCTGAGGACAAACTTCTTCCTTAAGGTTTTGATCTTCTTGATGGAGTAATCGGCGACTACAAGGCTGTGTTGTTGGACGCATTCTTCATTTGGTATTGCCTTCACATTTAGAACTTCCTTCAAATCTCTCTTTCGGACATGGACGAAGTCTATCTGGCTCTTGTTTCCACCGCTATTATACGTAATAAGGTGGTTCTCCGGTTTCGCGAAGAAAGTGTTGCATATAGCCAGATCAAACATGTCACCTAATTCGAGAATGCTCTCTCCGTCGTTATTTCGAACTCCATATCGTCCACCTCCATGCACTCCTTCATAGCCATCGCTTTGACCACCCACGTGACCAATTAAGTCACCACAAAGGATAATGGATTCGGCTGGGTTGACATTTCGCATTGCATCGTGCACTGATTTCCAGAAATCTTCCTTTTCGTCAGCTTTTCTTCCTGTTTGAGGGGCATAACCGCTAACAATAGTGAAGGGACGGCGGTTAATTAGCAGCTTCAACACCATTAACCTGCTGCTGATGCGATGCACGGATGCTAATTTCGATTAATTTTTCAGCTATCAACACGCCGACTCCAGCAGTCCCATCTTCGCCACCGCTCCAAAAGAACTTGAACCTTGAACCACTCGGACCAAGCCATTTTGCACTTTTCCCTCTCCACCTCGTTTCTTGAACGCAGCAAATATCCACGCGTCTCCGTCTTAACACCTCAATCAACTCGCCAGCTCTTCCGGACATGGAACCAATGTTCCATGTTCCCACTCTGAGTTTGTCAACCATCTTACCTCTGCGTAACGCATCAGGCAGCGTGCCGTCATTAACCGCTACGCATGAGGTCCCGTCTCCCACCATTCTTTTTTTCGTAGGCTGGTGGAGACGCCCACGGGGTGCACTGGGCTGCACCCTGCCCATTTCATTTATTGCCATTTCCATACAAGCATTGAAGCAGTATTTTATGGCCGGATGCCCTTCCTGACGCCAACCCTTTCTGTCTGGGTGGGACCCATAGCCTTGCCAATCCAAAATCTACCAAGGTAGTAGAGGATTTGATTAGGCAGAGTTACCTTCTCTGCAAAGTGTGGGTACCAAAAAAGTTTCGATGGCATTTCCTCCATCAGGGTTCCACTACCCTCCCGGATTGTCCGGGTAAAGCCAGATTTTTGAAGCCGCCCAGCACTCGGCAGTGGTTGATTTAGTTACTACCGGCAGGAAAGATGGCAGTATCCGGGGAGCACGACCTACAAGCGCCACCAAGTAGGTAGTTCAAAAGGGGGTCGGAACCTGGACCTAGTGAACTCGTGGACGTACAACCAGTGCCCCCTAGTGTATTCAAAACACGCACATTGAACGTGAATGTCCAGCGGGTAGGGTTTGAATAGCTCAAGCTGAGCATCTCCGTGCCATTAACATTAGTCCATTCACGGACGGGCTCGTAATTAAAGTTCAGCGCCTGCAACACTGGATCAACATTGCATTGAAAGTCTTCTACACTTATTGAATAGCAATTGGTCATTGACAATTGTTCATAACAACAGACTCTAATGGACGAACTTACCAGTACGTGCACAAAGTGCTGCTTACACGAGACAATGTCAGTAAATAGAAAGTTACAAATTTCCTGAAAAAGGAATTGTTACAAAGAAAAATCCGTTTTAAATCTATAAATGACGGGATTCCAAATGTCACTCAATTCAATACCACAATGTCGGTTATAGACATTTTCTTTATCTGTGCGTACGAGTATATACAGCGCCTCTTTAATCTTTCTAGATTTTGAGAAACTGTCAGTCGTGACAACAGTGGCTGGAAAAGAGGGTTTGTGCTTACAAATATGAACATGTTCAGGTGAACGAAAGTTAAGATATTTAATATCACGCCAATGTTCTTTAGTTCTAGTGCTTAAACGTCGACCATTTTCACCAACAAAAAATTGGGGCAGTCCTCACAAGAAATTTTATAAACTACACTACTCTTATCATCATCAAATGGTGTCACCTTAGTCAATACATTTCGCAGAGATGGAGAAGGTCTAAAAACAGTTTTTAAGTTAAACTTGGAGCACAAGTGTTTCGTTATGTTGTTTCGAATCACTTATTTCTTCTTAATTAATTTTGTCTGGTTGGTCTCCCTGATGTTTTGAATGAGTAATGCCTGTTGAGTTTCTTGGCTTGTCCGTCTTTCCTTGTCCTTTGTTGTCCCTCTGTATTGCATCACCGACTTGCCACGCAGTTTCAGTTCCGTAACTTAGCGTGGGCCGCTCGTGAATGGCTCCCCTGCTTGCTCGCACGCGCACAGCCCTCAGCCCTATAATCAGTTTGATATTCCCAATCAAGCTAACTTTGTGATCTCCGCCGACCGAACGGGCAGCGCAACAAATTCGAATTGTGTATGAAACCTATTTGTGAAATACTATTGAAATACAAGAGAATCACGGTTCACGATACGAATTGTTGCCATTTAATCCTAGTTACTCGTGGGATAATAGAACATCATTCGAATTTGAAACGGAGAAAATTTATCTGCTAACTATTATCCCATGGATGTAAAGGAAACGAAGAATCGTCGGAGAGCTGCGAAGGCTGGATTCACAAGATGCGGAAAGTCATTGTCGTATGTTATGGATGAATCCAGATCTACGGAAGAAGTCCAAGAAGCGATCGATAAATACTGCAATGCCTACTATCTGCTCGAAAGTCGCCACGAGGAGTACACAAATCTACTCGAAGATGACGAGTTCGAGGAAGAGGAGAAATTATCGAGGATTGTCATCAAAAGTTCCTAGAATTGAAATTGATGGCAAAGGATTTCATCGTCAGTAGCAGCAAACCGAAGGAAGGTGATACCGAAATAACCGCGAAATCATCTGCAGCAACTGGTTCATCGAAGATGGAGACACCAAGCAGTGACCTTAAATCCGAATCTGACGACCATTCGGAACAGATGAGCAAGTCAGTGATGCAATCTGTCCCCACTTACAGTAATATGAAGGTTTCGAAACCTAGTTTACCCTCTTTCTCTGGTGACGTGCGTGAATTCTTTGAATTTAGGTCAGATTTTAAACACCTTGTCGAGAGTCATGTCTGTAAGCGAGATGCTGTGACTATGTTGAGGTCTTGCCTTCTTGGCAAACCGCTAGATATGGTGAGGGGTCTAGGTCAAGACTATGATACTATGTGGGACACTTTAGAGACTGCGTATGGGAATCCAAGGTTCATCTCTGACGCGATTACTAATGACATAGTTAAATTCAAACCATTATCTGAAGGAGAAGACTCTCGTTTTTGTGATTTAGTCCAGCTTGTCAGAAGGTGTTTTAACTTACTCAAGGAAATTGGTAGAACAGAAGATATGGACAATAATTACGTCATTGCTCTTTTGGAGCAGAGAATGACTAGCGAAGATAAAAAGATTTGGTCGAGACATTTAGAACATGAGAGAAAAGAGCCTACTTTATCAAATCTTCTCGAATGGATGAGCGTAGAGATGAGATTGCGTCTCAGGGCAGTGTCTGCTGTAAGGTCAACCGCTCGTCCTTCAAAGCCTCAAGTCAACCAAGTTGTTTTGAATAGCCATGCAGAGAAAAGTCATAAATGTTGGATATGTAATACTAACTCACATGTCATAGCTCAATGCCCTACTTTCATCAACAAATCTGTTAAAGATACGAGTTATTGAAGGAAGACAGATGTTGTTTCAGTTGTTTGAAGAAAGCGGGAAGAAGTTATCGCGCCCATACTTGCTACCATAAACAGGAATGCTCTGAGATACGAAACGGTGTGATCTGTAAGAAGTATCACCATAAATTATTGCACTCAGATCCTGTCAACTCTGTCGGGATGGCATCGACTCAGAGCCACGACAACCTTTTACCTGTAGCAACTCTCGAGATTAAAGGGAAAGAAACTCGCAGCAAGTCCTGCAATATTATGTTGGATTCAGGCGCGCAAGTGTCACTGATAAGAAACGCGGTAGCTCAAGAATTAAATCTGTCAGGAAATAATGTCAGCATATCTATACTGAAAGTAGGCGGCGCAGAAGAAGAAATAGTATCAAGGGTGTACGAATTATCAGTTGTTTCCCCTAGAAGCGGTCATAACCATCTCGTCAAGGTAATTGGAATTGATGAAATTAATGACACCTATACGCAGATGATCGACACAGATTGTTTGAGTCGTGAGTTAGGAATCAAAGGAACTGTTCTTCCCAGGTGTTCTGGCGTCATTGATGTTTTGATTGGGATAGATCATGCGAAATTGCACTGTGGAGAGTCAGTTGAACTGAATAATTTGGTTGGTAGAAATACTCCAATGGGATGGATATTTTTCGGAGGATCGAGTGAAAGCAAAGGTCAGCACTCCCTCATGTATGTCTCCCTCTCTAAACCTGTTGAGATAACCGACTTCTGGACTACGGAAGGTATGGGAGTCTCGTCTCCAAATTGCCGGTGCTCCCAGAATGAGCAAGACCAGGGGCGGCCGAATCGAAGCATGGGTTTGTGTAACCAACGGATAGTCGTAACCTCCGTTGGTTAAGAGAGCTCGTAACCAATGTGTCGAAATGGGCGAACAGAATGCATAGGTTACGGATGAGTTAGCTAACCTATGGTTAGCTGAAAAGTTAGTCGCCGAATCAAAGCGATGGTTAGCATGCCTAGTGTCAAGTGTTCCATTCGCTCATCTCCGGTTACGCTAACCATCTCATGCATCTAACCATTGGTTAGTGGCTTTGATTCGGCCGCCCCAGGTGAATAGTACAGAAATGAACAATTTATGTAGTAAGACACGTAATCAGTGGACAATGGAGTATCCTTGGATAAAGAATCCTGAGCTCCTTCCAGACAATAGAGTTCAAGCTGAGAGATTACTCCACGTCAGAGAAAAACAACTACAGAAATCACCCGCTCTAGCAAATTCCTACGATGAGCAAATAAAGGAAATGGTTAGCTTGAAGTTCGCCAGAAAGCTAACAGCAGATGAAGTTGAAACCTACGAGGGGCCTGTATTTTATTTGCCTCATCATGGTGTGCTGAAAGAGAGCAAAAGCACCCCTATAAGATTGGTGTTCAATTCATCTATCACATTTAACGGTCATTCTCTAAACGATTATTGGGAGAAAGGCCCCGACCTGTTCAATGATTTGCTTGGGGTTCTGCTGAGGTTTAGAGAGAATAGTGTCGCACTGGTAGGTGATATATCAAAAATGTACCACAGAATCCGATTAACAGTGAAAGATCAGCATGTGCATAGATTCTTATGGCGAAATATGAACCTCCAGAAAGTGCCCGATACGTATGTCATGAATGTACTTACATTCGGCGATAAACCTGCGCCTGCCATGGCAATGACAGCTTTGAGAAAAACAGCTGATGAAAGACAAGGTGACCTACCTGAAGCAGCCAATACAATTCGTCTGAACTCGTACATGGACGATATCTGCGACTCAGTAAATAGTCTGACCGAAACCACTGATCGTGCTGAACAAATTAACGAGGTCCTTGCAGGAGGCGGTTTTACTATCAAAGACTGGAAATTCAGTCAAAATACGGAAGGCAAGTCGGCTATCGATTCAGACGAGAAGGAAGAGAAGGTCCTAGGATAGAGAAGGTCCTCTTTTCTCTTTTCTTTGAAAACCACAAAGAGAGGAGATCAAAATCTGACAGCCTTCGAATTATACACATTTCTTTTGGAATGCGGGAACCTGATAAACCAACGCCCGCTTGGACGTATCACCAATGATCCCAACGACGGAAGTTACATTTGTCCTAATGATCTGTTATTAGGTAGAGCCAGCTGTGCTACCCCGCCCGGACCCTTCCGTGATGAAAATAACTTCAAAGATAGAGTTAATTTGATTCAAAATTTGACAAACATTTTTTGGAATCGCTGGTCCCGTGACGTTCTTCCATTATTGTTTCCGAGGAAAAAATGGCAAACGGAATCAAGAAGAGAAATTCAGGTCGGAGATATTGTCGTAACTGCTGATAACAATGCTGTCAGAGGAAAATGGACGATGGGAAGGATACAGGAAGTTTTTAGAGGTCTTGACAATAAGATCAGAAATGTAAGAATTAAGATCGGCCAGTCGTTTATTAGAAGACCGATAACTAAGGTTGCAGTGGTACTTGATGTCGATGACAAGTCGAATATCTGCTGATCTCGTGCTGGCGGGAGGATGTTTCGTTATGTTGTTTCGAATCACTTATTTCTTCTTAATTAATTTTGTCTGGTTGGTCTCCCTGATGTTTTGAATGAGTAATGCCTGTTGAGTTTCTTGGCTTGTCCGTCTTTCCTTGTCCTTTGCTGTCCCTCTGTATTGCATCACCGACTTGCCACGCAGTTTCAGTTCCGTAACTTAGCGTGGGCCGCTCGTGAATGGCTCCCCTGCTTGCTCGCACGCGCACAGCCCTCAGCCCTATAATCAGTTTGATATTCCCAATCAAACTAACTTTGTGATCTCCGCCGACCGAACAGGCAGCGCAACAAATTCGAATTGTGTATGAAACCTATTTGTGAAATACTATTGAAATACAAGAGAATCACGGTTCACGATACGAATTGTTGCCATTTAATCCTAGTTACTCGTGGGATAATAGAACAACAAGCGCCTGAGTTGTTCACTAATTCCCTTGTAAGTGCAGACGCCTCCGAAAGCGTGTGCGTTCATTTTAGCATTTTTATTTTGAATACAGATGGAGAACGTCCGATACACAGATTACTTTGAGGTAGTGGATAATCAAATTTTTACCGAAAATTGCCTGGATTGGTTCAGTGATATTCTCTTGCTATCTCGATACGAGTCAACTCGGGCTCAGTTTTCATTGCATTCCCACCTGCAACGCACCAGTGATATTCTCTTGCCATCTGGACACGAGTTAACTCGGTCTCAGTGAAAATGCGTAGGTACATATATGAAATAAGTACCGCAGCCAAGGGGTGAACAAAACTGTGAAATCATGTGGATCCTAGAATTCCACATGTATTTGTCTGTAAATTCTGACAATGTCTTTGAAAATGATTGATTCTAAAAAAAAAATCCTAAGACGATTGATAAAGTTAAAATGGAGTTTATGTAACTTTTGGGAGACAAATGATCGTCCTTTTATTCAAGGAAGAAGTGAACACATTGAAACAAAGGATCAATGATTTGTTCATTATCTTCCTGTCACTCGTCAAGGTCTTATCCATCGACAATCAAAATATTTTGCTTTATGAAGTTTTTGAAGGAGTCTAGGTAAAATTTGCGTGCAATGACCATGCACCTTTTCTCATTGACGAATAAGGCATAAGAGGTCGACTTCTTCCGTCATAAATATGAACGCTATTTAATCTGTTTCTATCGCTTTGCAATTATTCGTAATCGCTTGAAAAACCGAATCTTTTTTGCTTCTTCATCCTAGGTGATTATGTCGCATAATTCTAATTTAGAAATTGTGCACGTAAACCTACACCACCGCAAATTAAGCTGCTGGTAAGCTTTACTTCTCCTGGCTCAACGTTATTAGACTGCCCTGCCGGCAAGATATAGCGCTTGCTATGTAAGCAAAGTCACTTCGCGTGCATTACTGCCCTTGTCTCTTTCTAATCACTCTTCGTCTGTATCGGTATGAAAGGAGGAATCGCTTTCTTGCTGAACCGTAGATTATCTGATTAAATGCATCTTTTAAAAGGATTTTCTCTGATTATTTGCTGTGAAGTGGTGCATTATGGGATAAGTAAAAATCCTTTTCAAGACACAACAGTGTTGACAGTTCTACTAATTGCGTAAGTGCACCGGTCATTATGTATATGAGCATGTTTTTGAAACGCCTCACCGCTTTTACTTGGCAGCACAACCTTCTCAAAGGCAAATGACCGCATTATGAATACATGCGGTTGAAATTAAGTTTGCAGATTATGAAGAAGGATGACATACTTAGCTATTGGTATAAGAGGTGGTTGGGTGATGTTGTCATTGTTCGATTTGAGGACACTCAATTCGTTCGATGGATCGAAAACCATACTATTCGCTAAAGTGCTTTTCGGTCCAGCACCACTGGCCATTTTCAAAGCAATTGCAGTCTTGGACACATCGATTTTTTTCACGGAGCTCTTTATTATTGCGCTTTTCACTTGCGATTTTCCGGTTGAAACAAAAATTTCCAAACGTCGATGTTTGGAAAACACATAGAAATCCGGCTTAACATTCGGATGCGACACGAAGTCTCTCTGCATAACCAACAAAATCAAGCATTAGTATTGATCAATATCAAGTCCGCAAGTTTCGAAGCATCGATAAAAGAAATGGAGACATACTACAGAATATTGATCTTCGTTGAAATATATCGAATATCGATATCCTAATTTATGAGTTTGCTGAGGATTGATGGTTCATCTTCATTTATCGTATACTCAGCTGCTGAGTTCCAGATGATTGAAGTAACATTCTACGATCTTGAAAGTTGGTGTTATAGTTGCTTACAGTTGTAATCATTTCTCGCTTTTCGGATATCGGTATGTCAGTGGATTGCTTGTCATGTCATTCAATTCACATAAGGAAGCATCGGGTCTGTGACACGTCGCGCAATAACCTTTTTGTGCGATGTACTCCATTCCATGTACACCTTGAACTTAATTTCAACTGCATTCATTTCCCATGACTAGCCTGTATCTGACATTTGATGCTATTGATTAATTAAACCAAGAAATGGAGAGAAGTAAATGAAATTGCATCTACACCCGATAAACACCATCCGACCTTCAACCGGTTTCACCTGATTGCACAGGCTGCTCAAGGACAGATGAATATGTATTGAAAATCAAAAATGCAAAGAAAAATGTATTTGAACTTAGCATTCATTGTTACGGAAATTACAGTGATAGTCTTCAGTCAGATCAGGCTTTATATTAACTGTGCATTGCCACTCCTTATCCACTCGGTGTTTCTATTGCTGTTATTTCAGTTTTAGAATTGACATGCACGAGGATCATAGCTGGAATAGTGACATTCGCGAGTGACCCTAGGCAACTCAACATTTAAAATCAGAAAATATCAAAAAGTGCATTTTATGTTTAAGTCAGTGAAATACTGCGAAATTGCATCAGTTATAATATATGAAGATAATTGCTATTCCCTTGTCATTAACATTTAAACTGGGTCTTAGATTAAAAGCGCTTCAGGCAATCACAGGTTATCTATGATTGTCTTGCTATTGGTTTGGTGTTGTTGATTTTCTCTTGGTTTGCTATTGTGTAGTTACTTTTCTCTTACTCCTCGTTTAATGTCTGTTGGGTCCCAGGGTGCGACATTTGAGTTACGTCGATTCTCGTTCGCATGAGTGCGCCTCCTCCACACCGTACGGTCTTGCGCAAGTCGAGGGTATTAGGCCAAATCCTGCCTAGCATTGTGCATGTACTTTTTCCTCTGACCGCCTTTGATGTTGGAACCCGGTGTGTCAAGATCGATCATTCTCCTCGACCATTTGCAGTTGGACATTCTTTGAAGGTTGCCGTACGGCCTTAAGCGATTTTGCCTCAACTCAGCATTCAAATTGTCAGGCCAAGCATCCTCCGTAGGTCGCACATCTAGCGTCGCTCATAAAGCTTGACCGCACACATCCATCGCATCATGTAGTTCTCGCTCTTGGTGAGGCGTGCGAAATCTTCTGCTTTGATTGGCCATGTCTCCGAAGCGTGCAACATCACGCCTTTTATACATGCCTTGTAAACATGACCCCTGCGACGAGAGAAATCTCTTTATTCGCCAATTAAATTGCTATCTGGACAATAATGAAATGTACTCGTATACCTTTTTATTGCCAAATATATGAAAAAGGATTAACTATGAATTTGCATTAATTTTGAAAGGTTGGGTAGAATCCGTTTAGCTTGTTTTCTTTTTATGAAGTCTATGATCCTGGGTTACAGCACTTTAGTATAGCGTGGAGTTTTAAGGAAGGCTTAAAAATTGACCTGGTTTAATTTTTTTATTGAATTTTTTGAATTGATGGTTTAACGTCACTACTCCACCTTACTGGGGGTTTGAACGGTGCTGACATAGTCAGACTTTAATCTGGAGCGGTGTGATCTTTCAGTCCGGATGCCCTTTCTGACGACTTCCAATGACACTTTCGGGACTCGATCTCTGGACCGAAAGATCGCTAGGCCAAGCACTTAACCACTGTGTCACGGAGACCGAATGAACAGGAATAATTTGCTTACATTCGTGTGAGTGATTTATGGGACAGAAGGATCAAAAACAGCAATTGTTAATATCAAACTTTAACAATTTCTTTTCACAGTGATCACATGTGTGGTTAGCCTGCACGAACATCCTCTTCTCATTCGATGGCAAGTTATTTGTGCAGACCGATGGAATGTCTATGGGATCGTGTCTTGCCCCTACTATGGCCTCTTTTGCCATAGACATGATAGAAACTCGCATGAAAAACTTCAACGGTTCTCTCCCTGTCTATTATAAACGTTAAGTTGATGACATATTTCGCATTTTTTGACAAAAGCTCCGATGTTTCCGCATTTCATGACTTTCTGAATACCCTTCATCCTGATATCAAACTCACGATGGAGCGAGATGTCAATGAAAGTCTTGTGTTTTTAGATACCAAAGTTACCAAAAGTGAGAATGCCTTCGACATGGAAGCTAGAAATCTATGGACTGATCGCAGATATCCAGGCAATACCACTGGAGGTCTATTATACCAAAAATCAAGTAATCAAAAATTTTGTACTTTATCAAACTTTATCAAAGATAGATGTACAAAGAAAGTAAAAAAAATACCACGCAGGTTTCTTATTTAGCAGTGAATTTCCTCCTTTATGCCAGATTCCGAAGATTCCATGGAGAAGTTCTTTGCTATACAGTTAAAAAGCAGACGAAAACTCTTACGAGATTGTCATAGTTCTTACAAAATAAAGTATTCCCTGAAGTCGCTTCATTTATCGATTCGTCAGTAATACACTCGTTTTAGAAATTTCACAAAAATACATCTCGATGCCTATCGAGGGCCAAAATCTCAGAGAGCAGCATTTGGCTATTTTTCAGTTCAGCAAAAAATAAACCAACATTTTAGAAAGATGCAATACAAAAATGACTCGGATGACGCAATCTTCCCCTGTTGAGTGTATCCTGATGCTGTGTAGCAGTTTATCTAGAGCAGCAGAGTGTGGAAATGAAGCTTCAGAGTCAGAAACAAGAAGGCGATTGTATTCTGCATAGGGATGCAAAAAAAATGTTTTTTTCATCGACCATATTTTGAATATATTTTAAATATATTTTAAGTATATTTTAAATATTTTTTTATGTTTTTTTATGATGGTCGAGAATTAAGCAATATTTTCATAAACACTTTTACGGAATACACAAATAGGCATCTGTAATGTATTTCATGCTTTATTACAGATGCCTTATCATTTCATTTTCAATTCATTTATCGCAATGTTTGATTTTTGAAAAGGATTACACCATGTCAATTATATAAGAAAGAAAAGATACATATATACGGTGAACTATGATAGAAAAGCCATCGTTAATTTAAAAATTGTATTGTTACAAAAGAAAAACAAAACAAAACAACCGTATCGGATGGAAAACAAATCGCAATTACAATAAAACAGTTGATTATGTCAATTCAGTAGGCAAAAAGCAGTTGATAATAAAGTACATGTACGGTCTACTCACTCGGCATCATTCAATCTCAACACATTCAAGCTCACTGTCATCATCAAAATCAACACAATCAGAGTCAAAATCTATTTCTTGCCGACTATTGCAAGCAATTTCCAACCATCCCGAAGCGAACTCAAAATCAATGTGAAACCATAATCTGTTGAAACTCGTTCTTGATTCTGATTGGATGATTGAGATCACCAATAGTCTGATGTATTAATAGTGGAATTGTTTGGGGCTATCGCGTGGGAATATATGATACGAGAATCAAGATAGACAGACCAACACTTTCTATAAAAGCCGCCATCAGGAGTCAACGATGATGGTGGACTCCAATTTTCGTTTTGACATAATGATCAACATAACAGTGTCAACCAAAGCTTAGTTATCGTTATTTCATGTCAATTGCACTGGCTCTTAACTTACTTACAAGGATGACTTTAATAAATTGCATACTGGTTTCTTACGCAGCCGGATTTGTATAAGAAACTTTTTTAGGCTAATAAAATTGATGGAATGTAAACTAATAAGCCTATGTTTAAAAAAACATGTTTCTAAGCGCAAAATTACACAACATCATAAGCAAAACCATCATAAAAACATATTAAAAACATTGTTTTTTTATTCATATTTAAAACATATTTAAAATAATGGTTTTCAAGATGTGTGCCAGCGCGTTGATTATGAGACATGGTCCGAGAATGCACGACACACGATCCAGAAAGTCTTAAACCGAATGATTAAATGCGTTTGTGTAATGCGTCCACTTGTTTGTGCTATAGCAGCGTGGAGTAGTAATCACTTCAATCAGCGCTTCGGCCTGATAAGTCAATAATAGCTAGTGCTTTGTCATTTTCTGATGCTAATCAAGCAATAAGCAATTACGCAATGAATGCTAAGTGAAACACAAAATGCTCTTGAATAGTACAATAGCATTCCTCGAATAAAATGATACCAAGCGCCGATTGTTAGTGATAGCTATATGCACTCGCATGACGAACCAAGTCGCTAATTTTTATTCAAGAATTCGAATACTGAAAATAGTTACCAATTGCAGATGACCAATAATGTGAACATCTGTTCTCAGCATCATAAATGAAGTTTGCACAAATAGAACATTTTACTTATAGTGATTTGAATGTAAATTATAAACTTCGTTATTTCAAAAATATAAGTTCAATATTGTGGTTTCATTAAGACAGATCTCTAGGATTTTCTATCCATGTCTTGGATAATTTAAGATGCGTTAATTATGTTAGGAGAAATAGCGACTATATATGTTGACTCTACGTAAATACTCAGGCCTTAAAATTATTCATTTTTGGGTTGCAGCAGATTTTCGCAATTTGCGGCCATGTTGAATTAGGCCTAGGCCTATAGCGTCATTATTTGACATCTAACCAACTTATGGGCATAAAACTAGTCTCAAATGAAAGGTGTATAAACAAAATCGGCAAATTACAATATGGAATGGCACATTATATAGGCCTATTGTCACAAGGAAGTCAGCTCATGTCGTCGGTTGATGGTTGGCCGAAGTTTTCCAATTGATGACGCTTCCTCTATACGAGCTTCAACCGCTGTATGGTGCCTACTAAGAAATTTGATGTCGTAATCAAGTATGGTATGACACTCATCTCGATGCATTGATTTAATATGTTCAGAGAGGGCACTAGAATTTGATCGACTATCTATGCTGCGAGAATGTTCATAATAGCGAATATAAAATGGACGGGCAGTCTGTCCAATGTAAAAGTTACCGCAAAATTTACAAGTAAAACAATAAACGACATATCTGCAATCACAAATACAATCATCAGGAAGAACAGCACAGACATCACAATTAGCATGCCTGTCTCTTAAAGTGGAAGAGCGAAGGGCATCTTTCATTTGTTTGCATGGTTTAGAAACTAAATTACCATCAATATTGTATTTCTTAATAAGTTTGTTGACTTTTCTGTGTGTGCTATCATGTATGAAATTAAGATTCGAAATGCTCATATTTTTATTTTTGAAATTACTTTTGCGATTTTTCTTTTTTTCCTTTTGTTTTCGTGATTTTTGAATCCGTTAAGTTTTAGTTCCTCACTTAAGCGCTGATGGGAAGCCTCTTTTATATTATCATCTGAGCAACGCTCAGCAACGTAGTTGTATCTGTTCGTAATATAATTATTTTTTACATGAGCCGGCACCCAACTATCATCAGCCTTCAAGCTGTTACCAGAATGTATCTCTTTTTTATACCAATCATACTGTAGTCCTTTTTCATTGATCCAAAAAGAAACATCAAGGAAATTCAGTTTACCGTCAGACTGTGGAACTTCTAAAGTAAATTTTATGGAGTCATCGATGGAGTTAAAAACATCTAAAATCCTATCTCTAAACTCAAAATTTCTTTTGAATGGACCCAACAAAATATCATCAATATAGCGATGATATATAGGTATGTTGATACTTTCAGATCTCAAGATACCTAGAGCCTTCTCTTCAAGTTGATTCAAATAAATCACAGCGAAAAGAGGCGAATAATGACCCCCCATGGGACATCCTTTGATTTGGCGATAAATGTCACTGTCGAACTTAATAAGATAGTTATACGCGGTAAATGTGATCATTTTTTCCAAATCTTCTATTTTGAAACTAAAATTGTTAATAGCATGCCAATGACGTTGGGAAAACTGTATAATAGTTTCAATACCTTTACCTATAGGTAGGCTGGGATATAAGTTAACCACATCAAGAGACATAAACATTAGATTTTTCTCAGTAAAATTAATTTCCTGAACCCTCCTTATAACATGTTCAGAACTAGTAACATGCGCTGGCACAAATTGTAGGAGTTGGCACAGAAACTTAGAAATTAGCCAATCTATCTTTTCAGTAGGCGTACCTATCGCTGAGGCAATTGGGCGAAGCGGAAAACCATGCTCTCCCTCATGTTTGTGGTCTTTTACCAAGCTATAGAGCCAGTAGTTAACAGTCTGTCGGAAGTGCTGCGATCAAATTTATACTTTTTACAAAGACCTTTAATCATTTTGTTGGCTTGGTTTTCGATTTTACGTACACTATCAACGCTAACTTTTTGATAAGTATCAACATCTTCAAGAATCAGTCTGGTACGACTGCAATAGGTATTATTTTCTACTACTACCAAGCGATTAGATTTATCCGACGCCACAGCCGACAGGTTGTTGTTATTCAAAAATGATTTAGTTTGCTGTATATCTAATAAATCCATAAATTTTGCGGTAACTTTTACATTGGACAGACTGCCCGTCCATTTTATATTCGCTATTATGAACATTCTCGCAGCGTAGATAGTCGATCAAATTCTAGTGCCCTCTCTGAACATATTAAATCAATGCATCGAGATGAGTGTCACACCATACTTGATTACGACATCAAATTTCTTAGTAGGCACCATACAGCGGTTGAAGCTCGTATAGAGGAAGCGTCATCAACTGGAAAACTTCGGCCAACCATCAACCGACGACATGAGCTGACTTCCTTGTGACAATAGGCCTATATAATGTGCCATTCCATATTGTAATTTGCCGCTTTTGTTTATACACCGTGAACAAGCTACTGTGTAGCGAAAATTTGGTGACTTATAGCGCTTATTTTATTACTTCATATGCTGCGTCGAATATAAAATTGGGAGCAGAAAACCTATTTTTTGTTTTGAAAAATGCGATATAACAATGTCTTCCCGTATGACGCCATTAACAATCAAATGAAAGAAAATGGTCGACTTTATATCTGTTCGTAATGCATTATTGGGCCTTAAACTCACTCGTTTTCGAGATATAGCCCATTTTTATAATCATGGCGGCCATTTTGAAAGATGACGTCATAATTTGGCAATAGCTCATAGATGATTTTGGCGACTGACATACATGACATCTGTGACATGTATATTTTCCAAAAATACAAGTGCCTAAGGGTTCGCATTTCTTTTTCGTTTGATCCTCGTTCCCGCCGGGTGTGTGGGGGTTATTGATTTGTTGCCTAAGAGCAGTTATCCGTTTCCTCAGAGAATCACCGGTTTGACCTATATAGAATTTATTACATGAGCAAGTGAGTTTGTAGATGATATTTGATGAGCAGCAGTTCAAATTTTGCTTAATGCCAAATTTCTTAATTCCCGTGTCAGTATGAAAAGAGAGATGTTTTCCTGTTGTTATAATATCACAGGTCTTGCATCTGCTCTCATTACATCGAGTAATCCCATTTATTGTTTGTCTGTTCTTGCAGGCTAGATATCGTAACAAAGATTTCGGTTGTCTATACGCTGATATGAATTTGTGATCATCAAAAGGTTTTATCAGTGCTAAAGTATTTGATATTGGACGGATTACTTAAAAAAAATATCAGGATTTTTCTTATTGAAGTCCTGCACAAAAACGACATTTTTGGGTATATTGGTGGTATTATTCCTTACATGTTCATCAGCTTTCTTGATCGCGTCATTGATGAGAGAAATGGAATATTTTAATGCTACAAGTTGCTCCCGTAATTCATTATAGTGTTGAGTTCGTTTGGTAGAGTCCGATGTTATTGATTTAATTCGACGGGCTAGATTGTAGGGAATGTTTCTAATGACGTGGCGCGGATGCGCTGAGTCAAATGGTACATAATTTGACGTACCTGTAGGCTTTTTATATACATCCATACTGATCGAAAGATCGTCATTGATAATAATTGAAGCAAGTAAGAAAACACTTTGATGGTAACTGTCACATCAAGGAAGTGAAGTGTTACTAATTTCCGAGGTAAATTGTATAGCTGGATGAAGGTTGTTCAGCAAGGTTACCAATTCTGCCAAATTACCGTAATTTGCGGCAATTTAACGTAATTACCGTAACTCGACGAAATGCATCGGCAGCTTTAATTTATTTATTGGTTTTCACTTCGAAATTCTCTGGTACTTTTTTGGATATTAATTATAATTGCATTTTTCATTTTTATCATATATACAGGGTGGCGCACGAGTGTATTAACAGCCAAGTAAAAGGCGCTTGACTAATACGATTGAGTGATAAATTGTCGAAGGTCAGCGATATTTTTGGGTCTTCTTGAAACACGTCATCTAATGATTCCCGATGCACTAATATCCATAGGCGTCAGATCTGGTGAACGTGGTGGGTATTCAATGACTCCACGCCTACCTATCCATCTGTTAGGGAAGCACTGATCAAGGTATTAACGAACCGCTTTGGCGAAATGGGGTGGTGCACCATCTCGCATAAAAAATATCCTATCAAAATCGTGTCGGTTCCTCAAGTTTGAAACAATTGCTGTTTACAGTCGATCTAGATAATTTTGTCCATTTACTACTATGCCTGCGAAAAATTCTGGTCAAACTATTCAACTTGAAGTTATCCCGGCCAACTCTGTGATACCAAGTTGGTTTAACTGTGATTCAAGTTTGTTAGAAGGATTCACTGTGTCCCAATAAACACAGTTGTCTGTTTACTCCACCAAATAATTTAAATTGCTTCCTCACTCCAAAATATCAAATTCATGAATTCAGGATTGTTATGACAATCATTTACAAACAACTGGCAAAATTGTAAGCGCCTGTATATTGCCTAATAAACCATGCACCAAATGTGGTCTGTAGGGCTTCATCTTTAGTTCATGTAAAATTCTTTGCAGTGATCTTCGGCTTATTCCCAATTCATTACTGCGACGTCTTGTTGATAATTTAGGATTTTTAGCAGCAGATTGTAGTGCAAAATTTTTAATATTTTATATGTTTTTTTAATTTATGTACGACCTCTGCTGGTTTGAATGGCGTGTGAGTTTGACTCACATGCGAATTCTAGCTTGTAGAAGTGATTCCTGCAAATGATCGATAAAGACTGGCAGCTGCCTGTGTTCAATGCATCAGATTTAGAGGGTGCTTTATTGTTAATACACTCGTGCGCCACTATATTCTAATTATATATATATATATATATATATATATATGTGTGTGTGTGTGTATATAAATATAAAGGATCAATCCTTTAGGGTCCTCACACCGTGCCGTAACGGTCCCAACACCTCAGGAAGAACAAGCTGTCACTGTGGAAACGTTTCAATCTTTAATCTCTGTCAATCCACTGGCATGCAATGACACAGAATGAAAAATGAGATACTTGGACAAATTAATGATTAGTAGTTAACAAGTTCCGCAAATTGGTATGCGCTATGTAAGACGTGCAGACGCTTATGTCACGAAATTGTCTCTAACAGGCGCGCGACACTCTCTGACTACACACACTGTACGGCAAAATCAAATGCATATCTGTACAAGGATTCAAGTCTTGGTTAAGACCATTAGGATATAATGTACAAAGACGCTTTATCCATGCATTTTCTTTTATCAGTCTCTTGTTTTTGTTTGGACAGTGCTCTAATAACGTAAAAGAAAAATGAGAAATATTACAATTTCTAGAAAAATGAGCAGACACAGATGGAGGATATCTTTGATGCAATCGTATGTTGCGAATATGTTCCGAAATACGCTTTGATGACAATCTGGATGTCTGTCCAACATATCGCACATCGCAATTTTTACATAAAATCAGGTAAATGACATCTATAGACTTACAAGAAAGTTTATGTAAAATAGGGAAATAATTGCCATTAAAAGAGTTAATAATACTTGTGGTGTGAAATCCAAAAGAACATACTTCACAAGAGATTAATCCCTTGAGAAGTCCACGAAAAGGACTGAAACCGGTCGGGATTTATATCCTTAGTTTTGATTGCCTTCCTTCGGGTTATTATTATCATATATATATTCAATCTCAACCGTTGTACATCACTGTCACACCACCAACATTTCATAACAAAATTCATAATAGACAGGCCTATATTCGTATACCATTTATAAACGAACAACAATCGAAACAAATAAGATGTGAGTTGAGAAAAATCCCTATTCTAAATGTAAAGCCTGTTTTTGTTACTCCTCCATCTCTTGTTAGACAAGTCAAAAAAAGAAGCCATTCCTTGTACCAAATATTGTTTGTGTAACGGTAAAAGTCTTTGCTATTTGAAAAACATTTAGTACAAAATTATTTGTAAAAGTGCAACCAGACTTGCGTCGGTGAAACACAAAGCATTATTAGAAGGCGTATATTTGAACATCTAAATAAGTAAGACAGCCTTGTTTTCCAACATTTTCAAATGAAACATAGATTAAAACCCACTAAGGACGATGTGCAAATTGAAATTTTACAACAAAACTTTGCCAATGTTTATGAACGTCAAATGTGTGAACGAAATTTTATTCTGCATAAAAACCTGAAATCAATGCAATGTATAATTGAAATTTAGATATCTGATCTGTCACTAATTAGCAAACGTCAACAGTATTACCATCATAGCTATTCTTTTTCCTACTCCCTCATTCAATTCAAGAAAAAATTTTGTGATATATTGATGATGTACTGTCCTTTTTCTTTGGCCTGTGTTAGTTAAGTAGTAAGGAATCCTTCCAACTGCGCACAGCGCTCCCCCCTCTGGAGCGTGAGATGGGTTGCTGTGGTTCTGGGTCGACGGTCCGTGTGTGTCGTGGTCGACCGTCGTAGTTGGTCTTGGGCGGCAGTCTATGTTTCTGGTGTGTAGGAGTGTTTGTAGGTGTGTTTTGTGTTTAGATTTGGCTTCCTGATGAAATTCTGCGTCGACATGTGGAGTTTCATGGTTGTAGGTGTGGTTTTTGTGTGCTTTAGGTGGGTTTAAGAGGGGTTTTGAGTGAGAAAATGGCTGTAGCGGCTAAACGAAGCCTCGTACGTTAAAATGGACGGCGGATTTGAGCTTTTTGGTAAATTTTGGGTGTAGTAGAGTTGTTTCCAGCGTCATAGGGCAAAGAACGAAGAACTTCGACCCCCCCCCCTTCGACTATATTCAACCTTGTCAATGTAGCCACTGTGATATAGCTCATTTTGAGTGTCACTTCTGTCATAAAAGTTAGCACCTATGCAAATAAGGAAAAATCAAGTTGTAGCAATGGTTAAGACAAAAATGGCGAAACGCAAAAGTCGAAAGTCTTTAAAATTTTTTGAGGCCATTTGAGCTCTTCAACGAATGAAAGGAATTCAGCGATATAATGCTATACGACATGCTAATGATAAATTTATTCGAGAAATTGTTTCTTATATGAGAAGTTTGAGGACAAAGAAATTATCACCACAACAACCAAAGTTACTTAAGCGACATACTACAAAATTGCGATTCATCTCCAATCCTAAAGTTACCCTTCAAAGAAAGAGGAAAACTCTAACACAAAAGGGCGGTTTCCTTTCAGTGTTACTTCCGCTGTTAGCTCCTGTAGTAGGTGACCTATTTGGTAGGATCTTTGGTCCTAAGCGTTAATTATGGAAATATTGAATCCCAAAGTATTAAAATGGATTTCAGACTTCAATGTGATAAAGTTCTGACTGTATCAGGTCCATCCCATGCAGGTAAAACTGTTTTCACTCTGAATTTATTGGATAAAAGAAGGGAGTTGTTTAAGGAACCTATCAATCGAGTGATTTGGCATTTATCAACCGTCACTCTTTCAAGAATTGCAACATCGTAACTTTTTTCGATATGAAGGAATTATTCCAGTGGATAAGATTCAGTCCAATGATGTCGTTGTATTGGATGATCTATTAAAGGAAAGCAAGAATTCTTAAGATGTTACAGATATGCTCACTCGCGCAGCACATCACAAAAGATGCTTTATAATCTATATCACGCAAAATTTGCTTCCTGATGGGAAAGAAGCCCGCACACGAAACCTGAATACACACTATTACGCTATTTTTAAGAATCCACGAGATAGAATTCAATTTGAAATTTTAGCGCGACAAGTTGCACCAAGAGGTTCAAAAAGCCTTCATTGAAATTTTTCAAGCAGCGACTGAAAAACCACACGGTTACTTATTTATTGATTTTACAGAGGAGTGTCCGGAAGAATTTAGATTTCGAAGTGATATTTTGAAAAAGCCTATGATTATCTGCAAACTATGAGTTCTTATTCTTGCATGGCTGTTATTCCTCAGGATGAATATGTGCAATTGACTGCTATGCAACAAGTAAAACAACCTCTCGCAAATTAAATTTAAAGGAATGAATTAAATTATCAGCAAAATGCGCATATCAAAGATCCACATCGTGCTGTATTATTACAGTCGGAAACTGTCGAAGCATTAAGAAGTTTCAAGAATAAGATGCGTGACTCTGTTTCGACTGCTACACCTTTAGCATCTCGCGCACATGCAATGTCCCTTTTCAACAGCATTGATCGATATCTCACTGTGAATGATAGAGGTGAAATCATTTCAGATGAAAATGAAATTATTAACGCTTCACGTTATGAAGACTTGATTCAGTATGCAACACACAGAAAGCGCCGTCAAGGCTATGTTCCACCTGGTTGGTCTTACTTTCTTAAACTATTGAAATAGCACAATGTTCCAAAATTTGCTTTGAATAATAAAACATTGAAAGAACTTGATTCTATTTCAGCAGTTGACGCTACTTCATCTACTTCACCGGTTAAGAGTAAAATGAAAATGCCAAGGAATTGATTTAAGAGATCACCTTCTAAATCCCCTCCCACACCCTTCAAGCAAACAAGGGGAAGAGAACGACGTAGAAGAACTCCTCTAAAGAAATACATATTCTCAGACTATTGATATGAAGCAGATGTGTTGCTTACCATGTAATGAGCCGCCGGAAGTAGATGTAAATGTAACTGTAACTTGTACTTGCTGTGCCAGCTCTCACAATGAGACTCCTAAGCAATGTAAACGTAAATCCCATAAGTCCTGTGGTTGCTGTAAATGCAAAAAGGTAAGAAAGCAAAAACATGAGAAGAAGAAGAAAGAGTCAGTCGTCATCGGATGAACTTTTAAAGTCAATATATTATGATGTAAAACATCCTGCAGGATTTGCATCTATAAAGAAATTGTCAAAAGCGAGCGGTCTTCCACACTCACAAGTTAAACAATGGTTAAAGGGTCAAGCTACGTATACATTCCACATACAAGCGAAAAAGAAGTACCGGACCCATCATATTGCTCATGACATTGATGAACAGTGGCAAGCAGATTTGTGTGACGTTGCCGCTATTTCAAAACATAACTCGGGACACAATTTTATCTTAACTGTAATTGATATTTTCTCGCGTTATGCGTGGCTCAACCTTTAAAAACTAAAGAAGGTAAACGAGTAGCAAAGGCATTCCAGTCAATTCTCCGAGAGAGTCGTATTCCAAAGAGAATTCAGAGTGATCAAAGAAAAGAGTTCGAAAATCAGCATGTGAGAAGATTGTTTGAGAGATATGATATTGAGCTGTTTAGTGTAAAGAGTGCTTATAAGGCTGCACTAGTTGAACGTTTTAATCGCACATTAAAAAATCGCTTGTGGCGACATTTCACTGCCAACTTAACACAAAATTGGACAAAGGTTCTACAAGATACGCTACATGCCCACAATCACTCTATTCATCGTTCTATTGGACTCAGATCAGCGGATGTGAATGCTGACAACGTAGATAGAGTGCGTGAATCATTCCAACGCAAGCGTAATAATGCAAAAAGTGATGTGAAAATAGGTGATGAAGTTCGCATATCAAAAGTTAAGAGTGTTTTTGCCAAAGGTTATCTCCCGAATTGGACAGAAGAATTTTCACAGTTTCAAGTATCAATAAAAAAGACTCCTCAACAACTTACAAGTTGAAAGATTACGATAATGAAGAAATCGATGGTAGCTTTTATCGTGATGAGATTGAGTTGGTCACTCAAAGTGAAACATATTTAGTAGAGAAAATCATTCGAAGTAAAGAACGACAAGGTGAAGAATGGTGTCTTGTAAAATGGGTCGGTTATCCTTCAAGTATGAACTCTTGGATGCGTCGTGCAGACATCTTTCATCTACGCGATCGTCAGTGATTTATGCAAGAGATACTTGTGTATTGTCAAGGTCTAGGTTATGAATCCGACAATGTTTTTTTTATTACCCGCCCCGCCCCTATCTAAGTGGCGTGGGTGCAATTAAAGTACTAGTAGCCGTCAACGTGGAAGTAGCATATTTGGTGCGCTGAAATCCGTTGTAGCACCTATCTTATCTACTGTCGGAAGATCTTTAAAACGAACTGTTTTCAATAATGCTGTTGGCTTTGCTGGTGATGTTGTTAATGATATTACCAGTGGTAAAAATGTAAAGAGTAGTTTACTAAGTCGTGGGAAGGAACGCGGTTTACGAACATTACAGCAAACTTTTAATGCTACTCAACAAAAGAAAGCACCTAAACGAATGAATGTTAGAAGAAAAAGAAAACAGCGCGGAGGTGGTAAGAAGCGAACTTCAAACAAAACTAAGAAAAGGCATTCACGCAAACGTCGCACGCGCTGTAATCTTTCATCAAGTGCTAAACGACGACGCTGTCATAACTTCTAATCATGGAGCGTAAAACTTCAGGCTTTTGTTTGTTTGATCAGCAAGCAATACAGACAGATATTCTTAGTTCAAGTATTGTAGATTATCATCCTGGTACAGCTGAGAATACTGGTCCTATTGAATTTGTTATTCCTGGCGCTAGCGATGATTATATTGATTTGAATTATGCGATGGTTGATGTGAGGTTTCGAATTCAACAAGAAGATGGAACTAAAATTGAAGATGCGCATAAAGTTGGTCTGAACAATTTACCGCTGTCTACATTATTTCGCGATGTTTCTCTAACTATTGGAGAGCAACAGGTGGAAGGTGGTCAAAGCGATTATCCCTATAAAGCATATTTGAATGCTCTATCACAGTTTCATCCAGCAGCTCAAAACAGTCATATGGAAGCAATGGGATGGTATAGAGATCAAGCAGCACTATTTGATGTTGAAACAAACAGTGGCTTTGTAAAGCGATCTGCTATGATTAAAGATAGTAAAGTATGTCAGCTATATGGTCCACTTAACTTATATGCTGAGGGTATTAACCGCAACAATCCCATTTATCCCATTCAACATACAAATCTTCTCACATTTACTATTCCTAAAGATCAAAAGAGTTTTATGAAAGATGGTCTTTTTCCATCGGAAGCGCCAAAGCTCCTCATGGTAGCAATGGTTGAAAATGATGCATTCAATGGTAATGTCAAGAAGAATCCTTTCAACTTCGAATACAACAATCTAAGTGAAATTGCTTTGCTTGTAAATGGAGTTAGTCATCCTGGTCCACCCTATAAACCAGATTTTACTTATCAATTTCTGCGTAGTTACGTTGATTATATGAATGTCTTTGGCTTTTACAACAGAGGTGATACCAACGGGCTTGCAATGAAAGAGTTCAAAAATGGATATACTATTTATGCATTTGATTTGACTGCCGACAGCGATATTAGTGCACCTTATCGTCAAGCTAACATTCCTCATAATATTGGCTTGGATCTGGAGTTCAAAACAACGCTAACGGAGACGATCAATGTATTAATTTATGCAGTCTTTGATTCAAGTATTGAAATAACTAAGTATCGTGACGTGATTCTTCACTATAATCACTAATGAGTTGGTTGAATGCTGACGATATTAAAACTAATGTGCAGCGTAATGCAGATGAAGCTACGTTGAAAGCTTTTGATAATGTGTATTCGCTAGATCCCTTACCGACTACAGTAAAACAGTATCCCATCTTTATTGTATCGAACACTCATTCACAGAATTTAGAAGGTGAGCATTGGAAGGCTGTCTTTATTGGAAAAGACAGACGTGGTGAGCTATTTGGCTCTCTTGCTCAACCTCCGAATATACCGACACAGCAGTGGTTGAGAAAGCATACTCGTCAATATCAACGAAATGAGCGCATACTGCAACATCCACTTTCATCAACTTGTGGTGCTTTCGTATTGCACTTCATTTTAAAACGTTTACATGGACACCGATTTAAATGTTATTCAAAAGTTTAATGTAATCCATCTTCTAATGAAAAGATGATTTGTATGTTCTATAATGATTTGAAATAAAAATTGTTTTTATTTTACAATCCGTTGGTTATGTACATACTCGATTAGATAGTCTAGGATCACATCTGCTTGCATTTCAGATTTCAGTCCAGTAATGATAACTTTACTATTATGAAAGATTGCAACATGTACAGGTAACGAACAGCTATTGAGAGCCGCGGGAAAAAGTTCTGGTTCATAACGCAAATTGAAACTGCTGGTATGAATCTTTAAAAACGATACATTTTCACTCAATTGAGTAGAGATCACCATATTGTCCACAGTCAGATTCGACATCACACACTTCTCCCTCCCCCATATCCGTCGTAGTAGTTTCTTAAGTTCTAAGCGCATTAACCGCGCCGATGAATGAGAAAGGGCGCCGAGAATTTGTACCGTCCCATTTGGAAAGAGTTGAAGATTCCGTAAATTGCTCATCTTTACCACTAACATTTGCGGTCGACCCGGATAATAGTTCCTGTTTGGAATTTGTTGATGTAATGTTGCGAGATCGATTTTCGTGTAGAGTCTGATGCGTCGGAGAATGTTGACGATGGTGTAGCGATGACGTTTCATGATGAAGAAATGAGTAAATAGAGCGATGTATCTTCCTTTTACACTTTTCCCAACTGCCTTGATGAAATGTGAAGTTAGTATGAAGTTGTGAATGATAAATTTGTATTCGCTGTTTGTTGAGTCGCAACCATATGCGATTTCCTATGCGTGAATGTATTTTTCATATAGAAGTATTTTAAGTCCTTCATAATATGATTGAGACTGAAAATGTCGATATGATAAAGCAAATACTCTTCTTACATTTCCCGTATAATCTTTGAAACATACGTTTCGTTCATGATCAATCTCAACATATTGTAGGATATCCAATTTCCAAGTCTTCATGATGGAGTGTGACATTGTGTTGAAGATGGTGTCTGATTAAGATTTGCGTATCAATGCGATGAACTCGCGTCGAATGAATGACATAATGGAGCGATGTATGCATCTTTTATATTTTTCCCAATTACATTTGTGAAATGAGAAATAGATGGAGAGATGAGAATGATAGACTTGAATTTCATTTCTGTGATGTTGAAACCAAACTTGATTACCCAAGGAGATGAATTTCAACGTTTTGAAATATTCGAAATCCCTCATTATATCATTAAGATTGAAAAATTGTCGCCATGTTAATGTAATTCCTTTCGATTTATTTCCATAAGAATTCTTGGAATGAACGTTTCCATCGCGATCAACTTTAATATATTGTAGAGAGTCCAAAATCCAAGTCTTCATGTTATGCAAATTGGTAATGTATAGATAACCGAAATGAAAATGTCATTCTATCATGTTTTGCTTAGCAATGTGGCAACAAATAGATTTGTTGGCAATCGAGCTGCTATCTTTTCTACTCCCATTGATAATACACAACCGCTGAATGGAAAGTGGGAAGTAGGCGTCACCCAAGATGTTCACGGTAACTATGTCTATACTTTTGATCATGAAGTGATGACTATTAATATGAGACGTACAGATGCCTATCAGTGTGAAGAGGGATGTCGAGTTTACATTCCGAAATGGCCAAAGAAAGATTTCTCAACATGTAAAAAATTTGTATTTTATTTCCTGAATAAAGCATGTAGACACATTGTCGAGTTTACTCCCCATAATGGTGTATATGATCATATGTATCATGCAGTTGATAAAGATTGGATTGTTGCTTTGAGTCCGAGTTTAAGAAATGATTTAAGTTACTTTGCTAGCGCCTTGACAAGCTATGATAATTATAAAGCTAATTATTATCCAAGAGGTTGTAAAAATTTAATTTATAAAGAGAAAGCCTATTATGTGGATCTTATTCCGAAAAATGAAAAGACGTTGGTGAAGAAGATCGTGATTAAGGCAAGAAAGACGAACATGACTCCTGAAGCATTATTGAAGAAATTTAATAATCTCCTTCGAGTAGATGGTGAACAAGTGGCAACATTAACTTACAACAAAGTGTCTAATAATATCGTTATCAATAAACGAAATGATGATCTAGTATTGTTTTCTTCAGAAGATTTTCATCAGTTCTTGCGACATCGTTCTGCAGCTACTCATGGGAAATTTAATATGCGCTATCTGGGATATAATAGTTCAAATCAATTTGATACAGAATGGTCCGCATCTTTATACAGAAAGTGTATAGATCCTTTAGGTGTTATCTTACAGAAAGCAAGAGTGTCGACACCTCGCATTATCACTTCAGTGAAATTGGCTATAAATTATTTGAATGAAGTGATCAATGAACAGCATATTTCTTTTTCTGAAAAAGAAGGTGTTCTGTCTCGCGTCGTATTAACTATTTTCAGATATATTCCAATATTGGTGAAGATGTACGTGTGGGAGATGTTGAAGCTCCACTTCTAGCAATGATACCCTACCAACTAAAAAGCTATGGTATTCTATCTGAGCATACTTTTCAGAAAATGCATTATACAAACTTGAAATCAAACTATATACCACAAATTGATATTTCAATTGATGACCATGCTGGTGCGTTGATTCCTTTTCATAAAGATGCTGTGACAAGTATCACACTCCATTTTTGAATGAAGAATTAATGCAAAAGTGTGGAATCCGAAAAGCCTTGCTGTTGTTTATATGGCATTTATTGCCCTATAATAAATGCTATATAAACAACAGCAAGGCTTTTTGGATTAAATTATAAACAACATGCTGTTCAAGCGGAATTACAAAATTTTATGCAAAAGTGTGGAAATATATGTTTCCAATGTGAACGATATGGAAAGCGAAAATAAGGATTCGTTTCTAATTTACTTACCCAGTAATGCTTCTATGAATAAATTTTCCAATAATAAACCATCAGACTATCGAGTAGAATTAAATCGTCCATTACTTCTAGAAGGTGAATTGGGAAGTAGGTGTTTCCAGCATTTGTTATGATAGTAATATTCAGAATGTGAATGATTTAGAAGAAATGGTATTGACTCCTCGCATTCATTATGGAATAACGATGAATAATGCATTCAAGTTTCCGTACAATTTAACATCAACTGGAAAGTGGAATTATGAATGGAATCAGTTAGAATCACATTATTATGGATCATCAGATGAAGGTAAAATCATTAAGGCATTCAATAGTGGCAATGCTTCCATTATGAAAAATAAGGGTCAGAAAGTTTGAGTTTACTATCTATGAATGGCACGGGGGACATTTCTATCGTTTTCACTCTTTTACTGAAGGTCTTACATTGAAGTTGGATAATGAATTCTATCCAGATCTCGGTTTTGGACACAGTCTGCATCTGACATCAATGGCTATTGCAAATGTTACAAAAATCTATTCAAACCGAATAAACAAATTTCATTATAAATTAAAAATATTTGATGAAGATGTTGTAGAATGTGAAGAACGCATCATTTTGAAAAAGCGTGGTGTCAAGCCTTTGTCACTTGTTGAGTTAGTAAAACGATGGAATGAGACTGTGGGTAAGAAGTATGGTGAGAAAGTCATGGCTCTGAAGGATATGTTGGTTATTCAGAAATATAATGACAAACTTACAGTTTATTTCTCTCCAACCTTGCGTCATTTTGTAAGACATGTATCGCCTATTATTTGAAGCGGTTTGGTTTATGCTTTTCATGAATATCACACTAAAGCTGATTCAGTTAATGATGAATGGTGGGTGGTCATCTATGGTGATCGCATCAAGAAAATTTACCGATCTTATCAAGAAACTAAAGTTAGTTCAATACAATGCTGCGTCTATACAATACAGTTGAAAACTTCATTCTTGTCATAAATCCGTAGATACAACATCAGTAGAAGCAAGTGTTGAAAAGTAGATATGATGCAAATGCACATCACATTTCGTTTTCAATTAAAAATCAAAGTGCTGTTCTGAAGCTGGGTGATCACATTCAATGTCAATTGAGTAAAAATTTGAAAAAACTCTTTGGTTTTTCATTGCTACAAAATAAGTTTGCTACTTCATACACGTTTGGTGGAGGAACACCAATCACACTTGATAAACATGAACAACACCTTTACATTCAAAGTGAACTGATTTCACCTATTTCTGTTGGTTAGAAAAAAGAACACATTTTGCGTTATTTCATTCATGATAAAGACGCTTCCTATGGAATCGTTGAAAAGATGTTTAAACCTATTTTCTACCATCCTGTTATCAAACAAACTATCCCATCTATTTCTCTCAAAATTACAATGGTTTACATGAGTGCATCCATGTGAAAGATACTCAATCCCTCATAACTTTTGTGTTTCGGAAAACAAAGTGAAGTCATTGTAAAATTTTATTGAAATAAAAGGATATGTATGAAAGTGTTTTGAAGAAGCGTTGACAAAGTGGGAAAGTCTTTTCACAGATATAGTGAGAATGAACTGACCGTAGGCATATATTCACAAGGAAGTGCAATCTAAAGCGATACATAAAGCAACAATGAATATCAACGAAAAACATCATCAAAATACTGATTTGAGACTGAATCTATTTACACATCTCCTGAATGTGGTAGTGTGAGTTTAATTCTTTTGGATAGTGATATGTTTGTACCAGGATGACCATGTGGACCATGTGCTCGCTTTCTAAATGTATGAGTTTTTACCTCATGTGTCTTTGATTTTAAGATGGTCATGTTGACAAACGTTATGTTCTTATTTATGTAGGACATTTTATAGACCGTATGTTTCATATTTACAACAATCGATTTAGATATGCCTTTTGCGCGCTTAATACTGTCACTGGAGTCTTTTGGTTTCATAGGATACATTTTAGGACGAAGAAGAATCATTTCCTTAATTTCCTTTCCTGCCATTTCATCTTTAAAGCATCCTAATTTTGCTTTATTTTCAGTAGATTATAGTGGGTGATCTGTAGGATAATTTGATGTATCAAAATATTTTTCTAAAGATTTTCCTACTTCATTGAAATTTAACTCTTTCTGAGCAGCGATCTGTCGGTATCACCGCCCAGCAAACGTACGTCTTTAACTAGAGGGCATGGTTTTAATATTCTATAGAAGAGTTGATACATTTCAAGCTTGGAATAATCTAATACACTTTGTCCAATGTTGATGGGCTTGCACAACTCTACTTCTGATTTTATCATTTTAACACCAACCAACTCATCATCTATATTTCTATCAATAAAGAGAGGTGATGTCGCTAACTTTTGAAATTTATCATTATGATTAGCAAGTTTATAGTTAATACGCTTTTTAACGTCCCATCGTCTTACCAAAAAGACCATTATTCTTATATTTATAGAAATCCTTTTCAAAATTATTTTGGGCTAGTGCACGTTTCTGGCTGTTACTATCAATATAAGGTTTCAGAAAGGCTTTCTGTCTAAATTTGATAATGCGGTGAACTGTTTTTAAAATCATCCCCATTTCTAAATGAAATTTTAAGATAGAGAAGTGGACTAAATAATTTTCTTTATCAAATTGAGTAAACAAAAGTTTACGGTAAGGCTTATACTTGAGCTGTCCACTCCCTTCTAAATCTTTATGAAATTGTTTCATTAAGTCCGAAAACATCTTCAGTCACTTCGCCTGATTTGGGTGCAAGTGGAAAATCCACAGTTTTATTTTTAATACTATTTCGATAGATAAGATCTATCTCAAAATAATATCCCCAATCACCATCATGTGGAATAGCTAGTATGTTTGAAGGGTTGGAGAAATTCTGAATTTCATTATCACCGAACCAGCTTAACTCAGAGTGAGGTAGAGGTTTGGACAGTGAACTACCATATAAATTATTCTGGTGATAGTACTTAAGATGAATCTGATCATCATCTACTATTTTTGATTTTATTTGATGCCTATTTACAAATGTGAGACCACCGCTAATTCCTCGTACAAATAAATTATACGTCTCTGGATCTTGCAAAAGATGGATGGTCTCTTCAGTCATTTTAAAAGCAGACTGGAATGACATGGCTGGAAGACTGACAAAGTGGACGGGATCTAATTTATCTTCTAATGCCACTGGTCGAAACTCCTGAAATACATCAGCCAGCAAAAGTACATCTAATTTTAGATAGGCGATCATATAATCGCTGAACGTTTGACAGTCAAATTTTGTCCATGCAACTTGAGCATGATTGTAATCTTCTACCTTGCATTCTATACCAGTCAAATCATTTTTAAATTTGTCTATTGATGGAAGAGAAGTCTCACTAAGTTTAGAAATGTTATCATGAATTGATAGGAATCTAAAAATTTATATCAAAATAGACTGTCTTATTTTCTTTAGTTTTGTCAACTGCTACTTTTGCTGTCATGGCCATGAACTTTTCTCTCGCCGAAGCCTCGTAGTCTCGGTCTAAGCCGAGGCTTGTCAGGAGAGCTGACTGTCGTCTTAGGTGTTTTCATGATGTAGTATAGAATGAAAATGAAAGAGAGGCAATGATTTATATACCTCTCTGATACAAACCTCTCTTAAACCCCTGCATACTAATATTGCCACTAGGGCACAGGCTATGGTTCCTAATGAACTCTACATCACTCCCATCCTCACATTCTACCTTGTGATGCACACACACCCTCAACAACACTTTCCTCACATGCTCGCGCACCGTCTCCTCTTTAATGTGTTTCTTCAACTCGCTGCCTCTGGCAATACGGCCGCAGCTACACTTGCCGATGAGCATTCGCGCATTGATCATTTTAGTCATAGGGACGATTCCGTAAAGATAGAGTAAAAATTTGATAGCAAGTGTTTATAGGATACTGCTTGCTCATATGCATTGAAAGACTAAGTCCAAAAACATTTGATAGCAGTCGTCTAGGCGTTAGGCTCTTGAATCCGTTACGGGCATTACTCAGAGGGGATGTTATCCCAGCTCCAAGGCCTCGGCCCACAAATCCAAGGGTGCGTCTTGTCACTGTGTTGGTATCCGGGCCCCGATTTTGACATGAAAACCGGTGGAGTTATTTACAAGAGGAAACGTCCCAAGTCGCAGAGACTCATAAACAACTGCTTTTTATTCAAAAACTTTAATCATCATCATTAAATACGAATATAAATTTTTCAGTATTTTAGTACTACTCATAAAACGTTTAGAAGTAGTCTGTCACCTACAGCACATCATGAGCTGGCGAACGTTTTTTGAATCAATTCTAAACGACTTGTAGAAGCAAAGTTAGAGCCGTTTGAAGATTTCGGCCTACTATCATCAAATGGTCAGTCATGCTATACTGACTAACCTAGAAGTCATACGACACCTTAGCTGATATCAGCAATGGAAAGTCAGAAGTCCGATATCGGAACTCAAGAGAAACGACTTACCTGTAGTCAGTTTCTCAACTTAGTGAGATTCCTCTTCCGAACTCGTACTTATATATCCTGTGAATATGCAATCGACAAGAGTCGACCAAAATTTGACGCTGAATCCAAAATTGGTCTCAGTTTTCTCGTCCGATGCTTCGTTCGCCCACTGGAGCCCAAAACACAAAACTCAACCTCTGACGGCTTTCTAACATGACCAAAAGTCTCAATGTCACTCTCAAGCCTCAGCAAAGGAAGGGGTAGGGTCAAACGAGCTATTGCACGACTTTCTACGATCTCTAGAACCAAAGTTGGAAGAAACGCTGCCGAGGGGGTTCGACGTTCTTCGTTGTTTGGCCTACGACTTTAGAAACAAGTCATCTAGACCCAAAATTGGCCAAAAAGCTCAAATCCGCCGTCCATTTTCACGTACGAGGCTTCGTTTAGCCGCTACAGCCATTTTCTCACTCAAAAACCCTCTGACGGCTCTCCAACATGGCCAAAAGTCTCGATGTCACTCCCAAGCCTTAGCAATGAAAGATATGGCCAAACTGTGCTTTCCAATGAATTTGTAGCACTCTTAGCTTTCAACGAGCTATTGCACGACTCTCTACCATTTCTAGAACCAAAGTTGGAAGAACGCTGCCGAGGGGGGATTCGAAGTTCTTCGTTCTTTGCCCTATGACGCTGGAAACAACTCTACTACACCCAAAATTGACCAAAAAGCTCAAATCCGCCGTCCATTTTGACGTACGAGGCTTCGTTTAGCCGCTACAGCCATTTTCTCACTCAAAACCCCTCTTAAACCCACCTAAAGCACACAAAAACCACACCTACAACCATGAAACTCCCCATGTCGACGCAGAATTTCATCAGGAAGCCAAATCTAAACACAAAACACACATACAAACACTCCTACACACCAAAAACATAGACTGCCGGCCAAGACCAACTACGACGGTCGACCACGACACACACGGACCGTCGACCCAGAACCACAGCAACCCATCTCACGCTCCAGAGGGGGAGCGCTGTGCGCAGTTGGAAGGATTCCTTACTACTTAGTTAGTTGTTGTATTATTTGATACAGACATTTTGTCGAAAGCTTTTTAATACAAATTCTTATTGACCTTGTCTTCTAACATTTATAAGAAATTCTTACTGGTCAATGGCGAATAGTATCTATATATTATTATATATATAGTTTTGTAAATATTCTATATATGTATATATATAATTCTATATATTTGATGCAATGGAAACAAACAACGACAGTTATCCAGTGGTTCAGCAATATACCAGTAAAGAAGAAATGCAAATTTATAAAATTTGACATTGTTGATTTTTATCCTTCAATCTCTGAACAATTGCTTTCAGGTAGTATCAACTTTGCTGAAGAATTTACACATTATTCGGAGAAAGAAATTGAAGCAATCATGCATTCTCGAAAATCTCTCCTATTTGATTATTCTAATACATGGGTAAAACGGGAAAACAATGGCTCCTTCGATGTCACAATGGGAAGCTTTGATGGTGTAGAAATTTGTGAATTGGTGGGTCTTTACCTTATGCATGAGTTAAGCAACCGATTTGGAAAAGACAACATTGGTCTCTTCTGAGATGACGGCTTAGCTATTCTTAGGAATGCTTCCGGGTCATCCGCTGATAAGGAAAGAAAGGAAATGATGCAAATCTTTCAAAAGCATGAATTAAAAATTACTGTTGAATGTAATATCAAATCAACAGATTTTTTGAATGTATACTTCGATCTACAAAGTGGAAAGTATAAGCCGTGTAATAAACCAAATCAAAACCCAATCTATATCGACGTGAAATCAATTCACCCACCTACAATTATAAAAGAAATCTCAAACATGATCGAAAGCAGACTATCTTGTTTTCGAGATCGAAAGAATCTATCTTGCGATGCCGAAGAATTCAACCTGGCAAAACCATTTTATCAAAGAGCACTGGCCAGAAGTGGTATTAAAAAAGAGCTTTGCTTCCAAGAAAACAAAACATCAAATAGAAGAAAGAGAATGGTTATTTGGTTCAATCCTTCATTCTCCTTAAATGTGAAAACAAACGTCGACAAGCGTTTTTTGAATTTCATCAGTCAACACTTTCATCAGCAACATAGGCATCACAAACTCTTTAACAAGAGTACTGTCAAAGTTAGCTGTTGGTGCATGCCTAATATAGGCAACATCATTGCAAATCATAATTCAAGAATCCTGAACAATATAAGAAGTAATGAAAGTAACAATGTCAACAATAAATGCAACTGCAGAAGTAAGCAATTGTGCCCCTTGGACGGAACTGTCTTCAAAAAATGTGTGGTTTACCAAGCAACAGTCACATCCGACCAAAATGAAAAAGTATATATCGGCCAATGCGAAAATGAATTTAAGGAAAGGTACCGAAATCACAAAAAGTCGTTTACATATATTAGATACAAAAATGAAATAGCTCTGTCAAAACATACTTAGGATTTAAACGATAATGACAAGGAGTATGAAATCAAATGGAAAATACTTCAACAATCAACACCCTACAAATGTGGAACAAAACGCTATCTATGCACATCAGAAAAATATCATATTGGCCAATCATATCATATCAAAAATATCATATATTGGCCAATGCAAAATAGCATCCACAAGGTGGTTCATGTCTAATATCACGCCATTCATAGACATTAAATTTCGAAACCTCTTCTATCTCTTCTCTACTACATTATATAGTGAACTAACTTTTATTTTTGATGTCACATTTGAAAATCGGCTCAGCCGTGAAACTAATTGTAGCGTTAGTAATGGAATTTTATATCTGATTTTTTCTAGTTTTTAACAATAGCATTAATATATACATATATATATAATTTGTACATCTGATGATGGTTGATTCGTGAAACCAATAGTACTGTTAGTTATGAAATAGTCTTTTGAACATTATATATATATATATATATATATATATATATATATAATTCGTCGTATTTTAGACGTGATCAAGTGCCATACGAAATATCATCTCATGAAAATTTTATTAGCTAATTCGTCTAGTCTTGTTTTTCTTTCATAAATTTAACTGACCAATGGCGATCAAAAGAATTTATATATAAACTAAATAGCATTCAGCGCAGGTTTCAGCAACTCAATGATACGGCGTTCCATAGCTTCCCTATAAACCTTGGTTTTCGACGGTGACATCTGATAGAGAGGAGCAGCCTCAAATTTCTTTGATAATGAACTCCCACAAGAAGCTATGTGCTTGCTCATGCCTAAGATCTTATACTCTGGACGAAACATTTGCTGCCTATGTACTGTGAGCCTGTTCCTGAAAATATCTCCGGTCTGACCTATATATAATTCTTGGCAACCTAGGCACCTAATAAAATAAAATTTAAAATTAAAATAAATTAATAAAATTAAATAAAATGAACCGACCGGTTTCGCCTGGTCTAGGACAGGCTACTCATGGGAATGAATTTATTGGAAAGCAAAATACAAAATTGGAAGCATAGACTTCCAAATAAAAACTTAATGACATAAACCAGAGTTAGAATTTCCCAAGAAACAGCTCCAGCGGGCGAATGAAGGCTCGGATTGGTAAACGGAGGCCAGATTTGGAATCAGCTTGATGTTATTGTCCAATGAGGATCATCATCCAATGAGAATCAAGCATTTCTATATAAATAGCGAACCTTCCACAGTGAGAATCATTCCATCGTTGAATCGCACGAGTGACGGACGCACATTTTCTCTCTCTCTCTCTCTATTCTATTATCCAACTAAAATGGTAAGTCGCTACTTTCCTCCCTCTCCTCCCTTGAACGTAAACTTAATACAATCTTTTTCATTTTCAGGCATCTACTCCATCTGCTGCACTAGTAGGACAAAATGGCGGTCAAACGTTACAAGGTTCGCTACGATCAGATCATCTACAACTGAGGCCAGTGGAAGAAACAACCAAGGTACATAATCCTTCATCGCTACAGCGTAAATTTAAACAAGTCTTGCGTTATGACGATCATGGCGTAGTACTCCAAACGGGAATGCTCCCTTCCACGGATGTCAAGATAATGCGCAATCAGTATGGGGACTACATACTGATCCCCGTGAGTCCGTACATTCGCCACCAACTTGATATTATTGAGGAGTACGTGACATTAAATATGGACATTCCTACTCCTCTTGCTCAAGAGTGGAAGGCGAGAGATGACAAGGATACTCCCTATAGAAAGATTTGGGATGGTAATCAAATTTGCCTACCGGTATCACATTGGTGTAGTTATTATAAAAAGGATGGAGATCAATCAATACCCATCAGATGTGATGAGCTCGGAGAAGGTACTTGGGATATCCTTTTCAAAGTGAATGGGCTATATTATGGTCGACACGAGGATAATAAAATAGTCTCTCTCTCCATGCATATGGAATCCATCCTATATATTCCGAAACCACCCAACGTAGATGACATAATTGATCAAATCCTTAACAGCAGTGGTACGAAGCGCAAGTCGGAGAAGAATGCTGCATCAAAACGCAAATCAAAGAAGGAGAATTACTAGTCCTTTCCTAACTCTACCCTATGACAATTCACTTATGTGCTTTGAGTGTCGTAGACGTGGTCTTATTAGATACATTTTACTTCTTCATTGCCATCATATCATTTGTGTATTTTGTCGTGAAAAGCATCGATGTAATTCTTCATTTTGTAATATGTTATAGAACGTTTCCTTAGATGTGTAAATTTCCGTTTTAGGCTTCTATCATCATTTTTATGGATTGTGAGGGTGAACCTGTACAGGAGCTCAGTGCTATTGCTATGAACAATTGGACATATCAGATTGTTAGTGTCTATCATCAACATGCCAACTGCGATCCCAATGTTGATCAATGGGCGAGAAAACACATTCATGGACTTAATCTGAAATATTTGCAAGAGTACGGCTTTTCTTGTGAGAGTGCTCTTCTTATTGACTTTAAACGATGGTTAGCTGCTTTCAATGTTATACGCATCTTTTGTAATAATCCTGGTAAGGAGAGGAAAGTATTTCCCAATCTAATCATTGATGATATTTTGCTCCGGCCTTGGGATAGTAGAGTGAATCAACATTATCATGAAGTCACGAAACGTTTTAAGGATTTGTGTGTTCCTATTTTGTCTGTTCGTTGTAGTAGCTACGTTCATAACCAATGCTTCTTTCCTCCTTACCTCAACACTGCCAAAGTCCTGTATGGTTATCATTGCTCGCTGTATGATAGTTACCAGCTGTATCTATTTTATCTGTTTCAAACCATTGATTTATAATGCATGCTTGTTACCGTTATTCAATAAATGTTACTATGAGAAGAGTTGTTTTCATGCAATGGATGGGTTAGATAAAGGGCGATCATGTCTTTCTCAAACGACTGCGGAACATTACATTTTCATAGGCAAAGTTTAAAAGGAGCTGTTCAAGATTATGTGATAAATTTTCATAAAGATGAGACCGACATCGAAGCAGTGGTCGATGATGCTAGCACTCTATTTCTAGAGTTAATGAATACATTCTCTGATAGCATTATCATGGCGCGATTAGTTGCGAAAATTAAGTTTAGTCATTTTGGAAAGGAAGAGGTGGAAAGTCGCTCTTTCCATTTTGCTTCTTATTCAATGGAAGTGGTAGATCACCCCGAAGAATTTTTTAAAAGACATATGATAAAAATTGCTGAACGTCTTAACGCATTTAACCATCATGGTAGCAGTTTAGTGATTGAAGCGATTTCAGATATTCACATTCAACTTTCCATAAAGAAAAATTGAAAATGCAGTGGTAATTGATTGTAGCACAACTGGTTTTCGAGCTATGTCTGCTCACTCTCGAAGTATATTCCTTCTGTACATGCGTCTATTATTTAGAAAAGGCTAGCAAATTCATATCTTCAAGAAGACTTGCTATAGACATCAGTAACGGTGAAACTATGTGTTGCGATGTATGTAAGCGAAAGGATGGAAATGAAAAGCGCATCTTCAAGAGATGTAAGCATGCTTTTTGTCAACGCTGTTTCATACGTAATTGCATTCAACTTTGCCAATGTAGCCACTGTGATATTTCTCATTGCGAGTGTCACTTATGCCGCAATAGTTAGTACCTATGCAAATGTGGTAAAGACAGGTTTTAGCAAAGACTAACACGAAAAATGGCGAAACGTAAAAGTCAAAACTCTTCAAAGTTTTCTTCAGCCATTCAAGCTCTCCGACGAATGAAAGCAAATCAGCGATACAATGCTATACGACATGCTAATGATAAATTCATTTGTGAAATTTCTCATGTCAGAAAGTTGAAGAAAGGCGGTTTCCTTTCAGCAATACTTCCAATGTTAGCTCCTGTCGTGGGCAACCTATTGGGTAATATCTTTGGCTGTAAGCGTTAATTATGCAAATGTTGAATCTCAAAGTATTAAAATGGATTTCAGACTTCAATGTGATAAAGTTCTGACTGTATCAGGTCCATCTCATGCAGGTAAAACTGTTTTCACGCTGAATTTATTGGATAAAAGAAGGGAGTTGTTTAAGGAACCTATCAATCGAGTGATTTGGTGTTATGGTATTTATCAACCGTCGCTGTTTCAGGAATTGCAAAGTCGCAACTTTATTCGACATGAAGGAATTATTCCAGTGGATAAGATTCAGTCTAATGATGTTGTATTGGATGATTTATTAAAAGAAAGTAAGAATTCAAAAGATGTTACAGATATGTTCACTCGTGCAGCACACCATAAAAGGTGCTTTATCATCTATATCACACAAAATTTGTTTCCTGATGGAAAAGAAGCTCGTACACGAAACCTGAATACACACTATTATGCTATTTTCAATAATCCGCGAGATAAAAGTCAATTTGAAATTTTAGCGCGACAAGTTGCACCCAGAGGATCAAAAGCCTTAATTGAAATTTTTCAAGCAGCTACTGAAAAACCATGCGGTTACTTATTCATTGACTTTACGCAAGAGTGTCCGGAAGAATTTAGATTTCGAAGTGATATTTTGAAAACTCCCATGATTATCTACAAACTATGAGTTCTTATTCTCGCATGATTGTTATTCCTCAGGATGAATATGTACAATTGACTGCCATGCAGCAAGTAAAGCAACCTCTTGCAAATCAAATGTATAGGAAAGAAATAGATTATCAGCAAAATGTTCACATCAAAGATCCACATCGTGCTGTATTATTACAATCGGAAACTGTTGAGCAATTGAAAAACTTGAAGAATAAGATGCGTGACTCTGTATCGACTGCTACACCTTTAGCATCTCGCGCACATGCCATATCTCTTTTCAACAGTATTGAACCCCATCTCAATGTAAATGATAGAGGAGAAATCATTACAGATGAAAATAAAGTGATTGATGCTTCACGTTATGAAGACTTGATTCAGTATGCGACACGTAGAAAGCGCCGTCAGGGCTATGTTCCACCTGGTTGGTCATACTTTCTTAAACTATTGAAAAAGCACAATGTACCAAAATTTGCTTTGAATAATGAGACATTGAAAGAACTTGATTCAACAGTGGCTACTGCTCCAATGCTTCAGGCGATGAAAATGTCAACAAATTGGTTTAAGACGTCACCTGCTACATCCCCTCCCACACTCACTAAGCAAACAAGAGGAAGAACTCGACGTAGATCTACATCACCACTAAAACTAGTAAAAGGAAAACGTAAAACAGCTCCTCCCAGGAAATACATGTTCTCAGACTATTAATATGAAGCAGATGTGTTGCTTGCCATGTAATGAGCCGCCAGAGGTGAATGTCGTTGTCACTTGCACTTGCTGCGCCAGCTCTCACAATGAAACCCCTAAGCAATGTGAACACGATCGCAAAACCGCTAAAGCTAAATGCTGCAGTTGTTGTAAATGTAGAAAGGCAAGAAAACAAAAAGATGAGAAGGAGGAAAAAGAGTCAGTCGTCATCGGCTGAACGTTTGAAGTCAATCTATTATGATGTAAAACATCCAGCAGGATTTGCATCTATCAAGAAATTATCAAAAGCGAGTGGTCTTCCACAATCACAAGTGAAACGATGGTTTAAGGGTCAGGCTACCTATACACTCCACAAACAAGCGAAAAAGAAGTACCGCACCCGCCATTATATTGTTCATGACATCGATGAACAGTGGCAAGCAGATTTGTGTGATGTTGCCTCCATTTCAAAACATAACTCGGGCAATAATTTTATTTTAACCGTCATTGATATTTTCTCGCGTTATGCGTGGGCTCAACCTTTAAAAACTAAAGAAGGGAAAGGAGTAGCAAAATCATTCCAAACAATTTTTCGATAAGGTCGGATTCCAAAAAGAATTCAGAGTGATCAAGGAAAAGAGTTTGAAAATCAGCATGTGAGAAGATTATTTGAGAGGCATGACATTGAGTTGTTTAGTGTAAAGAGTGCTTATAAAGCTACACTCGTTGAAAGTTTTAATCGCACATTAAAAAATCGCTTGTGGCGACATTTTACTGCCAACTTGACACAAAATGGGACAAAGGTTCTACAAGATACACTCCATGCCTACAATCACTCTATCCATCGTTCTATTGGACTCAGACCAGTAGATGTAAATGCTGTCAATGTAGATAAAGTGCGCGAATCATTCCAACGTAAACGCACCCATGTGAAAAGTGATGTGAAAATTGGTGATAAAGTCCGTATCTCAAAAGTGAAGTGTTTTTGCTAAAGGGTACCTTCCGAATTGGACAGAGGAGGTATTTACAGTATCAAGGATTAATCAAAAAGACTCTCCTACCACCTACAAGTTGAAAGATTACGATAATGAAGAAATTGAGGGTAGCTTTTACCGCGATGAGATTGAGGTAGTCACTGAAAGTGAAACATATTTGGTAGAGAAAATCATTCGATGTAAAAAACAGCAAGGTGAAGAATGGTGTCTTGTTAAATGGACTGGTTATCCTTCAAGTATGAACTCTTGGATGCGTCGTGCCGACATCTTTCATCTAAGTGATCGACAGTGATTCATGCAGTTGTAACTAACAATGTTCAGGGTTTGAGCTATGAATCCAACTGCCTCATTTTATTCACGACCCTCCTATGTAAGTGGTGGAGGACAAATTTACATCGGTGCTCGCCGCCAACGTGGAGGTAGCATACTTGGTGCACTGAAATTTGTTGTAGCACCTCTCATATCCAATGTCGGTAGATCTTTAAAACGAAATGTTTTAAGTAATGCCGTTGGCTTTGCTGGTGATGTTGCTAGTGATCTTTCCAGAGGTAGAAGTTTTAAGAGCAGTTTGTTGAATCGTGGGAAGGAACGCGGTTTAAAAACATTGAAGCAGACCTTTGTTGGTGTTACTCAAGGAAAGAAATCACCTAAACGAATGAATAAAGGAAGGAGGAAACATCGCGGAGCTGGTAAGGTGCGATCTTCAGTCAAAAGGCATTCACGCAAACGTCGCAGAGGTTCTAATCATTCATCAGGCGCTAAACGACGACGCTGCTATAACTTCTAATCATGGAGTGTAAAACTTCCGGATTTTGTTTGTTTGATCAACAAGCCATACAGACAGATATTCTTAGTTCAAGTATTGTAGATTGTCATCCTCGAACAGCTGAGAATGCTGGCCCCATTGAATTTGTTATTCCTGGTGGTAGTGATGACTACATAGATTTGAGTTATGCGATGGTTGATTTGAGGTTTAGAATTCAGCAAGCAGATGGAACTGCTATTGACGATGCACATAAAGTTGGACTGAACAATTTACCATTGACTACATTACTTCGCGATGTTTCTCTAACGATTGGAGAGCAGCAGGTGGAAGGTGGTCAAAGCGATTATCCCTATAAATCATACTTCAATCATGTATCACAGTTTCATCCAGCAGCACAAAAAAGTCATATGGAAGCCATGGGATGGTACAGAGATGAAGCAGGAAAATTTGATGTTGAAACAAACAGTGGCTTTGTAAAGCGATCTGCTATGATTAAAGATAGTAAAGTATGTCAGCTATATGGTCCGCTGAATTTAGACTTCTTTAGACAGTCAAAGTTTTTACTCTGTAATACCAGCATGCGACTCAAGCTGACATTGAATAAGCCTGAATTTGCGCTGAATGCATTTGCTAAAGTTGACAATTTTAGAATTCATGTGGAAGATATTGCACTTTACATTCGTCGAGTAGTACCGAATCCAAGTGTCATTAGAGGGCATGCTGAAGGTCTTAACCGCCAAAATGCCATTAACCCCGTTCAGCATACAAAGCTTCTCACCTTTACAATTCCGAAAGATCAAAAGAGTTTCATGAAAGATGGCCTCTTTCCATCGGAAGCACCGAAGCTCCTCATGGTGGCAATGGTTGAAAATGATGCATTTAATGGTAATATAAAGAAGAATCCTTTCAATTTTAAACACAATCAGTTAAGTGAAATTGCTTTACGTGTAAATGGTGTGAGTCATCCTGGTCCATCCTACAAACCAGATATTGCTTCGGATCAATTTATGCGCAGTTATGTTGATTTTATGGATGTCGTTGGCTTTTCCAATACGGATGACACCAACGGACTGACTATGAAAGAGTTTAAGAGTGGATATACTATTTATGCATTTGATTTGACTGCTGACATTGGATTTGACGTTCAAAAGAACACTACCTGAGACGATCAATGTATTAATTTATGCAGTCTTCGATTCAAATATTGAAATTACAAAGTATCGTGACGTGATTCTTCAGTATAATTGTTAATGAGTTGGTTGACTGCTGACGATATTAAGACTAAAGTGCAGCGTAATGCAGACGAAGCGACGTTGAAAGCTTTCGATAATGTCTATTCGCTCGATACCTTACCACCTGCAGTAAATCACTATCCCATCTTTATTGTATCGAACACTCATTCGCAGAATTTAGGCGGTGAGCATTGGAAAGCGATCTTTATTGGAGAAGACCGACGTGGTGAACTATTTGACTCTCTTGCTCAACCTCCAAATATACCAACACAGCAGTGGTTGAGAAAACATACGCGTCAATATCAGCGAAATGAACGCATACTACAATATCCACTTTCATCAACGTGTGGTGCTTTTGTACTGTACTTCATCTTAAAACGTTTACATGTATCTCGATTTGTATCTGTTATTCAAAACTTTTCATGTAATCCATCCTCTAATGAAAAAATGATTTGTAAGTTCTATCATGATTTGAAATAAAAACATCATGTTGGAAAAATTGTTTTACACGTTTTCTAACATCCTCCATCGTCTTACCAAATAGACTATTATTCTTATACTTATAAAAATCTTTTTCAAAATTATTTTGGGCTAGTGCACGTTTCTGGCTGTTGCTATCAATATATGGATTGAGGAAGGCTTTCTGTCTAAATTTAATAATGCGGTGAACTCTTTAAAATCATACCCATTTCTAAATAAAATTTTAAGATGCTACAGTGGACTAGATAGTTTTCCTTATCATACTGGGTGAGTAAAAGTTTGCGGCAAGGCTTATAGTCGGGTTGACCGCATGATTCTAGATCTTTATGAAATTGTTTCATAAAGTCGGAAAACATATCTTTGGTTACTTCACCTGATTCGGGTGCAAGTAGAAAATCTACGGTTTTATGTTTAATATTATTTGGATAGATTAGATCTATCTATATAGAGTTAGCATTGTCTCTTTCTTTCCCGACACCTCAATCCAGTGCGAATCCACTAAAATGAAAGAATCGATACCAACACCATTTTCCAATACTGGCCTCCGTAGCTCGCAAGCTACAAAAATTATGAATGGATAAATGCTTTTTGATTTCTTTTATTAATGTCTTAGAGATTGTACCTATTTCATGTAAAATGTCGATTCCCATTGATTGAAAATATACACTTTCTTTCTTTATTTTCGATTCAGCCGACCAGTGCGCCGTCAGAGCGAGTGTTTCATATATCAGGGACACTGTTCCAAAGAAGTCGAATGTCCTTGAGACCCGATAACGCTGCCAAGATTCTCTTTATGAATTTTGATGAAACGTTTTTGAACGGTTGACTTTGATTTTGCTACTGTAGTCACTAATTGTCGCTAATTATGCATGATGATGTGTTTGATCCTTGTTTTGCATATGTCTGTTATTCAATCATTCTTTCTGCAATTGCCTAAAAAATTAGTAAAGATTTATTTTCCTATATGTTCCATGCTCTTAAACCATAAACGGATGTCGGGCTGCTGATATTTGCATGCAGGTAGAACAGATAAATAGGTTAGAACAGAAAGCTTTAAATAAAAAGTAAATTACCAAACGAGAGCACATATGCTACTGATAATTTTTGATAGGCCAAACATGCAGTTTTTTTTACAAAAAAGTCAAAAAAGTCGATTAATCGCGCAAAAAAAGTCGCACGACTTTTTTTCCGCTCGACTCAAGTCGCGCCCAATCCTGCTTGAAAGTCCTAAAGATTTGTTTAGGGTTTTTTTGTAGACTTTCAGTAGTTCTCTCCTCTTAGTCAATGTCAATAACTATTTGGCATTTTCAGATATGTGAACGAAAAACCACCAATCCATGATTACAAAGTTGATTTTCAAGTAAGTCATCATTTTGCTATTATAACCTCTATGCTATATGTACAGTAAGCAATTGGAATCGCATTTTCTCAGTTCTTCATACAGCTCATATTAGCCTTAAGACGATAAATATTTACGTGTTTGGAATCAAAAAGTTCTGATCTTGATGCCATTAGGAAAATCAATCATAGCGATTGTTGATTATAATTTTAAAAGAATTTATGAAGACTTTCTGAATGTCTGTTGAATTTTGCTCCAAAATGATTTCGATGTTTCTTGGAATTACAAGGCACTGATAGATAATAATTGGTTTATTGCGTATTAAAGTATTGAAAATCTGACGTCAGGAAAATACAAAGCTTTACTTTCTAAACTTCCTAAATGAAATTGACGGGTCTGCTTGATTTTTGGATTGGATTTTCGAATTAAATCTCGAGATCTCGACCATTTTTAAGCGTGCGAGATCTCGAGACTACAACGCCGAGATCTCAATTATTCGAGATTAGATTTTTTCGTACATGCTTTTAAAAATGAAAATTTATGTTATGTACATTGAATTGCCTGTTGGAGTAATAGGACATCTGTTGATGCCAAATGTGCCCGTGTAACAATGTTAAATGACTGCTTTGCCTACCAATGCAATTATTCCAACATAGGCACTTTTTTCATGCGCAAAATTTGCTGTTAAAATTATGGGTTAGAAAAATAAAAAGTACGTCAAAATATAGCCGAGAAAAATTGCTTTCAGAATTTCATCAGAGGTATTTGCATTCATCAATATAACATGAATCCTTACAGTCTAACACAATATCAAAGGCAGTGATTTTGTTAACATTATTTATGTTATTATTATAAACGATAGTTATGGCTATCAGTCCTCCATGCATGCTTGTGTTGAGCATAGATGTTGAACAATTATTCCAAGTCAATAAATACGTCATTCAACGCTACATTTATATAGGCTACTTATTTCTTTCCATGAGACGGTTTGTTACCCTCACATAACAACCATGATCATCACTTTCAGATGGGAATCTATTTTTCAATGATTTTTTAAAGAATTTTCTGTACATATAATTACAGGTTCATTAACAAGTGACATTTGTGTCGGCAAGCATGCGCCGAAATGCGCACATCCAGACAAATATTTTGGCATTGTCAGAGGGAGTTTGATACATACTAAAAGGAGCAGATGGTGCGCGTTATGCCTCATGGCCTCAATGGGCTTCTCTTCATATTTGCGGGAGGTCATTGAACTTTTGCGTCAATGGTGACAAAGAATATTTGCGTGGTCGATGTACAAAGTGCCGTGTTGTTGACTCACCGTGAGTTGGAAACTCACCGCTTCCGGCTTTTAATAGCACAATATATACAATATATATTTACATATAATTCTAGGATCTTGATAGATCCAACAAATGAAAACCTTTTCGTTGTCTAGTAGTAACTAAGAGACATGCAAACATTTGAACAGGCATAAAAATTTTGATTCAGAAGAACAAGAATTAAGAAATTCAACGTCCAACTGAAGGCAATGTCTTAAGTCCGTTACAAGCCCAGATTTCTTCTTGTCTGTAGATGTCTAGAGATTTTTCTACAAATCCGACTTACCTGGTAGCGATCATGCAAATGAATGAACTAAAACGATGCTGGCATCGAGATAGGTTGTGTGATATTGTACTCTGGTCGACAATAATGTTATAATCGAATATCAGTAATGCTTTCATCATTACCAAAGATCACTGTACTGAAGATCTATCCTGAAGACAAAAATAGCGACGCAGCGGCAACAGATTTGACATAAGCAGCCTCAGTGCCCAAGGTCCACACCGGTCTCGAACCCGAAAAGTATCCGACTTGACTTTGTTTGCGGGCACGGAAGCTGTAGGGGTGTTACAAGTCAATGTTGAGCCTTTCAGTGATGAGCAATTCAAAAAGTCTTGACGACCCAATTTGCGAGGCAATTGAGGAAACTAGAATATGTGCTGAACAACAGAATAAGATGGGTTCCTCAATTGCCTATTGGAAAGAGAAATATTAATGACGTAGACTTATCAGATAAAGATTTGCAGCAAAGTTCATGCATTATCAGTAATGGGCAAAAGACCGTTCCAGGACACCATAAAATTCAAAAAAATAGTATCTTTAAAAACGACATAAATTCATGAATTTGAACCCTTTTTCAGGTTATGAAGACCTAAATTCATAAATTTAGGCGTTTTTAAAAATACCCAATTTTTCAAAATTTTCAAAATCTCAAAATTTGAGAATTACAATTTGAGAATTACAATTTTTACTCCCAAAATCATGACCGTTCCAGGACACCATAAAATTCAAAAAAATAGTATCTTTAAAAACGACATAAATTCATGAATTTGAACCCTTTTTCAGGTTTTTAAGACCTAAATTCATGAATTTAGTCCATTCAAAAAGTACCATTTTTCAAAAAATAGTATTTTTAAAAACGACATAAATTCATGAATTTGAACCCTTTTTCAGGTTATGAAGACCTAAATTCATAAATTTAGGCGTTTTTAAAAATACCCAATTTTTTAATTTTTTCAAAATCTCAAACTTTGAGAATTACAATTTTTACTCCCAAAATCATGACCGTTCCAGGACACCGAAAAAATCAGAAAAGTTAAGAATCTCAAATTTGTGATTGTGACATTTTACTTTGAAAATCATGACCGTTCCAGGACACCGAAAATCATAAAAATTGGTATTTTTAAAAACGTCTTTTAAATCCGTTTTTCAGGTTTTTAAAATATATCATGTGTCTAATAATATTTCTTTAAAAGTGGAAGAAACAAAAGTGGAAGAAACCGCAAGAATATATTCTTCAATATCATATGAACGTAGTTCTACTACCCCCTCCCTTCTAACTTCAAGGGGTCCCTTCTGACTTCTAGGGGTCCCTTAAGAAATTTTTTTATTATAAAATGAACAACATAAATGAGTTTTTAAAATTATATGGAACGCAAACAACTATAAATTTTGATCTAAAGAAAATTGCAAATCAATTAGGAATAAAGAATTTTCATGTTCTAATGAGAGACGAATAACAATTGATCAAAAATAAGCCAACAATAACTATAAATTTCATAACAAATCTTCACACAACAGATGAAAAAGGAGTACATTGGTCTGCAGGTATCTTTGATAAAAATCGAGATAATTACTATTTTGACTCATACGGACTTCCACCTACAAATGAAGTCAAAAATTTACTTCGAAATGGAACTTATAATACATTTCAAATTCAAAAACCGGGAACTACTTACTGTGGTCAATTATGTCTTTATGTTTTATTTAAATTACAAAAAGGAGTACCATTTCTTGATATTATGTTAGAATTGAACGAACCGTAGGTTCTATGGCTACGCCTAACAAGGGAATTTCATTCCCGAAACGTTAGTTCCAATAATAATGATAATTAAAAATCAGTTCGTTGTAATTCATTTTGATAAAATCGGCCTCTGATATTTTCATCATCTAAATCTTTGATTTCGTAAGTAATCGGATAAGTTTGATTTATTTTACAAACTTCAAATATTTCTTTAGTCCAGTAGCCAACAAAGCCTTTTTCAAATTTATTTTTATACTTAAATATTCTAACTCTATCTCCAATTTTAAATTTTGGCTTAAGTTTCTGCAAATTCGGATTACTCTCATTTGAATAATTATTTTCGAATATTTTCTTTCGTATTAAATCAGGGTCGTCAGAAGCATTCTTTGGAGTTTCTTCAATACCTGTATGAACTTTATTATTGTACTCTTCTACAATTCCTGGTAATATCTTCAACCATTTCTGATTTCCTCGCTCAGTAAATTTCTTGAAGATCTTACCTTTTAACGTCCGATTGAATCTTTCTATCACTACGGCCTTCCCTGCATTTTCAGTTGAATAAACAGTTTCAAATAGTGGCTGAACGTTTCGGTTATAAAATTCTGACCCTTTATCAACAAACAATTTCCTTGGCTTTCTATTACTTTCTTTAAAGATTTCTTCAAACGCATATTTAACTGATAGACCACTTTTGTTTTTTAAAGGCTTTACCCAAGCATATCGTGTATATAAATCTATAACGGTCAATGCGTATTTATAATCTTTTTCATTCGGCATATGAATAAGATCAGCACTCCAAATATCATCTTTATTAAATACTTTTACTTTCAATAAATATTTAGGCCTTCTGTATTCTTTATGAATTTCAGACGCGTAGGTTCGAGCGTTGCTCTCAGACAGCTTTGTTGTCGTTTCATTTAAACCCTGACCGAATAATATTTTAGCTTGTAAAGCTTTCTTAACAAACATTCTTTCTATTCTTTCTCTAAAGGAAGGATTCTGAATACTATCTAATTCTTGTATCATTTTCTTATCAACTGCATGTCGAGAACTTAGGTCATGATTTCGATAAGCTAAATCATGCCTGTAAGGTGCGACATCTACTCTATTTATTGGTTCTTCACCTGGTTTCGGATTATTATTCTCATCTAGTCATATCTAATCGAGTTCCTGGATCGGTATATGAATGACCAGGAAGATGTTTTTCATTCGAATATTTACTCCAAATAAAACCAGTAAAGTTTTCTAATGTTTTTTGTATGTCACCACCGTAGGTAGTAGCCAAACTTTGTTCATAATAAGGTCATAATAATGTTTATGGTTTTATTAGAGCAGTATTACCAATTAGTAATACTGATTGGATAGAAACTAAAATTATTAATTATATCAATATTAAAGAATTAGTTAAAAAATTAAAATCTTTCTCAAAGGAAAAAATTAGATTATTTGTTGATGAACAAAACCAATATAACATTCACATAGAGAGTAAAAAGCATAACGAAGAATTATTATGTCAAGTTTATTATAGAGACACAATTTATAAACAAGAAACATTAGAAATGCCGCAAAGATATGATGATGATACATATATAGGTCTATATTCAAAGTTAAATATTAATTTATTAAAATCTTATTTAAATGGCTTAGCTCAACAAGAGAAAATTTATATCTGGACAACACCTTATACGTGGACAACACCTTATACTATTAACAATGTCCATAATCATAATCATAATAAACGAACCGAAGGTTCTAGGGCTTTGCCCGATCTTAAAGAATCTTATAATAATAATAATGATAATAATATAGATCATGATAATATAGATGATGATTCTGAAACATCTGAAAATGGTGCAAACGGTAAAAAAGATTATAAAAATATTAGTAATTATAAAAATTTAAGTGAAGAAAAATTTATATCACAACATGATATTAATACTACATATAATCAAAATTTATCTAAATTTCATTTTCTTACAATTGAAAATAATATTGATGGTATAGTTGAAGATACTGTTAGACAACTATGTGTCGGGTCTACAAAATTTAAATTAGGATTTACATCTAATCAATTTAAAATTTTATCATCTTTAATAAAAACTAAAAGTGATTCAGATTATGGTGGTGTTATTAAATTTTCCAAAAGAGATCAAAGACCAATATTTTTCTCTATTATATTATTATCAGATAAAAAATGTAATTTAGAGTTAGATATTCCAATAAGAGAATGGTATCCAATCCCAAAAAGTGTAATTTATGATGATGATGAAGAATCAACTTATGATGATGAAGAATCAATATTTAGTGAAAAAAAATTTGAATTATCTTTTGATAAAACGTTATATGATAAAACTTAATGTGATAAAACGTTATATGATAAAACTTAATGTGACAAAGAAAATAAAATAACTAAAGAACGTGAAATATATAATAAAATAACTCTCAAGACCTTGATATTAGAATGTTTATATCTAAAATTAAATCACAATTTTTTCTTTAAAAAATAAAAAAATGGAAAATAACAAGTTTTATTGTAACTTATGTAAAAAAGAGTTGCAAACAAAAATAAGTTATCAATCTCATTTAAATAGTGAATTGCATTTACAAAATGTAGATCGAGTTGATGAAGGAAATATATTAAAATTAAATAGTTATAAAAACTATCTACAAACATTGCCTACTGATATAAAAGTTAAAAAAATGTTTGATGATTATTCACATTCGGAATATAAAAAAGTTTTCAATAGTGAAGATGAGACCATACAAACCGAAGGTTCTAGGGCTTGGCCCGTACCAGATGGAAGATATTTATTTAGCGATACTGATGAATTTGATGAAGCTGAACGAAGCGATGACGCGGTAACAGATATAAAATATTTATTTAATGAATCTGTTGAACATAATGAAACCGATAAAACTTTTTCTGATATTCTATGCAACTTTATCAAAATATTTAAGAAATCTTTTAAATGTTATATGAATGTAGAAGTACTTTCTACAAAAAATGGACCTGATGTAATTCCTGAAGAAATAATACAAGGACATTTTACAAATTCACAAGAAATTCATAATGTAAATGATATACAACCCATATTTGAATCGATGATACTTAAATTAGAAAATTGTATAATTGAAGCCCAGTTACGTGAATCTGGTTGGAGATTTGCTAAAATACTATCTAAGAAAATAGTAATTGATAAATATAAAAATAATACTGGTGGTAGTTATGTTCCTTTGCCTTTCAGTTCACCACAAATAATCAACATGAAAAATGAAGATGAATATGGTTTTCTGTGGAGTATTATAGCACATTTACATCCTGCAGAATATCATAAAGAAAGACTAAGTCATTATAATAAAGAAGAATATATAAAGGAATTTGATCTTTCGGATGGTTTAGATGAATTTCCATATGATTATAATAGGTTAATAAAGTTTCATAAAAAGAATAAAAATTTAGTAGAAGTAAATGTTTTTGAATTAAATGTGAATTATGTTTCTATTGGTAAAATTACTCCACTTTACTCAGATTCAAAGAAATTTTATTTGAATAATAAAAATTTATGTCAATCAGAAATAGTATACAATAAAAGAGGAAATTACATGCATCATAATATTTTTTACCAAGGAAATATAATATGTACTGAAAAATTCGAAATTGTTAAAACACTATCACCAATAATGATTAATCATAATAATTATAAAGGACGGAATGTTGATTATAATTACAAATATTCATCTTTATCTTTAGAATATCAACAAAAATTACAAACTTTAAATGAAATTTTACAAAAATGTAAAACAGATTATCAACAACAAACAAAAATATTAGTACAAGAATATGGCCATAAATATCAAAATAAGATAGAAACGATTCAAAAATTAAATGAAGACAAAAAAGAATTAAATAATGAAGAAAATTAAACCAATCAAAAAATAAATGAATGTTTAAAAAAATGTCAACAACAATATAAAGAACAATATAATAAAGAATATAGTTATCAGTTACAAATATTAAATAAAAATTTTCATCGAAATACATTTAATCTTACAAAAGAAATTGATGAAACACATGAAATATATAAAGATAAATTTGAAAAATTAAAACAAACAAAACAACCAGCACAAGCGAATATATTATATTATCAGGGTCATTTTATATTGTGTAAAGATGTTTCTATATTTACAAAAACTTCGGATAATGCTAATTTTCCTTGTCTCCAATGTATGACGAGCTTTAGAACTAAAGAAGAAATGAATAGACATTTGGAGAATTGCCAACAAAATGAAGCAGTTGAAAATACTTTTCCTAAAGATGATTATTTAATATATAATAGACATTATTTGAAAAATAAAGTACCCTTTACTATTTATTGTGATTTTGAAGCATATAATGTTAGTATGACACAAAAGCACGGGACATCGGAGATGTCTTCCAGGGCTTCGCCCGATTCTGAAAATGATAATTCTGAACAAAGTAAAGAAAAATATTTATTTGAACAAAAACCATTATGTTGGGGAATGTACATTCACTCAAATTATCCTGAATTATTTAAATCAGAATATTATCAATACTATGGTGAAGATAGTTCAGAAATGTTTACAAAGAAAGTAGAAGAATTACAAGGACATTTTTCACAATTGCTTGAAACAAATATACCAATGATTCCATTAACGGATGAAGAAAAAATTAATTTTGTTAATGAAACAAATTGTTATTACTGTGGAAAAGAATTTACAAAAAATTATAAAAATGGCAAAGGTAGATATCTTGACAAAGTAAAAGATCATGATCATCTAAATGGATTATATAGAGGTGCAGCACATAATTCTTGTAATCTTAATGCTAATAAATTTAAATATAACTTTGTTCCTTTATGTTTCTACAATGGTTCTAAATATGATTTCCATTTAGTAATGAAAGATTTATTTTCATCTGAAAAATTACAACAACAACAAATAAATGTACTATGTAAAACAGAAGAAGAATATTTTTCAATGCAATTAGGTTGTATTAGAATTCTAGATGCATTTAGATTTTTTACTCCTTATTCATTAGATGTTATGGGAAAAACTTTGAAACCTGAACAATGTAAAATATTAAATAAATATAATTTAAAACCTTTGAAAGGAATATTTCCGTATGAGTACATAACTGGAGATTTTAATTCTGTGAATAAAATTATGGAAGAACAGAAACTTCCTCCAATAAATAAATTTAAATCGACATTAAAACAATCGCAATTATCTAAAGAAGATTATGCAGAAGCTGAAAAGAATTGGAGAGAGTTAAATTGTAAAACAACGTATGATTATACAATGAAATGTCTTCAGATAGATGTATTAATACTAGCTGATCTTTTCGAAAACTTTCGTGATATGTGTTTAGAATATTACGGAATAGATCCATGTTATTGTTATTCTACACGAGGTTTAACATGGCTAGCAGGATTGAAACATACCGGTGTTCAAGCCGATGGCTCTAGGACAAAGTCCGTTAAACTTAAACATTATAAAGAAAATACATATGATAAATTATTATTTTTTGAATCTGGAATTAGAGGTGGAGTTTCATCAGTTTTAGGTAATCGTTATGTACAGTGTTACAATAAAAAAGTAAATCCTGATGATTATGGAATAATGAAACCTTTATCTCCAGAAAAAAGCGATCAGTTTATAAAATTGTTTAATCAAAATATAGGACTTATATCAAATGAAGATAGTCAAGCAGCAGTTGATGAAATCATGAGAGAAAACTATTTGTTATATTATGATTTTAATAGCTTATATTCTTCTTGCATGATACACGAATTACCAACAGGTGAGATGGAATGGTGTAATATTCTTGATTATCAAAAAACATATGATGGAAATTATAATCATGGTTATATATATGAAGTTGATTTAGTATACCCTGATGAAATAAAAGATAAAACAAAATATTTTCCTTTCTGTCCCGAAAACAAAATTCCCAATATAGAAGATTTTTCAGATTATCAAAAATCTATAATTCCTAAGAAATACAGACCAACAAAAAACTCATGTTAACACAAAGTAATAAAGGAAAGTATGTTGTTGAAGGAAGAATGCTAGATTGGTATTTAGAACATGGAATGATTCTCACCAAAATACATCGAAAACTATTTTATCAAAAATCTAAATGGTTAAAAAATTATATAGAGTTCAATATTGAAAAACGTAAAATAGCTAAAAGAAATAAAGATGATTTTGGAAACGTGTTCTTCAAATTAATGAATAATGCATTTTATGGTAAGACTTTAGAAAATGTGCGTAATAGACAAAATATTGAAATAGTTTATGATAAAGATAGGTTTCAAAATTTGACAAGGAAACCTACATATAAAAGAACTACTAGATTTAGTGATGAACTATGTGCTGTACATTTACGTCGAATTAGCGTAAAACATGATAAGTTTAATTTTATTGGATCCACTATATTAGAATTAGCTAAACTATTTATGTATAAATTTATATATGATTATTTAGCACCTGCTTATGGCAAAAACTATAAATTACACTTTACAGATACCGATTCTGTTTTCTTAGAATTAACAATACCGTATAATTCTACACTTGATGAAGAAATAGATAAAATAAAAGATATCATTCATCCTTCTGATTTATGTAAAGTAAAAGATGAATTAGAAGGAAATGAAGATTTCATAACAGAAGCTATATTTTTAAAATCTAAATGTTATTGTTATAACACAACTAATAATATTAAAACACATAAAACATTAAAAGGAATTTCAAAGGCATCAGTGGCTAATCAAATAACATTTCAAGATTATAAAAATGTATTATGTAATAATGAAATAAAAACAGCATGTAATTATAGACTTAATTCAAAGAAACATAAAATGTATTTAAAAGAAGAACATAAATTAGCATTAGATCCATTTGATGATAAAAGAAAAATTTTACCTGATGGAATAACTACTTCACCTTTTCAAAATTTATTTATTATTATTTAAATCCGTCTAGAAAAAAATTTTTTATTATTTAAATCAGTCTAGAAAAAAAATTTTATTATTTAAATCAGGCTAGAATAAAAATTTTATTATTTATTGCTCAGTATAAAAATTTTATTATTTATTACTCAGTATAAAAATTTTTTATAACTCCGCAAACAAATCTTCTATAACTCTATCATGAATTTTTTTATCAATATTAATTGTGATAAATCCATACTCTTTTGACCAAGCATTGTTACACGATTGTTTAAATTCATCTTTATTTCTTACACATAAATCTCTTAACAAATCACTTAAGTTTCTTGCATTTATTTCAAATAGTATAAATATATTTGCATTCTTTCTAATAACACTTCCGTCTAATGAATACATACTTTGTGTCAAATAAAATACACTACAGTTATTATGTCTACCTCTTGTGAAATAATTTCTCTGAACTGACTGATTTCTATCATTAACACAATCATCAAAAATTACACAATGTTTCATTGTTTTATCTAGTTTACTAGGATCTTGCATATTACCACTATCATCTATTAATTGTATCTTTATATGCTTATTTTTATTGGTTTCAACTAACTGATTATTTTTTGTTGCTTCTTCACACCACGAACTTATTTCTTCTTCATTTTCAGATTTTTCATATTCTTTGAATAATGAAGCAATTGCTGTTTTTTTAAGATTATTTTCAAATCCATATTTTAAAAATTGATAGACGGGTTGTTCTGCTGTTGTTGTATAAATTATAAGATTGTTATAATCCAAAAAATTTGGAGTCGTTAAAATTTTAAACAATAGATACGTTTTACCACATCCTTATCTTCCGCAAATAACTGACAAAACTTTATTAGCTAAATTTAGATGATGATTAAATTTAAGTTTTTTTTTATTTAATGGTAGTACTTCACTCATTTTTTAATAAAAAAATTTTATTTTTATTTTTTGTTTCTAAAGAAGAAGAAGTAAAAATTAAATTTCTCTAGCTTCGCGTGGGAGTTTATACCTCTCAAACGGGAGTTTATACTTCCCGAACCAAAAGATCTATCATAATCTCTTCACTTCCAAAGTTTATTTCTTGTCCTTTTTCATCAGTGATTCTAATGTTAATGTTGTTAATAGTTTTTCTTGTAATAGGGAAATATATTAATGTTTGTGGAATTACATTTAATCTATAACCAATGGGTACAGTAAAAGCTGGAAAACGGAATATCAAATTTGACAATTTACCATTTATATATCCTCCTTCAATAATGTCACAATGTACAACAATTGAATTTATTTCAGTTATTTTTGGAATCTTCTCACCTAAATGATAACCTTGACTATAGGTTTGTTTATTAAATCCTAATAGCTTTGACAATGATCTATCATGATTAAAATCAACTTGATGATTTTCGTCTAAAGTAAGAGAAAATTTATTAACTGCTGGTTCAACTGCGAAATGTAATTGTTTCTTATCTTTAAATGGTATACCTAAAAGTCTCTTAATTTCATTTGATATTGATTCAACTTCGTAAGAACCAGGAAGAAAAGTTTGTATTTTCCACGTTTTGCCTTTATCAGTAGCATATCTAAATTGATCATTCACATCTTTGATAACGTTTTGAATAGTGTTAAATGTAGAGAAACTAGTCAATGCAATTTGATAATTTTTATTTTGTTCCAAATGTAGAATGGGTTCTAAATTACAAGTGTGTGATGAAGTAGTTGTTATAATTTTTAACGTCGTACTAAATTTTCATGAACCCAAAATCTCTGTTAGATTTTCTAAATGATTATTAATTTTGTCTAAATCTGCTGAACACATTTTTTAGTTAAAATTTTGAATAAATATTATAGATAAAAATCGTAGATAAAAATCGTAGATAAAAATCGTAGATAAAAATCATAGGTAAAAATCATAGATAAAAATCATAAATAAAAATCATAGATAAAAATCATAGATAAAAATTAGAAACAACATATTTCAGCTACGGGCGAAGCCCTTAAAGACATCAGAGATGTCCGGTTCTACTTTTATAATCCTCTTCATTTAGAATCTTCTTTTCTAACAGTCTTTTCAATATAGAATGAATTTCATTGAAACTAGAATTATGTCCTTCTTTTATTTGAGATATTAAAATATTTAATCTATTTAGTAATTCTTGTGGATCATCTGGTAAAAATACAGTTGTTTCTGTTTTCTGTTTTTCAGATAAACCTTTTCCTACTTTAACTCCCGTTGATAATAAATTTTCTAATTGTTTATAACGTCTAAGAGATTTTACTGCACCAACTCTATCTAACATAGCTTTATATTTTATAAGATCATCTACAGCATAATTTTTTAAATCTGCTCCTCTTAAAAGATCAACAAAATTTCTATCTAAATTAAAAGGATATTTATCTGGTGAAAAAATTAAACCTCGGAAAGGTTGCGGAAATATTTCCTTTTGTCCGAGATAAAATCTAGGTATTGTTTTTCCATCTATAAATGAAATATAATGTTCGAATTGCATAGATTTTGGTAAATTCTTATTAATGTTTGATTCTAGTAATCCATAGTGATCTAATATGGTTTTGTGCTCTGGATCTGTTATATCAATTTGTTTATCATTATTTGTAAGTTCTTTTTCAAGAGTTTTAAATTGTTTCATAGTTTTTTCAAAATCAGTTTTTACTTGTTCGGTTTGCTGCATTTTTTCAAACATATCAGATTGAATACCAGCTTTTATCATTCTATGTTGAAGATGATTTTCTTTCATAATACTTCTTTGTTTTATTAACTCTTCTAATTGTTTAATTCTTTTTAGATTATCAGCTTTAATTTTATCCATTTTTAAAATATAATATTTGAATTTTGTGGTAACATTGGAATACAGCAAAAACATTTTACTGAACAAATTATTTTTTTATTGCTTTGTTGTCTGACATCTTTTCGTTTAAAGTTTTCTCGTTTTAAGTTTTGTTTAATAAAGTTTTGCTTAAATTTTCGCTCAAAGTTTTTAGCTGTTCTAAAAAAATTTTGTCATTTTCTTCATTAGAAATTTTACCATCACTAGAAATTTTGCCATCCTGTCTATTCTTATCATCAACTTTTTCGGACTTTAAATGAAATGATATTTGATTTACTTCATTAGCTATTTGATCAAATTTTTCAATCTCATCTAACGTAATAACATTATCATCACATACTCTTTGAAAGTAGTAATGTAGTTTATCATAGACTTCTTTAATATGTAAATGCTTAGTTTTTAATGATTTTCGTTTCTTAGTTATTAAAGATTTATCTAACATTGTAACAAGTGAAGTTGCAAAAACACCCGTACCTGTTAAAGCTGTAGCAACTACTGGAATTACTAAAACACCTGAAGATATAACAATTGTCAAAGCACCTAAACTTATTGTTAAGAATATGCCAATTCCTTGTGTTACATTCTTAACTTTGTTCCATCTCTTTCTTAATTTTTTATAATGCTCTGATCTTAATAATAATTGAGATTCCTTATCTTTCATATACCTAACTCTATCTTTGTGTTTTTCTTTGTTCATTTTTTCAATGTCCATTAAAGTAGAACTACGTTCATATGATAACGTAGGAAAAAATAATTTTTAAATTTTTAAAGAAATATTTTGAATACAAACTTCTGAATTTCGATTTAAATAGAATTTCGTAGTTGTTTGTCTACCGTATATTTTCGAAGAACTCAGTCAGACCAAAAGCTCTGGGAGAGGATGAGACGAAGAGGGAGAGAGAACAAAGGAATTGTTTGCCAGTATGAATCGTAGATAAGCAATTGAATTTTTTGTATACACCAGTATACCTCTACTGCCCAATACCGATGCAATCGTACATGTTATGAGGATAAAAAACTACTCTTCATTCCACGAAAAATATCCTTTTTGGGAAGACATGCATCTTAATGCACATTTTAATTAGTTTTTGCAGAAGAAGTCGCTAATCTTAGTTTGTTTCGCTTGACTTGCTTTGACGTTGAACATTGAAGTGGTAGCAGCTGCGGCTTGCGGCAGACAATAGCGCCATAAATGCGGGTATGCTTTAGACGCTTCGCTGGGGGCAAAGTCTCATAAAGATTCTCTCTCTCTCTCAAACAGCTGCTGCCATTATTCCACGTATTACAATTTCATTCTTACTGCGTGCATTCATTCTGTGAGCGTTCTACGAGACTGACTTTGTCTGCAATCACTTCATGTCTTCATCCTGGAATATGTCATCAACACCTCTAGAACGAGCATTTGTAATCTTCTGCGATTCAATCTTACCTCTAATAGTTCCTGACCAGCAAGCACTGTTTAAAGATTTGGCTGTAAACTTCATTGAAGAAAATTTGAAAAAGAAGAAAGCAACTGTTGACAAAAACAAAGAAAAGGAAGTGAAAGACCTTATTTCAAATTCATTTGTGGATACAGAGTTGGAGGAATTTTATCCGGAGAAAGTTGACTATTTTACTATTCCTACCTGTATAGATTCGTTGAAAAAACTTATTTTGAGAGAAAAGTACTTTTGTAACCAAAGATTGTTAATTTCATATATTAATCAAGGTAAGGTATTGTGTAAGTTGAAAACATTCATCAAGTGTTCATTTGTAAAGTTCATTAAATGTTTGAATGATGAACACCGAATCTATTTTTCTAGAACGTATGTTAGTTTCTTAATCAAGTTATATAGACTATCTCTCGAATTCCCGAAACTCAATACTTCAACATTGAGTATTCATTTTGTTAAAAAGCACTTGAACCAAATTGAGGACTTTCTCACAAATGAAAAAGAAAAAAGACTGTTGGAATCTTCTGATGAAATTTGGGGAAAAGGAACTGGTGTAACTCAAGAAATAGACGAGTTAAATTTATGAAGTTCTGTAACTGTATTTTCAGACTTCAGAGAACGTCGTTAGTGTATTTTCAGACTATACTTTTAAAGTGAATGTAAGTAATTTATTTCAACCTTGTTCTGCTGAAGAATTTAAAGTTGAGAACAACGTTCTCACTTTGCAAGTGTATTTTCAGACTATACTTTTTAAGTGAATGTAAGTAATTTATTTCAACCTTGTTCTGCTGAAGAATTTAAAGTTGAGAACAACGTTCTCACTTTGCAAGTGTATTTTCAGACTATACTTTTTAAGTGAATGTAAGTAATTTATTTCAACCTTGTTCTGCTGAAGAATTTAAAGTTGAGAACAACGTTCTCATTTTGCAAGTGTATTTTCAGACTATACTTTTAAAGTGAATGTAAGTAATTTATTTCAACCTTGTTCTGCTGAAGAATTTAAAGTTGAGAACAACGTTCTCACTTTGCAAGTGTATTTTCAGACTATACTTTTTAAGTGAATGTAAGTAATTTATTTCAACCTTGTTCTGCTGAAGAATTTAAAGTTGAGAACAACGTTCTATATTTGTGTTTTGCTTTATCCATTTGTTCCAATATCGGATATAAAGGGGCTGATGGTTCTTTTGTTTTTTCATCTTCCATTTTTAAAGAAACATTTTTAGACACATCATTTTAGTTATCTGATATTTTAAAAACCTGAAAGATGGATAAAATTCATGAATTTGAAATTCTCAAACTTTTGATTTTTTCTGTCCTGGAAACGGTCTGATTTTGGGGGAAAAAAATGCCATAAAATCAAATTTGAGTTTCTTAACTTTTATGATTTTTTCGGTGTCCTGGAACGGTCTAAATTCATGAATTTAGGTCTTAAAAACCTGAAATAATGACATAAATTAATAAATTTAGTCGTTTTTAAAGATACTATTTTTTTGAATTTTATGGTGTCCTGGAACGGTCTAAATTCATGAATTTAGGTCTTAAAAACCTGAAAAAGGGTTCAAATTCATGAATTTATGTCGTTTTTAAAGATACTATTTTTTTGAATTTTATGGTGTCCTGGAACGGTCTTTTGCCCATTACTATTATCCCAAGGACATCCTTTTTCAATACATTTTGTGATCAAAGTAGTGATGATGTGACACAAAATCCTCTATTGAAGGTATCTATTGTCCAATTGGTATGTATGTACGATCATAACGTACCGACACTGTTTAATAGTCTAAATGTTGTTCATAGCAAGTCTCTAATAAAATTCACATAAAGGTTCGATAGAGGGCTCCTAAGGTGCTGAGACTGGTAATATTACCAAAAACCAAAACGACCCGTTCTTAGCAGGACGTGTAATTATATTCCAGGAAATATTTAGAGTTAAGACTTGTCATTGTTAAGTTATATTGATACAGACAATCATATAAATCACAATGTCCATGGAGTAGACATTGCACTCCATCCAATTAAACGATCTGTTTATTCAAGTCAATCGATTAAGTCAATGAAGAAAATAGTCACATTTATGTGTATACCACATGCCACGAAAGATGTAATGAAATGTCCAAAGTTCAGCGATTCATTTTCTTCTCCATTCTTACCAATTATATCACTTCAATTTAAGAAACTAACAAAGAACATGCGTGACACGCTTTACCATGGCTCAAAATTGATTGAAGAGAAAAACAATAAATATCTTATAAGTTCAGGTTTCACTTTAATTATATACATAAAACCACAACAAAAATGGACATTTTTACAAATTGTCGATAGAAAACAGTTTTCACTATGTACACACTATTTACAATGACAGCGGAAATTATTTATACGTTCGATTATACTTAGGTATTGTCGTGTACAGTGATACTTATATACAAAGGGTATCCTTGTTTATTTACAAACATAAACTAGACAATATCACGCGATTACAAATTCGGTGTATCAGACGAAAAATTTGAATTGCAATAGTATTATAGGGTATGACACACGGCGCTCCGCTTCGCTCCGCACGGTATGTCATACCCCCGAATTTTCTGAATTTTTAAATTTTTTTCTAAATTTTTCTGAATTTTTTCTGATTTTTTAATTGAATTTTTTCAGAAATTTCCGATATTTTCGAATATGTTACAAATTTTACATGCTTGTGATTTTTGCAAAAATTTACAAAAAAAATTTACGTAGTCTAAGAATTTCAAAAATTTACGCAGTCTAGAATTTTCAAAAATTTACGTAGTCTAAAAATTCCTAAAATTAACATAGTATAAAAATTTCGAAAATTTACGTAGTCTAAGAATTTCAAAAATTTACGTTGTCAAAAAATTTCTAAAATTTTAAAAAAATTTTAAAAATTTAAAAAATTCCTAAAATTTACGTAGTCTAAAAATTTACAAAATTTAACTAGTCTTTTCACATAGTCTAAGAATATCAGAAGATTATATTCAAAATTTACGCCTATTAAAAAATGGAAACCTCAAAAATGGAAGAAACTTCGAAAATATATCCTTCGTTAATAAATGAACGTAGTTCTACTTTAATGGACAACGAAAGGATGAACATTGAAAAACACAAAGATATAGTACGTTATATGAAAGATAAAGAATCTCAATTATTGCTTAGACATTCTTCGTTATTGTACTCTTAATATCATTCAAAGCAATAATTGTGTGAATTAGAAGATCATTATAACTCATAAACTCAAAATTATTCAATGAACCCGCGCACTGACTGATGATTGAAGAGAGAGAGAGATTTATTGTTCTAGCAAAGGAAAACATCTTACAGCTTTCCCCTAAAATTATGTTGAATAGCGCAATCTTTTGTCATTTCAATTTACGCCTCGGTAAAATTTTGACAGTTATATTTACGCGTCGGTAAAATTTACGCCTACGTAAATAATTTCAGAATCAGTTTTCAAAGTCAGTTTTATGAATGAATGTGAGTTTTAGAAATCCATTTGCAAAACTCATTTAGTGTTTTCTCTCTCCGCATGTATTGATTAAAAGCACCTATTGTGAATTCAGAACGCATAAGACTATCGATAGAAAGCAATTCTTCTCGTGAATTCAGAACACATAAGGGTAACAATAAAAGGTAGTTCTTCTTGTGAATTCAGAACACACAAGGGTATCGACAATATATGAAATGGTTGTTATATCAATTTTAAACAAACACTTTTTTTAACGAATGAAGTTCTTCTCTAAAGGAATGTTTAGATAGTCTACAAAGTTATTTCACAATTCCAAGCTATTCAAGACAAATGATTTTGTGGTCAATTACATCTGAAAAGCAGGCAGTGATTTAAGAACTATCCAAATTTCAGTTTTTGTTTCTAATTCATTTTGAGAAGTTCATGAAGAAAATGGAAATCTGTTAAACAATGTAAATTTTCAATTTAGATGATTATCTGTTAAATTATTTCAAAATCGAATAAGTATTAAGGAAAGTCATCATTATGCGACAGTTTTTAAATCAATCCCCCTTCTCACTTCTCTTCTCCGGTAGGGGTCCCTATAAGAATTTTTTATTATAAAATGTCTAGCATAACCGAGTTCTTTAAATTATACGGCAAACAGACAACTACAAACTTCGACTTAAAAAATTGCTAAACGATTAGGAATAAAAAATTTCCACGTGTTAATGAGAGATGAATTACAATTGATAAAAGATGTGCGAAGCACTAGCTCTGCTAATGTACCTGACCTGAGTTTTGTAACAAATCTTCACACGTCAGATCAAAAAGGCATCCATTGGTCAGCAGGGCAAAGAAATAAAAAACGGTTCTAATTTTTATTTTGACTCATATGGATTGCCTCCTACAAGAGAAGTAAAAGATTTACTATGAAATGGAGTATATGATACTTTTCAAGTACGGAAACCTGGAACAACTTATTGCGGTCATTTATGTCTCTACGTTTTATACAAAGTGCAAGGTGTACCATTTCTAGATACTATTTTAGAGCTAAATGAAGCAAGCGAAAGCTAAAGTTCAGCCTTTTGTAATTCATTTTCATAAAATCTACCTTTTATCTCTTCATTATCTAAATCTTTAATTTCATATGTAATTGGATAAGTTTGATTTATTTTACAAACTTCAAATATTTCTTTAGTCCAACAACCAACAAAACCTTTTTCAAATCTATTTTTATTTTTAAATATTCTAACTTTATCTCCAATCTTAAATTTCGATTTACGCTTTTGCAAATTAGTATTGCTTTCATTCTCATAATTATTTTCAAATATCTTCTTTCTTATTAAATCTGGATCGTTAGAAGCATTCTTTGGAGTTTCTTCAATACTTGAATGAATTTTATTGTTATAATCCTCAAGAATTCCTGGTAATATTTTTAACCATTTCTGATTACCTTGTTCAGTAAATTTCTTAAATAATTTACTTTTTAACGTTCTATTAAACCTTCCTATTACTACAGCCTTTTTAGCATTTTCAGTGGAATAAACAGTCTCAAATAGTGGCTTAACATTTCTATTGTAGAACTCTGAACCTTTATCAACAAACAATTTTTTGGCTTTCTATTACTTTCTTTGAATATTTCTTCAAACGCATATTTAACTAATAAAACACTTTCATTTTTTAATAGTTTCACCCAAGCGTATCGAGTATTAAATCTATAACGGTCAGTGCGTATTTAAACCCTCTTTCATTCAGCATATGAATAAGATCAGCACTCCAAATATCATCTTTATTAAATACCTTTACTTTCAATAGATATTTAGGCTTTCTATATTCCTAATGAATTTCAGACGCGTAGGTTTCGTCTAAACCCTGACCAAACAACATTTTTGCTTGTAATGCTTTCTTAACAAACATTCTTTCAATTCTTTCTCTAAAGGAAGGATTCTGAATACTATCTAATTCTTGAATCATTTTCTTATCTGCTTCATGTCGAGAACTTAGGTAATGATTTCGATAAGCTAAATCGTGTCGTGTCTATAAGCTGCTGCATGAACTCTGTTTATAGGTTTACTATTTTCTCTAGGTGTATTATCATCGTTTAATCTTAAATCTAATCTTGTACCGGGTCCAGTAAAATTATGTCCAGGTAAATGTTTTTCTTTTGAATATTTACTCAAAATAAATCCAGGAAAGTTTTCTAATGTTTTTTGTATGTCGTTACCTTCGTAACTCTGACAGTTTGAGGTTTTATGTACGTTTAACATATAATTCAATAAATCCAAATTAGCAATTTTTAGATTAATTAAATTTTCGGAATTTATGGAATTCGTAGAATTTGTAGAATACATTTTAAAGATAAAAAAATATTTATAACCATATAATTATAACAATGTATTTATCTTATCATACAAGGACTTAGATATATTCCAGAACCATCTTTAGTTTCTTTTATTTCAATTAAATCATCAATATTATGTAGTACATTTTTAAGAACTCGTTTTCCTTCGTCAGCTAAATTTAATTTACTAATAAAATTATCTACTATTCCTTCCCCCTAGCAACTTTCTCTAGCTCTTTATTATGACGTTTTTGCTCTTCGAAAGCTGCCTTCTCTGATTTATTTTTATTTACTGCTTGAGCAATACCACCCGCTCCACCTGCTACACTTCCTGCTGCTGCTAAACCACCTATTATTAAAGGAATTAATGGTAGAATATCTACATTCTTTTCTTCTTGTAATTTAATACTCTCCATCATTGGTTTACTTATGTAATGTTTCTTTTTGTTAATCGAAATAGTTTTATGTGTATTTTTGTCAACAATGTTACGCAGTTTTAATTCAACAGTTTTATTATTACTTTTCGCTTGCAACATATTTAATAAAAAATTAAGTTAATAAGAAAAATTTAAATGAAGAACAAATTTTAAGTTACCAAAAAATTTAATTAACTCATTCTAACCATCTTTCCATCAAGAATTTCAATAGAATATTTTACATCTTCTAGCAGTAAACCATAAGCCATCAATGAAGTTGTGGAATCTTTCTTTTCAATATTAATTGTTGCAACGAAACCATTTTTAACAATATCTTCAGATTGTGCACGTAAATCGAAACAGAAAACAGGACATAAGTGTCTCCGATCTCCAGGAGTTAATTGTGGTTCAACTCCAAATTCTATACAAAAATTTCTATAAGCATCATATCCTTCCATAAATTGATTGTTGGTATCATCGAATCTTAATGGATCAATAGGATATCGGGTTTGATTTAAAGCAACTTGTTAACTACGAATTGTTTTTATATGGAAAAGATTTTTGTTCTTATCAAAACTTGGAGAATCATTACTTTGAAAAGTCAGTAATAAATATCTTGGAGTATTTGATGTCCTTGTGAAATGCCAGTTAAATCTTTGTTCAGAAAAAGTTACAGAACTTGCAGTACGCTTTAGAAAATTTACTGGAATTGGTTTGTTAGTGTTTTATCTTTTTGCAATAGTTGATTCAACCTCTAAACTAGGAGTAATATGTTTTATCCACCATTCAAGTCTATCAATTTTTAAATATGCTTTTTTTGCAGTCTTACCATAAAAGATTAATTCATTATTTGCTGTGTGATGAATTATTAATTTAAATTTTAATTGATATGATATTTTGTCATAATCTAAATATCCGAATAATGGAGACAATGACCAATTAACTGTCTGTTTACTTTTTTTGTTAAACTGACGTCTTTCTTTATATGCATTATTGTCTGTTTTATTTAAATGTTTTGCAATATTTTCTACATCTTTCGCAATTCCTGCTGCATCTGTTCCAGCGTGAGTTAACTCATCTACAATTATTCCATCATTATTATCAGGAAACCAACCTTCGATTTCATACTTTTTATTATTTTCACCAATAGTAACAAATCGAAGCATTGTATCAATTACACCTGGAAAATCACTTATTGTTTCTATATTTTGAGTTGCAACATCTAAACGCATTTGTGTAAATTATCTTGGAAAGAAATTATTCTCTAATGCAATATTATCGTTATCTGGTAATGGTGTTGTAAAGTTAGCATCACTATATAAAGAATATTCACAGTGTAAAAAGGAATCAGGTAAATATAAATGGGTAATGGTTATATGGCTGTTCCAGGACACATTAAAAAAACGAAAAACGAAAAATGACATACCTGCAAAATAAGAAAAAATCAGCCCAAATCAGAACCCTACATGAGGTAAACCTTGATCCAAAATGCAAAAATAGGGACCTCTTGAAATTAGCAAATAAAAATGCAAAAATAGGGTCCTCTTGAAATTTAGCAAATCAAAATACAAAAATAGGGTCCTCTTGAAATTTAGCAAATCAAAATGAAAAAATTGGGGTCTTCTTGAAATTAGCAAATGAAAATGAAAAAATAGGGTCCTTCTGAAATTTAGTAAATCAAAAATGATTATGAACAAAAATATTCATTTAAAATTGGAAGATGTAAAAACAAAAGAACCATGAGCCCCTTTATATCCTTCATTATCATATGAAATGGATATAGCAAAACACAAAGATAGAGTTAGGTACATGAAAGATAAGGAAGCGCAACTATTGTTAAGACTAGAACATTATGATAAATTAAGAAGAAGATGGACGATAGTTAAGAATGTGATGTAACACAATTCCGCCGACAATCCAAAAGTGATGAAAGGCGAAAACCCGGCAGCTACACCATCAGCCCCTTTATATCCGATATGTAAAATCAACCATTTTTGCTCAAAATTGTTTCTTATTCAACAAAATTGACACGAAATTACATACACAATATTTGCACATTTTCAACAATAATTTACAAAATGTAAGAAATGTCTCCTGGGTAGGAAACATTTTACTCTGTAATTAAATTTTGAAAGTCTCCTACACAGGAGACATTTACATTACTATATAATGATATAAGTAGTGTGTATGAATTGACACACTTACAAAATGTAAGAAATGTCTCCTGGGCAGGAGACATTTTACTCTGTAATTAAATTTTGAAAAAGTCTTCTACACAGGAGACATTTACATTACTATATAATGATATAAGTAGTGTGTATGAATTGACACACTTACAAAATGTAAGAAATGTCTCCTGGGCAGGAGACATGGAGAGAATGTTACATTTTAGAATGTCAGAACTCCATTGGGCTTTCCATCCTTGGGGGTTCCATTCTTGGGCTTTCCATTCTTGGGGTTTGCATTATTTCTTCAAATGTTTTTCGCCGTCGTCCATTTTTGATGTGCGATGAAATTATTCGAAAGTTGATTTTAAAGAATGTTGCGGATTCATGAGAATCGGCGATGAACGGATACTGTAAATAAAAGTTATAAAGTCTTCTTAAAAACGCGACATACCTCCGGGAATATTGAAAATAGTCACTAAATGTATTTCCCGCAGGTAGAATTTTGAATGCACGTCCCTTCAAGATAGCTAGTTTCAAACTACTGTTCTCATGATCATTTTAGTAGTTTTCAATTCTTTGTAAGAAAACACTCGGCGGCAGAGTTACTTCTTTATTCAATTCTTCGTTGAAATTAAATGATGACGTCGATTCACAAGACGCACTTAGAGATTTTTCCAAAGTTTCTATAATTCTCCATTCTTTGTATAAATAATCTTCCTCTTCTTTTGTCTTAATATTCCTCCTTCTGTATTCTTGGAAAACGTCTTCACATCGTCTCCTCTTCGTTTGTAATGATTTTTAAAATGTCCATCAAATTGTTGAATTCAGTAAGTCGAGACATAATATTAAACTTTTGCAGATGAATCGTGGAAGACACAGTCACGTAGAACGCTCACAGAGTGAATGCACGCAGTGAGTGAATGAAATTGTCAATACGTGGCAGCATTTGCTCCTAATGGCAACCGCTGCTGCTTGTGGCAGACAATGGCTCAAGCATAAAGCGCAAAAGGTCACCTCGCTAGAGGTAACAAAGCTCTGAGTCATACAGATAGTGCAATTCTTTTGTGTCATTTCTGAAATAGAATTTATCTCATGTAAAATGACTGGCCTGACCGAGTTCTTAAAATTATATGGAACGCAAACAACTACGAATTTCGACTTAAAGAAAATGGCTAAACAATTAGGAATAAAGAAAAATCACGTATTGATGAGGGACGAATTACGATTATTGAAAAATAAATCCAATGTAAATATCGTAACAAATCTCCATACGTCAGATCAAAAAGGAGTACATTGGTCAGCAGGTATGTCTAATAAAATGGTGACAATTACTATTTCGACTTTTATGGACTTCCACCTAGAAAAGAAGTCAAAGCATTACTTCGAAATGGAATTATAATACATTTCAAATTCAAAAACCAGGAACAACTTACTGTGGACAATTATGTCTTTATGTTTTATTAAAATTACAGGGAGGAGTACCATTTCTTGATATTATGTTAAAATTGAATAAGGGAATTTAATTCCCCAAACGTTAGTTCCAAAAATTAAAAATCACTTTGTAATTCGTTTTCATAAAATCTGCCTCTGATTTCATCATTATCTAAATCTCTTATTTCATAAGTAACCGGATAAGTTTGATTTATTTTAGAAACTTCAACATCTCTTTAGTCCAATAACCAACAAAGCCTTTTTCAAATTTATTTTCATATTTGAATATCCTTACTCTATCTCCAATCTTAAATTTCGGCTTACGTTTCTGTAAATTCTGATTACTCTCATTCAAATAATTATTTTCGAATATTTTCTTCCGTATAAAATCAGGATCGTCAGAAGCCTTCTTTGGAGTTTCTTCAATACTTGAATGAATCTTATTCTTATACTCTTCTACAATTTCTGATTATCTTGTTCTGTAAATTTCTTGAATATTTTATTTTTTAACGTTCTATTAAATCTTTCTATTACTACGGCTTTTCCAGCCTTTTCTGTGGAATAAACTAAATCGAATAGTGGCTTAACTTTTCTATTATAAAATTCAGATCCTTTATCAACGAATAGCTTCTTTGGTTTTCTATTACTTTCTTTAAAGATTTCTTCAAACGCATATTTAACTGACGGACCACTTTTGTTTTTTAAAGGCTTTGCCCAAGCGTATCGTGTATATAAATCTGTAACGGTCAATGCGTGCTTAAACCCTCTTTCATTCGGCATATTAATTAGATCTGCACTCCAAATATCATCTTTATTAAATACTTTTACTTTCAATAGATATTTTGGTTTTCTATATTCCTTATGAATTTCAGAGGCATAAGTTTCACTTAAACACTGACCAAACAACATTTTTGCTTGTAATGCTTTCTTAACAAACATTCTTTCAATTCTTTCTCTAAAGGAAGGATTCTGAATACTATCTAATTCTTGAATCATTTTCTTATCTGCTTCATGTCGAGAACTTAGGTAATGATTTCGATAAGCTAGATCGTGTCGTGTCTATAGGCTGCTGCATCAACTCTGTTTATTGGTTCTTCACCTGGTTTCGGATTATCATTCTCATCTAGTCTTATGTCTAATCGAATTCCTGGGCCGGTATATGAATGACCAGGAAGATGTTTTTCTCCTTTATATTTTGCCCAAAAGATCCCGGAAGATTTGATAATGTTTGTTGTATATCACCTCCGGAATGCAGCCGATGGCCAGAATGTACTTTTAAGAGATAATCCATTAGATCTAGATTTGAAATTCTTAAGTTATTCAAATTCAAGGAAACCACTTCGCTCATTTTTTAAGATTAAATATTAACGCACCATACTAGGACTTAGATATATTCCAGAACCATCTTTAGTTTCTTTAATTTCAATTAAATCATCAACATTATGCAGAATGTTTTTAAGAACTCGTTTACCTTCATCAACTAATTTTAATTTACTAATAAAATTATCTACTATTCCGGCACCCCTAGCAACTTTCTCTAACTCTCTATTATGACGTTTTTGTTCTTCTAATGCTGACTTCTCTGATTTATTTTTATTTACTGCCTGGACAATACCAACTCCCACCTGCAACAGTTCCTGCTGCTGCTATACCCGCTATTATTATAGGAATTAATGGGAGAATTCCACCATTATTTTCTTCTTGTAATTTAATACTCTCTATCATTGGTTTACTTATGTAATGTTTCTTTTTGTTAATCGTAATAGTTTTATGTGTATTTTTGTCAACGATGTGACGTAGTTTTAATTCAACCGTTTTACTATTCACTTGCATAATTTTTTAATAAAAAATTTATAGTCTTGGGTTACTAACCTATAGAACCTTGTTCAGATTACTAACTGATCCTAACCATCTTTCCATTAAGAATTTTAATAGAATATTCAGCGTCTTCTAGCAATAAACCATAAGCCATCAATGATGTTGTGTAATTATTCTTTTCGATATTAATTGTTACATCACAACCATTCTTAATAATATCTTCCGATTGTGCACTTAAATCAAAGCAGAAAACAGGATAAAGGTTCTTCCAGTCTAATGGAGACAATTGTGCTTCTACTCCAAATTCTCGACACAAATTTCTATAAGCATCATATCCTTCCATAAACTGATTATTGGTATCATCCAATCTCAATGGATCAATAGGATAACGTGTTTGATTTAATGAAATTTGTAAACTTCGAATTGAATTAATATGGAAAGACTATTGTTCTTATCAAAACTCGGTGTTTCATTCTTTTGAAAAGTGAGTAAAAAATTTCTTGGAGTATTTGATGTTCTTGTGAAATGCCAGTTAAATCTTTGTTCAGAAAAAGTTATAGAACTTGCAGTGCGCTTCATAAAACGTACTGGAATTGGTTTGTTCGTATTTAATCTTTTTGCAATAGTTGATTCAACCTGTAAACTAGGAGTAATATGATTAATCCACCATTCAAGTTTTTCAATTTTTATGTTTGCTTTCTTCCCAGCCTTTCCATAAAATATTGCTTCATTATTTAAAGTACGATGAACTATGAGGTTGAATTTCAATTGACATGATATTTTAGTGTAATCTAAATAACCGAATAACGGAGATAATGACCAATCAACAGTTTGCTTACTTTTCTTGTTAAAATCACGTCTTTTCTCATATGAGCTATTTTGTGTGCTGTTTAACTGTTTCACTATGTTTTCTACATCTTTCACAATTCCTGCTGCATCTGTTCCAGTGTGAGTTAAATCATCTTTACGTATGCCGGTATGGTTATCAGGAAACCATCCTTCGATTTCATGCATTTTAGTATTTTCACCTATTGTAATAAATCGAAGCATTGAATCAATAATACCTGGAGAATCACTTATTGTTTCTATATTTTGTGTTGCAACATCCAAACGCATTTGTGTAAATAATCTTGGAAAGAAATTGTTTTCTAATGTAATATTATCCGTTGCAGGTAATGGTGTTGTAAAATGAGCATCAGAATATAGAGAATATTCACAGTGTAAAAATGAATCGGGTAAATATAAATAACTTTGCTGATTATCAACTTCAAAAATTAAATCACCTCCAGTATTCACTCTTCCTGAAGATCCAGGATTCATAGCAACTCTTATATAGTGATTCTTTTTTTTGATTGTAACTAACGAACGGGATCGTCTAATCTAAATTTGCTTTCAATCAGAGACGACATTCTATTTGTTATTAGAAAAATCAGTTTGGTACTAGAATTTTGCTAAACCTTTTCCCACGTTAGTGGTTAGGGACTGCATCCCAGCTCCGCTGTTTACACCATTTCCTCTCATTTCAATTGTTTTTTCATCATGTTTACTTTCCATCTTCGCTAATTTGGCAATTTTGTTTTTCGTTTTCTCTGAGAGCTTTTTGTCTTTTTGCATTTCTTTAGCATCATTCCTAAGTTTACGAATAGCTTCTAGTTGTTTTAATTCGTTTTATGACTTAACAGCATTTGATATTGCACTAGCTGTACTACCTATAGCAGCTGCTCCTTTAGCAGCAGATGAAATCAAATCTTTGTTATTTTTAATCAAGTTAACGATACTCCCGATACCAGAAAAGATGCCAGCTCCTTCTTTTTGAATAGTTTCTACACTGTCATAATGGTACACAGGTTTCATAGATGGTTCATGAGCAATTTTATTATTTGAAGCAAAATGTTTAAGATTGTGTTTATAAATTATAGGCATTTTTTAAGCTTAAATTTGACTTTTGGGAAAAATATTTACATTTGTTATTGGTTAGTAACCTGAGGACCTTTGGTCCCATCGGCTAAAACCTCTGAACAAGGTTCTATAGGGTAGTAACCTGAACAAAGTAGTCGGCTAAAGCCTCTGAACAAGGTTCTATAAGTTAGAAACCTGAGGACCTTTGGTCCGATTAAGTTTTACGTGTGTGAATGGACAACAACCGCTTGATAAGTTTATTAATTTTCTGTTGCACTTTATCTATTGCATCAAGCAGCGTGTGATGTATTTTAATTTCTTTTCTATTAACTTGCATTTTCTTCTCATTCATCTTTAATGCTGTTTTAAGAACATTTAACTGTTCTTTATTTTCCTTATCATTTTTCTTTATATCATTTTCTAAATTCGTTTTAAGTGTCTTTAATTCATTAAACTTTTGATTAAGTGTTTTCACTTCATTGTTCATACCATTCATGAACTTCGTTTGTTGTGTAATTCTGCTACTCAATTTATCAACGTGTTTTTGAAATGTAGATTGTAACTGATGTAACTGTTGTAATAATTTTTGATCCTTTTTGGTAAGTTTTTCTAACTCGTCTTTCGGTTGTTTATTTTCATTTGTATTCTTTAGATAACAGACTTTAAATTTACAGAAAGTAATATCAAAATCTTTGATTGTTCTGCTAGCTTTCTATGAAGTGTTGATATTGTTGCTTCTAGCTCTTTATCTTTTTTATCAAGTTGTAACAATTTTACTTCTAGCTCTTTATCCTTTTTATCAAGTTTTGATAATTTTTCTGTTAATGATTTGTCAATCTGTTTTAGAAGCTTTGTTTCTTTCATTAGTGGAGTCAGTTCTTCTTTCAAGACATTTATTTGTCTATCAACATATTCTTTACTTGCTAACTCAGTATTTTGTTATGGAAGAATAGAAAGATGTAACGGACCTGTTAAAACGTCTCCAGTTTTCATGATATAGTTTTCTAGTTCTATTTCTGATTCTTGATTATTCGGACTGTAAGCACACCCGCCAACATTTGGTAACATCATTTTTTCTGCTAAAAAATATGTTATCCAACAAAGTCGACGCTTCGCGTCTCGAAGAAGTTGGCGGAACCAAGCATCTATGCGAAATCTGTAATTTATCTTTTCGTAATAAAGCATTATTAAATAAACATATGAAAGTAGCTCATGCGACAGTGCACCCAGCACAACCACTTCAACCAGTACACTCAGTACACCCAGTACAGCCAGTACAACAAGTACACTCAGTACACCCAGTACAGCCAGTACAACCACTACACCCAGTACAACCAGTACAACCGCTACAGCCAGTACAGCCAGTACAATCAGTACACCCAGTAGAAGTACAGCCAGTACAAGTACAACCAATGCAGCCAGTACAGCAAGTACACCCAGTACACCCAGTACATGAACAGCCGGTACAAGTACACCGAGTACGCCTCCTACATGAACAGCCAATACAAGTACACCCAGTACGCCTCCTACATGAACAGCCAGTACAAGTACACCCAGTACACCCAGTACAACCAGCACAACCAGTACAAACAGTACAACAGATACAACCAGTACAACAAAAGGTAACACAAGCAAAAAAAGAAAAAAACATGTAATGACTGTGGGAAAAGTATAACGTCGAAGAATTTTGCCCGTCACCTAAGGACATGTCAGTTACCACCACTCCCTAAAATAAAAGATAGACAATGTACGTTGTAACAAATTTTTCACTAGTCGGGTTTTCTAATCATTATAATGCATGTTCTACTAACACCCGAAAATGCACTAATTGCGAAATTTTAAAACCCAAATCGGAATTTTATGGTAGTAAGTACCAATGTAAAGTTTGTTTAAAGGTACAAGTAAGATGCCCCAACTGTAACAAAGTTTTATTGAAGAAAAGCTTCCAACGGCATTCAGCCACTTGTGTGGGAAAATAACCTTGCGTCTGTAGTAGTTTAGAGCCCTCCCCATACGCTCGGGTGTGTGGATATGGCTTCGTTTTTGGCCCCCGCCCCCAGGGTCCGTACGAGTCCAGAGCTCCTAGAGAGGGGTTTGGGGTGTAAATGTGTGACGGACACACGGTGACCGAAGCACTTTTCTCACTTTAAAAAATGGAAAATCCACCGATGAACGATGTGAATCCACCGGCAAATTACATGGAACCCCCCAGTAAATTTTATGAAACCACTATCTAACGAGCTAAATAAAATAAATTAGTTTTTAAAAAATATGATTAATTAGGTGAGTGAAACTCAGAGGACAAATGCCTATAAAATAGAACACGTACCAGTTTTAAAAAATTATCGTCATCCTACAAAGCCTCTCACCCCGAAACATGAAGTTAAATTTTATTACCATCGTAAATATATGCAATTCGTGAAAGACTATAAGATCAAACATGGTATATGAAGTTATGCTAAAACCAAAGACTTTCCACTTTGTCTACGAAGTTTCAGAGTATTACCAATGACCTAAAATCTGTCATCGAACGTGTTGAGCGCACATCACTAAGGACTATCTTTCCTGAAAAGAGCTACGCTGAAGCTATTCGGTTTATTTCATCGCCGCCTATTATTGATCATCTCAACAGTCTGTACAAGAAACATTTCCTGAAAATCCTGTCCCCATTCCATTCTCTCCACCATCTTCTTCCCCCAACCAGACTGCAAAGCGGTTTGAGAACCTCACGACAAAAGGAATCCCTGTACATTCCAAAAATTCAAACGACACTACGTAAAAAATCCTTCATCATCTCTGACAGCAAATTGTATAATTCTGGACACATTTGATTATTTTGTATGAATGACCTTTTATATTGTAATCACGAACGCTCATTGTCGTTTCGGAAATAAATTTGATCTCTCTCTCTCTCTCTCTCTCTCTACAGTTATGTCGAATGAATACATACTATGTGTTAAATAAAAAACACTACAGTTATTATGTCTACCTCTTGTGAAATAATTTCTCTGAACTGACTGATTTTTATCATTAACACAATCATCAAAAATTACACAATGTTTCATTGTTTTATCTAATTTACAAGGATCTTGCATATTACCACTATCATCTATTAATTGTATCGTTATGTGTTTATTTATATTAGATTCTACTAATTATTCATTTTTCGCTGCTTCTTCACACCACGAACTTATTTCATATTCAGATTTTTCAAATTCTTCGAATAAGGAAGCAATTGCTGTTTTTTTAAGATTATTTTCAAATCTATATTTTAAAAATTGATAAACGGGTTGTTCTGTTGTTGTTGTATAAATTATAAGATTGTTATAGTCTAAAAAGTTTGGAGTAGTTAGAATTTTAAATAATAGATATGTTTTTCCACATCCTGATCTTCCGCAAATAACTGATAAAACTTTATTGGATAGATTTCGATGATGATTGAATTTCGCTTTTTATTTAATGATAGGTTTGTAGAAATTTCTTCACTCATTTTTTAAGGCGATATTGTAAAAAAACAAACTTATACTTCTCTAACCCCAGTCTCATTAATCTTACACAAAGCTTCCTGAATGGTAGAGCGCAATCCGTCCGTCTCAATTCAGTCTTATCAAACTGCTGTGACATTACTGGCGGTGTTCCCCAAGGCTCTGTACTTGGGCCGTGGTTGTGGCTGACATACATAAGACCATGACATCTACGCTGACGATATCACCATTTCGATCGCCTCTTCTTGCAAAAACACTAATGATATGAAAGTCAGGGCTCAAGGCTCCATTGATCATTTGCAACATTGGTGTGACTCAAATAATATGCAGATTAGCTCCAACAAAAAGTTGAACTGATAGTAAGCTCGAAAAAAGCCTATGAAAAACCTTCGCCAATTCTTATCGATGGTTCGCCAGTCGCGCAGGTGCATTCTATCAAGCTTCTTGGAGTGACTACGGATGCTCGGCTTACATTCCGAGAACACATCATGAGCTGTAAGCGAACGGCATGTCAACGTATCTTTTGGTTGCGGACCCTACGACGTTTCGGTGGAAACCATACTGGACTTCTCCGTCTACATCGAAGCCACATCCGCAGCCTTTTCGAATATGCTGCACCAGCATGGTTCCCATTTATTACCAATGACCTAAAATCTGTCATCGAACGTGTTGAGCGCACATCACTAAGGACTATCTTTCCTGAAAAGAGCTACGCTGAAGCTATTCGGTTTATTTCATCGCCGCCTATTATTGATCATCTCAACAGTCTGTACAAGAAACATTTCCTGAAAATCCTGTCCCCATTCCATCCTCTCCACCATCTTCTTCCCCCAACCAGACTGCAAAGCGGTTTGAGAACCTCACGACAAAAGGAATCCCTGTACATTCCAAAAATTCAAACGACACTACGTAAAAAATCCTTCATCATCTCTAACAGCAAATTGTATAATTCTGGACACATTTGATTATTTTGTATGAATGACCTTTTATATTGTAATCACGAACGCTCATTGTCGTTTCGGAAATAAATTTGATCTCTCTCTCTCTCTCTCTCTCTCTCTCTCTCTCTCTCTCTCTCTCTCTCTCTCTCTCTCTCTCTCTCTCTCTCTCTCTCTCTACAGTTATGTCGAATGAATACATACTATGTGTTAAATAAAAAACACTACAGTTATTATGTCTACCTCTTGTGAAATAATTTCTCTGAACTGACTGATTTTTATCATTAACACAATCATCAAAAATTACACAATGTTTCATTGTTTTATCTAATTTACAAGGATCTTGCATATTACCACTATCATCTATTAATTGTATCGTTATGTGTTTATTTATATTAGATTCTACTAATTATTCATTTTTCGCTGCTTCTTCACACCACGAACTTATTTCATATTCAGATTTTTCAAATTCTTCGAATAAGGAAGCAATTGCTGTTTTTTAAGATCATTTTCAAATCTATATTTTAAAAATTGATAAACGGGTTGTTCTGTTGTTGTTGTATAAATTATAAGATTGTTATAATCTAAAAAGTTTGGAGTAGTTAGAATTTTAAATAATAGATATGTTTTTCCACATCCTGATCTTCCGCAAATAACTGATAAAACTTTATTGGATAGATTTCGATGATGATTGAATTTCGCTTTTTATTTAATGATAGGTTTGTAGAAATTTCTTCACTCATTTTTTAAGGCGATATTGTAAAAAAACAAACTTATACTTCTCTAACCCCAGTCTCATTAATCTTACACAAAGCTTCCTGAATGGTAGAGCGCAATCCGTCCGTCTCAATTCAGTCTTATCAAACTGCTGTGACATTACTGGCGGTGTTCCCCAAGGCTCTGTACTTGGGCCGTGGTTGTGGCTGACATACATAAGACCATGACATCTACGTTGACGATATCACCATTTCGATCGCCTCTTCTTGCAAAAACACTAATGATATGAAAGTCAGGGCTCAAGGCTCCATTGATCATTTGCAACATTGGTGTGACTCAAATAATATGCAGATTAGCTCCAACAAAAAGTTGAACTGATAGTAAGCTCGAAAAAAGCCTATGAAAAACCTTCGCCAATTCTTATCGATGGTTCGCCAGTCGCGCAGGTGCATTCTATCAAGCTTCTTGGAGTGACTACGGATGCTCGGCTTACATTCCGAGAACACATCATGAGCTGTAAGCGAACGGCATGTCAACGTATCTTTTGGTTGCGGACCCTACGACGTTTCGGTGGAAACCATACTGGACTTCTCCGTCTATATCGAAGCCACATCCGCAGCCTTTTCGAATATGCTGCACCAGCATGGTTCCCATTTATTACCAATGACCTAAAATCTGTCATCGAACGTGTTGAGCGCACATCACTAAGGACTATCTTTCCTGAAAAGAGCTACGCTGAAGCTATTCGGTTTATTTCATCGCCGCCTATTATTGATCATCTCAACAGTCTGTACAAGAAACATTTCCTGAAAATCCTGTCCCCATTCCATCCTCTCCACCATCTTCTTCCCCCAACCAGACTGCAAAGCGGTTTGAGAACCTCACGACAAAAGGAATCCCTGTACATTCCAAAAATTCAAACGACACTACGTAAAAAATCCTTCATCATCTCTAACAGCAAATTGTATAATTCTGGACACATTTGATTATTTTGTATGAATGACCTTTTATATTGTAATCACGAACGCTCATTGTCGTTTCGGAAATAAATTTGATCTCTCTCTCTCTCTCTACACTTATGTCGAATGAATACATACTATGTGTTAAATAAAAAACACTACAGTTATTATGTCTACCTCTTGTGAAATAATTTCTCTGAACTGACTGATTTTTATCATTAACACAATCATCAAAAATTACACAATGTTTCATTGTTTTATCTAATTTACAAGGATCTTGCATATTACCACTATCATCTATTAATTGTATCGTTATGTGTTTATTTATATTAGATTCTACTAATTATTCATTTTTCGCTGCTTCTTCACACCACGAACTTATTTCATATTCAGATTTTTCAAATTCTTCGAATAAGGAAGCAATTGCTGTTTTTTAAGATCATTTTCAAATCTATATTTTAAAAATTGATAAACGGGTTGTTCTGTTGTTGTTGTATAAATTATAAGATTGTTATAATCTAAAAAGTTTGGAGTAGTTAGAATTTTAAATAATAGATATGTTTTTCCACATCCTGATCTTCCGCAAATAACTGATAAAACTTTATTGGATAGATTTCGATGATGATTGAATTTCGCTTTTTATTTAATGATAGGTTTGTAGAAATTTCTTCACTCATTTTTTAAGGCGATATTGTAAAAAAACAAACTTATACTTCTCTAACCCCAGTCTCATTAATCTTACACAAAGCTTCCTGAATGGTAGAGCGCAATCCGTCCGTCTCAATTCAGTCTTATCAAACTGCTGTGACATTACTGGCGGTGTTCCCCAAGGCTCTGTACTTGGGCCGTGGTTGTGGCTGACATACATAAGACCATGACATCTACGCTGACGATATCACCATTTCGATCGCCTCTTCTTGCAAAAACACTAATGATATGAAAGTCAGGGCTCAAGGCTCCATTGATCATTTGCAACATTGGTGTGACTCAAATAATATGCAGATTAGCTCCAACAAAAAGTTGAACTGATAGTAAGCTCGAAAAAAGCCTATGAAAAACCTTCGCCAATTCTTATCGATGGTTCGCCAGTCGCGCAGGTGCATTCTATCAAGCTTCTTGGAGTGACTACGGATGCTCGGCTTACATTCCGAGAACACATCATGAGCTGTAAGCGAACGGCATGTCAACGTATCTTTTGGTTGCGGACCCTACGACGTTTCGGTGGAAACCATACTGGACTTCTCCGTCTATATCGAAGCCACATCCGCAGCCTTTTCGAATATGCTGCACCAGCATGGTTCCCATTTATTACCAATGACCTAAAATCTGTCATCGAACGTGTTGAGCGCACATCACTAAGGACTATCTTTCCTGAAAAGAGCTACGCTGAAGCTATTCGGTTTATTTCATCGCCGCCTATTATTGATCATCTCAACAGTCTGTACAAGAAACATTTCCTGAAAATCCTGTCCCCATTCCATCCTCTCCACCATCTTCTTCCCCCAACCAGACTGCAAAGCGGTTTGAGAACCTCACGACAAAAGGAATCCCTGTACATTCCAAAAATTCAAACGACACTACGTAAAAAATCCTTCATCATCTCTAACAGCAAATTGTATAATTCTGGACACATTTGATTATTTTGTATGAATGACCTTTTATATTGTAATCACGAACGCTCATTGTCGTTTCGGAAATAAATTTGATCTCTCTCTCTCTCTCTACACTTATGTCGAATGAATACATACTATGTGTTAAATAAAAAACACTACAGTTATTATGTCTACCTCTTGTGAAATAATTTCTCTGAACTGACTGATTTTTATCATTAACACAATCATCAAAAATTACACAATGTTTCATTGTTTTATCTAATTTACAAGGATCTTGCATATTACCACTATCATCTATTAATTGTATCGTTATGTGTTTATTTATATTAGATTCTACTAATTATTCATTTTTCGCTGCTTCTTCACACCACGAACTTATTTCATATTCAGATTTTTCAAATTCTTCGAATAAGGAAGCAATTGCTGTTTTTTAAGATCATTTTCAAATCTATATTTTAAAAATTGATAAACGGGTTGTTCTGTTGTTGTTGTATAAATTATAAGATTGTTATAATCTAAAAAGTTTGGAGTAGTTAGAATTTTAAATAATAGATATGTTTTTCCACATCCTGATCTTCCGCAAATAACTGATAAAACTTTATTGGATAGATTTCGATGATGATTGAATTTCGCTTTTTATTTAATGATAGGTTTGTAGAAATTTCTTCACTCATTTTTTAAGGCGATATTGTAAAAAAACAAACTTATACTTCTCTAACCAAAAGATCTATCATAATCTCTTCGCCTCCAAAATTTATTTCTTGTCCTTTCTCAATCGTAATTCTAATGTTAATACTGTTAATAGTTTTTCTTGTAATAGGGAAATATATTAATGTTTGTGGAATTACATTTAATCTATAACCAATGGGTACAGTAAAAGCTGGAAAACTGTATGTTGAATTTGACAGTTTAACATTTATATATCCTCCTTCAATAATGTCACAATGTACAACAATTGAATTTATTTGAGTTATTTTAGGAATCTTCTCACCTAAATGATAACCTTGACTATAGGTTTTGTTTATTAAATCCCAATGGTTTTGACAATGATCTATCATGATTGAAATCAACTTGATGATTTTCGTCTAAAGTAAGAGAAAATTTATTAACTGCTGGTTCAACTGCGCAACCAAGACATCGCGGAATTTTCTGTAAAAGAATCCTGGAATACCATCAGGTCCGACTGAATTCGACTTGGACGATCTTATCAATTCAGAAATTTTAGTCTCGGGAATTAGGGGGATGTGGGTAGGAGTAGAAGGCCTATCCTCAAGAAAGGAGTCGACGTCAGGATCAGAGAAGAAGGATTGAAAATCTTCATTGAGTTCGACGGCCTTGTTATAGTCGATGTTAGAAGATCCATGCCGGTTCTTAATCTGCGCATTAATAACTTTCCAGCTATCAGCAGGGGAAGAGGACTTCATTCTACGGAATTGATTCATTTTGGATTTTTTCACTTCTGAAAGAAATTTTTCTCTAAGACACAGGTACTTGGGATAATTGCCACGGGAGAGAGCCCTATCTCTAGCATCTGAAATGGCTTTAAGAGATGGAGTAAGCCAAGACGGATCAGAACTTCTCATCCTAACTGTTTTTTCCGGAAAGAATAAGTGATACAATTGTAGAAGAAGAAACTGTAAGGCGTCAATAGCTTCATTGATATCATCAAAATCAAGACAACAGGCGTTCCAATCAATTGACAGAAGGACACTATAGCACTGAGCAAAGGAGGCGGGAGAGAAAGACCTAACTTTGACCTTAGTGACAGTAACAGGTTTGTTAGCGACAGTTTTCACAAAGATACCTTTATGATCAGATCTACCAATGGGGGAGAGGAGGACAGGATGTTCAAATCTGAGGGGCTGGCTTGAGGCAAAAATATCCAAAACATTTTTTCATCTAGTAGGAAATTGGACAAGTTGCTTCATGTTGTTCAAAACAAAAAAGTCACACAATTTATGACGCAGGTCATTCACATCTCCTGTTAAGATAACATGTTTGGACGAAAGGTTGTCTACCAGCGATTGAAGAGAGTCTATCACTATATCATGATAATTAACATTTCCCCAGTATGGATGATACCAGACACAAACATGGACGTCAAATTCGTACAAGTATAAGCACAAAATACTCGACTTCAGACCATCAACACTGCTGGTAGGACTTGCAATACGAGAAAAATGACATTTGCAGTAGATGGCTATACGATGAAATTGCGCACCGGCTTCTTCTGCTCCACCCACCATTGTTGTACTTTAGGATGATCAAATGTAATGGTATAAGAACCTTGCATGAGCTCGCCCAAGTGCTGAATCCGACGGATCGTGAAATGAATCTCACCTTAGGTGTCTCGACTTATATACCCGTCCCTAGGGTGGTGTACAACATGATTGGTTTAGCGATGATGACGTCTCCTTCGACGTTTTCCTCCTGATATTTTATTCGCTAAAGCACTTACGCCTGCGGCACCGGCTGCACCCGCTGCTCCCAACGCTGCAGCTTTCCCTGCGGCAATAAGTGCAGGGACGAGGGGGAGTAAAAATGGGAGGATACCTCCTCTTTGTTTACGACTCCCGCGGTAGATTCCACCTTTTTGTCTTCGACTACCACGGTAAATTCCCCCTTTTTGACGACGGCTTCCGCGATAAATACCTCCACGTTGCATGATTACCGTGATAGGTTAGATGTCCTTACTTAGTTCTGACACTTCCCATAGTCACAAAAATAGGAGATTGATCACTACATTTATTCATCCAAATCCACATTATACGTGAACCAATTCAATTGGTTATCAAAAACAATGGGTTTCAGAGGTCTCCCTCGTTTCTTACTAAAGTCAAATAAATATCTGCGTGGGTCCCGATTTCTATTCTCTGGTCGAAGCGAGGCTTGGGGGACATTATTCACTTCCTTGGGCTGGACTTTCTAAATGTTCTGTAAGTGTATAGATTCTTTAATTTGTAACATATGTCTGTATGTGTATCCATTCTTTAATTTCTTTATTTCAATCTTCCATGCAATAAACATACATGGTAAGCTATGATTATTTTTATTCTGGGGATAGTAATGGGTTATAGGTCATATCATGATAGAATATAGAAGTTAAAATAAATGTTAAAGATTGAATTTTAAGATTGGGAATTGTTCATAAAATTTACAAGTTAGAATTATTTTAATGATAAGAGATAGGATTCATAAATTGTACAAGTTAGAATTATTTTTAATGTTGAAAATGGTTCATAAAATTGACAAGTGCTAGTGAGTATGTAGACTTTCCAAGTAAATGATCATCAAAAATAACATGTGATTGGAATAGCCTTTGGAATATGACTGGGACCGGGAAGACTGACTTATCTCTCTAACCGCAGAAAGAAAGTCGTCGAGAAAATCCTAGCAACTTCACCCGGAACTCTAAACTAGCAAAGAAAGCTGATGAAAAAGCTAACAAGAGCAGGAACTAAAGCGAAGACAAGAAAACAGACAGGGCAGGATTGGACTGCTCACTCAAGATGAATAACCAAACGGAAGAAAACAAAAGAGCAATCAATGACAAAATCAGTCAATACAAAATCAGTCAATACAAAATTTAACAGAATGATGCGAGATATCAGTTCAATTCAAAAATGAGACGTAAAATTATTCAGTTGTCGGCAATTAGCAGTCAGTGTTCACTACTCAATACAGACGGGCAGATAATATTAAACACAGCTAGGGATAATCTACTTGATCTTATTAATTATCAATCAGCTGTAAACAGTCTCAGAATGCACTTGATGATTTTATTTATCAGCTGTTAAAGCATTGCTTAACCTTTATTGAGAGACAGTAGACAGCAAACTCAGTGAATGAATTTAATCAGACAACAATGCAGGGGACAATAGGGTATGCAGCACGCTAGCGCAAACACACTACAGTCCGAGACTGCACACACAGCAGACGCACGCATACAACGACGCACAGATTTGTCTAGCCAGGGGGCATATATACCCGTTAATGTTGTCGACATATGATGAGAATGATTTTCTCTGGCAACGCCTTTCCTTATATACGCTACCGCGACTCATCAAATGCGCCGATAGATGCCCGGCGCCACGTGCTCTGATGAATGTCAAGTGCTCCACTTCATGACCTCTTGGCCCCCAAGTGCGCCGATGCGTGTCAAATGCTCTGATGAATGGGCGTGTGCTCCGTGCTCTGATGCGTGGGCGTGTGCTCCGATGACAGTGCAGGTCATGTACTTTAGTGCAAATTCGCCGGGAATGGGCTAGATCTGGCTACTGTCGAAAGTTAATGCGATGTCGATGCATGATCACTTTCACATATTTTTAGCCAGTAATACAAATCCCGTTATCTTTCCGCGAAATACAGCATCACAATTTTGCACTCTATATAGTAATGACATTCATCTTTCTGGAAAGTGGGAGGTCGCAGTAAAAAGTATTACTTGGCCGAATGACATCTGTACATTTGATGGAACCGAGGAATTGACTGTTTGTGAAACAGCGAAGTTTGAGAGAGGTATTTTATCAAGATGTGATGAATACTATGATTTCGCCATATACCTTAAATCTGAAATCAACTAGTAAAGATGGAAATGAAGTTACCATAGCAGAACTGATTGCGGCTTTCAATGACACAGAAATTGCAAGGAAGGGAATTGTAAAATTGAGCTACAAAAAGGAAACCAAAGAATTCATGATTCAGGTATTCGATTGAGTGGACCGATGAGAAGATACATGCGCATCATTGATGAATGGCATACAACATTTACAAAGGGAAAATACACGGGAAGTCCACCGTCTGATCAGATGAAATTAACCAAAGTAGAAAATCAAATATGGGTTTTTCCACTTTATCGTCTTGATTTTCAAGAATTTGAAGTATGCCTAGCAGACGTGGATATGACATTAATGGAAATGATTCAAAGGCTAAATGAGTGCCTTAGTTCTCTGCCTCATTTGGGGTTCAGTATTTTTACTACAGATGAACGAGATAAAAACAAAATAGAGCTTAAACCAAAACCAGACCCAATGATCTCAACCACGGGCAACATTGTAGCATTGAATGAAGCGGCGCAATCTATGTTCGACATGAATCCGTATTATTTTACTGATGATTCTCTGAATCATAAAAGGTTCACATATGATGCTCCAGGAAGTTACTCGAAATGCAAGTATTTCAAGAAAAAGCCTGTCACCGTACGGGTTTATCACAGGAAGATAATAAACCATGATCCATGCATTCCTAAACAAGTGAAATCAATCTTTAAATTTCCTCGGAAGATATTTCACAACGATATTGAACTGCTTCATTTTCTCCAAAGCCTTAATGCACACAAGCATGATTTTGAATTTAATTTCGATTCATATTCGAATAAATTTTCATTGAAAGTTGGCAAGCAAACGTGCATTTCAATGACCGAAGTGATATCCGACATAATGGGAATTCAACCTCGTGAGTATTACAGTGCCGGCACTTTCAAAGCTGTATATAGACCCTCTTTGGATCGCTTGATAGATAACATCTATGTATATAATAATCTTACAGAATACGTATATGTTGGAAACATCAATACAACAGACACAACAGAAGGGACGGTGGGACCAATACTCATACGTTTGAAAGTCCAGTTTATATGACTCTGACTAGGAACACGTTCAATCACATAGACATCTCACTGAAAGATAATGCTGGTAGTATGTTACCGTTTGCAGATGGCAAAACAATTATAACGCTACACTTTCGCAAAGTTGTTTAAGCATTACATCAACATGGAGGAAAAGAAAACTTGAGAGTTTCTCATTTATGAAGTATGGCGGAGCAGCATTGTACCTTGCTGACGTTTCAACAGAAACTGGTGAAAGAAAGAGAAAAAAAATTCAAGAATTGTGTTCAAAACCGGTAGAACTTACTGAGTTTGACTGCTGTGATCCATTGGAGGTGCGAATTTGCGCTCTTTATATTCCGACAGAGTACGAACATGATTTCGAAAGTGTAGAAGACATCGAAGTAAACAGTGCAAAGTTTTATGAGTTATTTCTTCTTCACGATGAAGGCAAATCTATGTACTTTCAGCGATGTGTGCGTGGACTTTGTAGTCACGATGATCTCTTAGACTGTCGCTCAATCGCTCGGTATCATATGTCAAATCTGATACTAATGAAGCATATTCAGAATTGTGAAGAAGACGGAGTCAATTACACTGAACAGAGGAAACTGAATAAACCTTCATTCACAGAAATGACTGACTTTGATTACATCTGTTCTCCTTTTATGCATGTTGATGTTAATGACCAAAGTTTTTAAGCGAATGAGTGTTCTCTTCTTTTATGAAAGCGACACTCATTATGACCGCTAGACGGAAATCTCGTGTGAAGAGACAGACGAAGAAGGTCATCTCAACAAAAAGGGCTTTCAAACCTAAGCTAATAAATGCACTGAACAAGCTACAAGGGATATCTGGTAGCAGACGCGTAGAAGAAGTGGTGCGCGCACCGAAAAAAATTATCCATGATATTTCAAACGCTTTAGGTGCCTGTAGAAAATGCAAGGTGAAGCTTCCTACAGATTTGATGAGGAAGGTAAAAAAGAATGCGAAGGCCCTTCGAAAGTTAAGTAATCCTCGAGTATCGGTCACCACTAAAAAGAAGACTATACAGCAGCATGGCGATGGCTTGATTGAAACAATTGCAAATCTTATACCAACAGTTGGTCACGTCATTTCAAATCTCTTCGGTTTGTAAAAATCGACTCACTGTTATTACGCAATTCTTCTTTAGTAATCAGCGATTACTATCTATTTAAAACAAAGAATACTATCTATGTGAACAAGTATAAATAGAAGTAAACATGTTTCAAGCGTTCATTTGGACAGCAAAGTGTGTGATTATCGGTGCGATATCTCCTTCATTTTCATTTATCAACTTCTGTAAATTGACATGTCCGTCATTAACATTTTTGATCCTTCGAAACTGGTTTTTGGAAAGCCTCATAAAATAAAGGGAACGCATGCAACATACCAATTCCAGTCGCTTACTTATGAGAATCAGCCGTGTTTGCTGCAAAGTAAAGTGTTTCAGTCTCAAGGACTGACAATGTCTATGTACAATGACCAAGTGCAAATGGCAATTCCAGTTTCAAGCATAACGGCATTAACTGTTATTGATGAAATGGCTAAGAAATCTTTGACTTTTCCTGAGGATGCACCGTCATCGTGGAAAGAGCGATTTGATAATGGAGAGGCATACAAGTCTATCTTAAGCGAAAGATTATACCTGAAACCCACACGGAATCTTCTGGTTTTTGATACAGAAAACAAACCATTCGATGGTTTCTTAAATGATGGCATGTACTCAGTTATAGTACATGTTACTGGTATTTATATTGGAAGTCATGGATCGACAGATAAGAATGCATCATTGCAAGTGAGAGTTAAGCAAATTCAGTATGAACCACAATCTCATACGAGTCTATTTGCAAAGCCATCACAGTTAGTCAAATCTACTGCTGGTACCGGAGAAGTTTCGTTTAAACCATTAATTAAGAGACGGAAAGTTGGCAGCAATGAATCTATTGGTCTTGTCACAGAGAACAATTTTGAAAAAGTTGATGAGAACTTTATCAATAAATGTGATTCTTCTCAATTCTTGTGGAAATATTACCTGCACATGCAACGAAACAAAGCAAATGGGAGCTTCGACTTAACAAGTAGTGACCTACTAGAGTGCACGGAGCAAAGACTTAAGACTTTACTGGGTGTTAATTGGCTAATTCATTTGAGGAACACACAATAATTGCGCTATCATGTAACTTGTGCAACTGAAAATAAAATCCATTTTTGCTCAACATGTTGTTTTTTTAAGTAATCGATTGGGTTTATGCAGAGATAAATGAATAGTAATATCCTTTAAAATTAGACATGGATTTGCGTCTGTTCAATGATAGAACAATGATAGTTGCTGGTCCAAGTCAGTCAGGAAAGACAACCTTTCTATTAAAGCTGATTGAAAATCTTTAGAAAACCGATACAAAGAGTGGTGTGGGCATATGGTCAATTTCAATCGCATTTTCATAATTCTTTGAAAAAACAGAGGGATTAAAGTGCATGCTGGAATTCCGTCAACTAGTGATTTAAGACCTTATGATTTATTGATTACTATTAAGGCCCCGGACTTCGTCCAGGATTTATATGCATAAGTATGTTAAATTAAGACAGTGCCAGTTATATTGTTGCAGACCAAGTTTACCAACTCACCTTTATGACAGAATTTCGGGATATACAATATTTCGGGCACGACCCTCCGGAGATTTTATGTTCACCGACGATTTAGAACAGCATCTCGATAAGGCAACATATAACATGCCGTGAGTAAATACGTGTTCCCCTAGGTCTATGCCAACCTCTTTGAATGTTTGGCCTTGTGATTTGTTAATTGTTATTGCGTAGCACACACGAATGGGAAATTGTTTTCTCTTGAAACTAAAAGGTAATCCGCTATCAGATGGCTCCAGGATAATTCTCGGAATATAGGATAGCTCGCCTTTGTTTGGTCCAGAATTCAATTCAACCACAATGAAATTTGCATGCAAACTATGAACAATGCATCTTGTTCCATTCATAAGCTTTGGAGGAGATATTGAGCGCAATAGCATGACAGGTGCTCCAAGTTTAAGACGCAGTTGGTGCGGCGGTAAGCCTGGTATATCCAATGAATTCAAGAACTCGACCGGGTATAATAGAGCTTCATCAGAGGAAATTGCGGTGTCATAAGATTTGTACACGAATTCTTCTGAAGGGACCTTTTGAAGTATTCCATAATTGATTGTATTAACTGTTTCATTTAGAGGACATAAAATAGCGCGTTCAATTATCCACTCTTTGTCAAGACTTCTCCTTTCTATATCATGATAGACTTCATTTATCAATTCATCAGTTGTATGAACAACTTTTCCTAAGTGAGAAATTGATATAGTATCATGCTCATCGATAATTGGAGATTGATCGTTTCCTACAGTAAAGAGATCGGCAGCGAATTCAGCGGCATCTAAATCGTTGCTTAACATGACACGCATATTGGTCGTCAAATGAAATACTTTAACAAAAGACCACAAATAAGACATCTTTATCGAAGAATTAACAATGTTTGCTCTTGTTCCACCTCTGACCACAGGTAAAAGTTGCCGGAAATCACCGCACAGGAGGACTGGTATTCCACCCATTATTCGATTGTTACCTCGTATATCTTGGAGACTTCTATCTAGAGCTTCATACACGATTCGATTCAACATTGGTGCTTCATCAATTATTATGGCAGATAATGCATTTATTTCGTCAGCTAAACTTGTGCCCTTTCGTATTGAGCAGTGTGGAACATCCTGATGATGAATATTCAACGAAACATTGAAAGTGCTGTGAACAGTTCTTCCTCCTGGTAAAAGCGTAGCGGCTAATCCACTGCTTGCCGTTGCAAAAAGATTTTTTTTGTTCTTTCTGAGAAAAATTATTATTGTTTCTAAAAGAAATGTTTTACCACAACCACCGGGGGCGTCAATAAAGAAAATGCCTTCTGAATTTTGTTCTATCGTATTGATGAAACTGTCAAACAAACTTTTCTGATCACTTGTCAACTGTTGAATTCTATCATGAATTGATTGTTCTACTCGTACATTCTGATCAAACATCTCAGGAACCAAATCTATCGAAGGTTCAGGAAGGCCAAAGTTACTGAGCGAGCAATTACACGACGACTTAATTTGCTTTCCGATATCGATCAGCGCTAATTCAAAAGGTTGGTCTGCTTCCTGAAACATGTAATCTTGACAAAGATCTTCTTTGAAATTATTCCAGAGTTCATTGGGATTGGCAGGCTCACAGAAAGAAAGTATTATTGAAAACAGTTGACGAAGGTGAGGGGCTGAATGATATACGCATGCTTCACGAAGAGTTCTTTGATGTGCTCTGTCGTCTTCAGGTAAACCTCTGGCTAAACATGCCTCTCTAAATGTGGCGTAGCAATTTCCTTCGTAAGTGCGCAGAAATGAAAATGATGTTGGTCCTTTTACTTCATGTAGTAATATGCGCAAGAAATAACATTCTTGATTTTTGGGACTGATTGAATACACTCGACCGATTGCTGATGTCTGATGAATAGTCTCATCCTGTGATGATGCATGAGTACCTCGCTTTCTACGTTGCCACCTCTTAATACTTGCATTCCACGTGTAATATTTCGGTACGTCGGGATATTTCAGTGTTTTGGCGAAGTCATCTGTGTTGCACAGTTCAAAGAAATTGGTCAAAGTTGTACTTGGAGGTGACGCTTCTGCTACATTTCTCGCATTAGATTGAGTAAAATAAACTCGTTGGCCATTTTCGAGATGTACCGAAAGATGAATAACAGGCGGAAATCTCTCATTGAGAGGCATTTCAAATATTCTCCAAGCAGCTTCAGTCGATCCTATGTAACGTGCGTTGACAAAATCTTTTATCTCATCATTTCTATTTTCGGATAACGTATATGTCAGCTGGTCATTGCCTTTATGAACATATTTTAAGACGTATTTGATTGCTTTTATTGAACTACAAATTTCTACATTGACATGGCATTGCATTTGTCTCAACAACCAAGGATTGTATGGTACCACCCATGAGTTATCAATTTCAATCATTTCGTTTTTTACTTTCATTTCAAATGAATTACCCTCTATAGGCCGACGGCGCCTGTAGCGTGGATAACTGTCCTGGCCTTGTTCAGTGGTTTGGACAAACTCTTTTGGGAACTTCTTACTGCATTTACCGTCGATCATGCATGGGGATTCTGGTTTTATATTCATGCATGGTCCATGTATCATATTCTTAACAACCAACTCATACAATTCGGGATCCTGCTCTTTGCTCGGAATCTCTGCACATACAGCTTGATCTATCATATCAGGGTGTATCTTACTGTCATGAGACAACCATAACAAAATATGAGCATGTGGGAGACCTCTTTTTTGAAATTCAATGGAATATAGCCATGCAATGACTCTACCAAATGCGCCGTCTCTTAAAAGTTTCAATCTAATGCAGAAGTTACAAAAATGTTCACTCAAACAGCACATCACTTACCATGCTTTGTGATTTTTGTTTCACAAAATATATTTCCTCGTGGAAAAGAAGCAAGAACTCGATCTCTTAATACACACTATTTCACACTATTAAAAAATCCCAGGGACAAGAGTCAGGTAGAAATTCTAGCTCGACAAATGTACCCTAAAAAGTCAGCAACAGTTACTGAAATATATGAGGATGCAACGAAGGTGCCTCATGGTTATCTCTTCCTTGATTTAACTCAGGAATGTCCAGAGGAATATAGGCTTCGAACAAGCATTACCGATATTCCGGTTATCATATATAAATTTTAAGCAATAGTTTCATTGGCTTGAAGATACTGATCATGTCTCGGTTTCAAAAAATGGTAGCGATTGCACAAGAGGAATATAATCAATTAGTAAGAGACAAGCAAATAGCAACAGAAGTGGAGGATCCGTTAAAGCATGAATTTAGAAATATCGTTCATAATCAAGAACTGAAGGATAAGACAATTTCTGATGAATATACACGAATGATTCATCGTGGAGCTGCCTTGGAAAATTGAAGGCGTTAAAGCATGAAATGCGTAGTAATTTGGTGATAGGTACACCAAAGCAATACCGAGGACGTGTAAATATGCTTTATACGCTAGTTCAATCATACATGCAATTCAACAAAACATGTGAATTGCTTGATAGTAGTGGTCAACCAATATCTGGTAGTCACATCAGTGATCTTCTTCAATATGCGGTTCGGGATAAGCGACGTAATTTTGAACCCATTGGGTGGAGAGAATTTGTAAAGTTATTACAGGAAGTAAATGTCCCAATGAGTCCATTGAACAAAGAAACTGTCGAGGAAATAATGCATTTTAAGCAACTATCTACCACTGCTCCGAAAGACATCAAAACTAAGAAGTCTGCCGCCAGCTCGCCAAGTGGTTCTCCTGCTATAGCTTCATATATTGAAAGTCACAAACGATCTCCTTCTAGATCCCCATCTTCCGGGACTAGGAGAGTCAGAAGATCTCCCATTGATTCGAAAAGATATCCTAGAAGTTCTTATATACGATATTAATGTGGAAGACGTGTTTTGGTGGGTGTTTAGAATCTCCTGATCTCACGGTTGATGTAGATTGTGTTAGCACCTGCTGTGCTTCGAGTCATGATTCCACAAAGCAACCTCCGAGAGATATATTACGATCTCCGTCATCCTGCCAGCCTCGGGTCAATAGATGCTCTCTCTGCTGCTGCTGGAATCGGAAAGAAAGAAGCAAAAATGTTCCTAAAAGCTCAGCCGACGTACACACTATATAGAGACGCAAGAGTTACACGTTATAAAACGCGAAAATACAGAGTAAGCAACATAGATTCTCAGTGGCAGGCTGACTTAATAGACATGCACGTTATTGCAAAATACAATAATGGATATCGCTATGCTCTCACCGTTTTAGATATTTTATCAAGATATGGATGGGTCAGACTTTTGAAGTCGAAACAGGGGACTGAAGTAGCTGAAGCCTTTCGAAGCATATTCAACGAAGGTCGAATACCAGCTCGAATGCAATGTGACATGGGCACAGAATTTTTTTAATCGTTCAGTGAAATCCTTATTTCATGCATCACATGTGGAACTATTCAACATCAAAAGTGCATACAAAGCTGCTATTGTAGAGCGTTGGAACCGCACTCTGAAAACAAAACTATGGAAGTATTTTACAGCATACAATACATATCGTTGGATCGATGTAATTCAGGATGTGGTGTTTGCTTACAACCACAAAAAGCATAGAACGATAAACAGAGCACCTGCGAGTGTGACAAAAAACAATGCAATGGTTGTTTGGGCTCATTTGTACGGGAAGTCCGATTCTTCCGATAGAGGAAATGATGTTTATGTCAACGATGTTGTAGGCATTTCCAAAGTAAAAGCAATTTTTGAAAAAGGGTATCTTCCACGCTGGTCAGAAGAGCTGTTTATTGTCACAGACGTTAATCAAGATTACAACCCGACAACATATAGGATCGAAGATTTATCGGGATCAACCATATAGGGCAGCTTCTATAGAGAAGAAATTCAACCGGTCATAATTCCTGATAACACATTCATAATCGAAAAGATATTATAAACAAGAAGAAGGAATTCTCAAAAGTGGTATTTTGTCAAGTGGCTGGCATATCCAAATGAAGCAAATTCATGGGTTCATGAAAGTGATATGAAGAGTTTGACAACACGATTTTAAGCAATGCAATTCCAACAGGGGCTTGTACATATAAAAATTGTCTGGATTTTATTCATCCCCTCAATCATATAGTCCCTATTTTACCGGATCAAGACGGCAATATGGGGTGGAATCTTTGGATCACTCGCGAGAGCATTATTACCAAAAGTGAAGGATTTTGGCAAAGCTGCAGCCAAAAGAGCTTTTAGTACGGCTGTGAATGTTGCGAACGATGTTATTAGTGGACAAAGTGTGGGAGACAGTCTCAGATCAAGAGGAGGGGACTTTGCAAAGCAGACAGTTAGTGATGGTTTGTCACGCATTTCCAATGGAAGAACATCCAAAAAGCGGTCTCAAATGTTATTGGGAACACCCACTTCAACACCATCTAAAAGGCTGCGAAAGGGTTTTAGGCAAGGAAGAAAAAAGAAGAAAAATAATGCACGTGCAAGGGTTATATTTTATTCATGGAATGTGCAAATTCGGGTCTCCTGATATTTGACCGACCACCAATTCAGACAGATGTCAGATCGTCGAATGATGTAAGATATTACCCCATTTCCAGTATCATTGCTGGGCAACCGATTGAATTTTTTGTTCCCGGGAGTGTGGAGGAATACATTGAATGTGATCACATTTTTCTAGAAATTGCTGTACAGATTACCAAAAAGGATGGCTCAGTCATTGATGTGTCAAAAGACAAATGTGGCTTTGTGAATTTTCCAATTTCGTCTATATTCTCAGATGTAGCGTTGACCATACAAGAAAAGCAGATTGAGGGCGGCGACGGCATGTATCCCTATAAGTGTTATTTTCCTACTTTAATGCAATTTACCCCACAAGCGCAAATCACTCATATGAAAGCTATGGGATGGATTAAAGATGAAGCAGAAAAGATGGATGATGACTCTAACAAGGGCTTTATTAAGAGAATGGCTTGGACAGATAAATCACAGCAAAAAACCTTTATTGGATCTGTATCATGTGATTTCTTCAAACAGTCCAAATATCTTTTATCACAAACCGATATACTCATAAAATTTCGACTAGGCGAACCTGAGTTTGCAATGCTATGCTTTGGAGCAGGGGATTATAAGTTTGACATAATTAGCGCAGTATTGCATGTACGACGCATCACTGTATCGCCCAATGTCATAAATGAACATTCACTGGGTCTTAAAGAACGCAATGCCTATTACCCTGTTCTTCACACTGAGATGACAAATTTTATGATCCCAAAGGGACAGTCGAACTTCACTAAAGACGGACTTTATCCCAAGAAAGCTCCTGAATTTATGATGATTGCTTTAGTTGAAAACGAAGCTTTCAACGGAAACAAGGTTAAAAATCCATTCAATTTTCAACATTTCAATCTTTCTCGAATAGGTCTTTTCTCGAATGGCATCTCAATTCCTGGACAACCTGTCACCCCAAATTTTGCACAAAAGTCTTATGAGGAGGCATACTATCGCCTGATGGATGCATATCACTACTTCAATACTGATGATTCAAATGGATTGACTGATAAGGAATTTGGTTCCGGATTCACTATTTATGCTTTCGACCTTACACCTGACAAATCTTTGCTAAAGCATTGTCTACACCCGACCAACCTCACTAACTTGCGAATTGACTTCAAGTTTGATGTCCCTTTGCCAACAACTGTCAACGTTTTAGTGCATGCTGTATTCAATTCCGGTATTGAGATCACATCTCTGCGTGACGTTCTTCCTGAATATTTACAATGAGTTCTTTAAGTGACGACGACATAGCTATTACTATCGAGAAATTTGCTCTCCCCTCTACAAAGCATGCCTTTCAGGGAGTATTTCCATTAGATCAACTACCCAAATCAATTCGTCATTATCCTTGCTTTATTGTTATAAATACACAATCCCATAACTTGCCGGGAGAGCACTGGCTGGCGGTATACATTTCTATAGAGAAGCGTGGTGAGATATTCGACTCCTTGCCAGTGAGCAATTACTTGAGACGGTGGATGAACTCTCATGCCTTAAAAGGATGGATAAGCAGTCAAAAAGTTCTTCAACACTGGAAGTCAAATTCGTGCGGTGCTTTTGTGATATATTACGTGCTTCATCGTCTAAATAGGAAAGAAATGCCCTTTACCTATTGTAAGACTATGAATGATGTTTTAGTAAAATCTTTCTATCATACTTTGCATGAAAAATAAAACAAATTTTTTGGTACATTGAATTTATTTTTACCAAATATACATGGAGGCTATCATAAAGAGCGCAGTGAAAAGAGTGGCGATGTCTAGCGAAATCGCCAGCCGTCCAAACTGATCGTTTGCTTTTCCATTTAATGTAAGCGCCATGAGCAGGACCACAGAATTTCCCTAATATTTCTTTTTGATTTCGCTTATACTCCAAAGCCATTTTGTAGGAATCCTCATGCTGGCGTTCAACCCATGGTTTGATGGGCAGATCCAGAAATGCTATCCGTGGCAATTCCGCTGTTTCCCGTGAGGAGTTATTTGCATATGCTATCGCATTTGGAAATCTGTCTACCCACTTATAGAAATCATTTTTTAAAAGTTCGGGGTTCTTATAGGCAAAGTTCTTAATATAATGTGGATCAATTCCATGTACATGCTGTCGGCTCCATAAATCGACTTCATATGGGTAATATACAAAAGCATGAAAAACGTCAAGCATTTTCCCACTATTATGACTAGAGATAGCAGCCAACTCCTGCATTGGTGAACCTTCAATGTCGATAAAGATCATACTTATTGAGCACCTCGTTCAAGATATGAGGAATGCAAACCTTCGACTTCACTCCAAGAATGTTTGCGTGACCACTGGGAAAGAGCACCACTTTTATAGGAGACTAATGGCTAAAACTAGCTGCGGGAAAAAGTTCTGGTTCGTAAGAGAAAAGGTTGTTTAGGCCTACGGGAATTCCATGGAAATTGAATTTTCGATTGTAATGATAGATAAACGTCATCGTATTGATTTTTGGAAAGGAGAGCATGAATGCACCATGTCCGTGAAGCTTTCGAAATTTGTCAATAATATCCTTACGTATAATGTAAATAAGACTTTCATCCACACGACCAACTACTTGAACTTTATTACTAGCAAAAAATAAAACAGTTATATTCATTAGTGATTTCCATTTAACCATATGTGGTCTAGCTTGATAACATATTGCACCTTTCAAATTTTGACAAATCCATTTCAGATCAATCCGAGTGTTTGTCTCCATGGTATACTGTGCATTTACCAGTTTTATTGATTGATCCATTCCTTATAAACCTTTGAATTTCCTTATTGATGCATGAACAATAAACAAACCACACCTTCCGAGGAATTTTAAAATTATATACTGTTTCTCCCTCCATCCGTTTAAGTACGATTTCGTCGCCCATTATCAACCAGAGGTTAGAACTGATTGGCTGATTCGAATAATTTGAATAAGATATTTGAAGATCAATCTCGCATAGGTATTAAGTCATTAGGGTGCAATTGTAGCATTCTTTTATTCTTTCTGTCATTGAAAGTAAAATGCTCTTCATTATAGGTAATGTAGTAGTTTCTATTAAGACTCCAGTACATTTGAAATGTGCTTAAAGATAACTGCATAAATTTACAAGAATTCACAAATTTACACGCATGCGTAAAGGAAGCAACTTATCTACAAGTCACCAGAAGGAGGCAATGGTCTTTTTTTCTTCGCAGGTGGAGGCACGATTCCACTAAACCCATAGGGCACTGAAAAGTTTTTATCCACCCAGTATCTTTTATCCTCCCACAATGACAGCGAACGCTTTGAAAATGTATGCGTTCGAATCACATGATTTTTTGAAATGATGTTGGTCATTGTCTCCTTAGTTTCTTGACATGAATCGTAAACTTTGCGATGGTCAGCATGTGTCATCTTCCGAACCAAATGTCTTTTAATACCCTTGGCTCGTCGTATAGCATTTCCATTGTTTCTGTCATCTTCTGTCTCTTCAAACTGCATACTGTACATTTTCGGTCTCAATAATATAAACTCTTTTATTATCTTGCCACCTGCTTCATCTTTAAAACATCCCAGCCTTGCTTTATTTTTTACGGTGTACAGAGGGTGGCTTGGTGGATAATTTGATGAGTCAAAGATGTCGGTTAATTGTCGATGAACATCATTCATTGTTGTCCCCTTCGGAGTTTAAATGGCTAAGAAAAGACTGTCGGTATCTCCACCACATAAATGCAGCTTCGCTATTTGAGGACATTGGGTTAAGGTTTCGTAGAATAACTTATACATTATCAATTTACTGTAGTCCAATACTGCTTGACCGATAAAGATTGGCTTGTTAAGACAGACTTTGTACTTGTGCATTTCAACGCCAACTGAATTTTCTTCAAATATAGTATGCTGAACGTAAAGTGGATGACATGCAAGTTTTTGAAATTCGTTTTCATTTACAACGAACCGGTAATCAATTCTTCCCATGACGTTTTCCATACATCTTCCATAAATGGAGTTTGACTTCAGTTTAAAATATTCACGCAGGAAAGAATTTGTACTGCTCTTTCGCTTTTGTGTGTTGTGTGTAATGTATGGTTCCAACCATTTTGATTGTTTGAATTTCACTCCTCGGTGTACAGCTTTTATTTTCAGACCCATTTTCAGATAGAACTGGAGAATCGCGAAATGCACAACGTAGTTTTCTTTGTCACACTGATCCATGACCAATTTTTGTTGCGTGGGGAATCTGACAGTTTTCTGAGCTCGATCTTTGCAAATTTTTTCAAACATTGTTTTCATATGTGGACTGAACATGGTCCAGTCAATCGTAGCATGTTGCGGTGCTAACGGAAACTCGACCGTTTTCTCGTGAATGCATGTTGGATAGTGCAAATCCAATTCAAAGACATAGCCCACTTCACCCTCTGGGTCTATTGATATAATATTTTCTGATTTACTGAAATATTCCAATTCTTCTTTATCAATCCATGAGAAGTCTGATTGTGGGAGTGGCATTGACAAGCACAGTCCATAGAGATTTATGAAGTCATAGTACATCAAATGTCTAGCGTATTCACCTGCTGTAGACCTAGAGACTTGATGGAAATTGGTAAAAGTTAGTCCTCCCCTGATACCATAACTAAACATTTCATACATGTGACTATCTGTTAGCAACGACACAGTTTGTCCCGTCATTTTAAAAGCTGAATCATAACTTAATTGTGGAAGGCTTACATAATGAATTGGGTCTAAGCCATCGTCAGCTTTACAAGTATTTCGAAATAGTTCAAACACATCCGCAAGCAAGTATGTATCGAGAATCATGTATTGTATCAAATAGTCTTTCAGTGTTTTGCAATTTAGCACCATCCACATCTTTTTAGCGAAGTTGTAATCATCATCAGAGATTTCTTCCCCTGTCAAATCTGATGTAAATTCTTTCTTTTCAGGCAGTTCTGTTTCTTGCAGTTTTGTTTCACTTGTTGCGTATGAATAGGGAAAAATGCCTTTGGTCTTAATAAATTCGTTATCTTGACATTTCATCTTTCTGGCGTGCTTGATCTCTGGCAGCGTCTCAACTAACTTCGAGAGAGTTGTGGGTAAAAATTTGAATGAATCAATGAATCGGATTGCCATGCAGATGTCCTTGTTTGTAGCAGTGTTTGTTGCAACTTTTAATCGAGCAGAAAGCGTTAAATATTTCTCACGTGTGGTAGGTATTACCCTTATTTTCCAGTCTTTCATAAATCCAATTGCACGCCTGCAGACAAAGTGACTATCAAAGCCACTGAAGTTGTGAGTAACAACTGTGATGACATTTCGTGTCAGCTTCAAGCGAAAGTTACATAATCCACAAAGGGCGCCGCGATATTTTCCAGTTATGTGACAATGGTCCCGGACTTTGGAGACCTTTGTTCCTGAGAAGTCTATCTTACAACGAGAACAGTTTGTCTGAGACAGTCATTCATTTGCTTCGGCTACAGATAATGTCATTTTATTTCGTGCGATGTCTTGAATCTCGGAATACGAAGTTTTAGCTAAATTATCAAGGTGTTCTAAAAATTCAAGCACACAGTCTCTTCCAAACCAGGTAAGTGCCTTTTCTTTATTATTTCTCCCTTGAAAGTGGTCATGCCATACTGTGTAGCATGAAGCAGATATGGGTTGATGAATCCTGTTTTCAGGTTCTATGATGCTTTCAAAGTCGGCGTAGCAAACAAGAATCGGTGATAGCTCACTTTGGAAATTTACGAACTTATACGAGTCTTAGGCATGATCGGTATTTGCAATTTTCCTTTAGAACAATGATGATAATGCACTTCCAGAAGTTTCTTTGTTGAAAAATGACGAATGCATCGTTCACAAAAAAATCGAGTGTTGAAATTTTGTTTTTCATAATATAATGCACTCAATTTGCGAATGCCACAATAGTGCCAATGTCCATTATTATTTACTAGGAGAAGATTAACGGTTCGTTTTCCAACAAAATATGGATCATTGTACCGTTCACCCAGAAGTTTCTTATCATAAACGTGAATGTTTACTTTTATATCGTTCTGCTTCTCAAATTTACTGATGTCGCTTATCTTCACCGGAAACGTTATGTTTTTAAATTTCAATTCGTTGTAATACTTCTTATATTTACTGAGTCGATGGCGGTTAGCTGCTATTTGATCATAATGAATAATGGATAGCACTGCATATCGGAAACTCTCATTGTCAGTACAATGCACATTGATCACTGAGGAGCTGCGCTTCAATTTCTGTGGAAGCTGATAACAGGATCCACCACTTTGATCAGGAATGTCGCATATAGGAAATTCTACTTCAATGACGCTGAAAATCACCCAATTGCTACATCGTTGGTTAAAGTTGTCTATATTATCTATTAGTGATGTCATATGTCGATCAAACCAAGTGTCGAAGTCATAAATGAAGTCACTAGGTAGTGATGAGAAATAGAAATCATCTAATTCGTCTTCATCACTATTCTCTAAATTTGAGTTGACAAATTGCAGATGAGCTATCATTCTTCCACGGACTCGTGCTCCATCCAATAATGCTGCGAAATGTGTTCGCATTTGTTCGCGATTATCTGTCAAGAAGTCCATGATCAAGATCATGGAAGTCCATGATCAAGAAGTCCAAGAAGTCTCACTTACCAAGAGGTTGGGGTTAGAGAGAGAACTCTCACCATACCTCCGAACGCCGTTCCTGTATCGTTCAGTGTCATGATTTAGTGATTCGACTAGCTGTTTTCAACGGCTTATATACCCCTTGGAGGACTATAAAATCAATGAATCAGTTTCTATGGAGATATTAGTGTTTATGTTATGTAACTAAAAAGAACAAAGTATTATTCATTATTAGTTATTAACAGATTGCTTTATTAATTTTAGAATTTAAGTTAAGTAACAATATTGAGAAGTATTCATCGAAAGATAAACCATTATTTCATTAGAGTGCAATTTACTTATGGCCACTCTGAACGCAAAGCCAAAACAAGAAATCCGATAAAAAAGTTATAATTCAAAAGTGTAAAACTAAAATTTTGCGGCTGATATGTGGCCGATATGTTCTACCATGACATGTCGGCACACATCTGCTGGACAAGAAAAAGTGTTGTTCATCATGAAGGACTGGCAAGTGGGCTTGGATGTAATTTTTGTTGTGTTTTTATCGATGGGTATGTGTATGACTGTGTGCTTGATGTTGTTTTTTAGATTGTGTAAGTCTCGTTGGAAAGCCGTCATTTCCATCTTAAAATGGGTGGCATCTGTATAATGTTTTTGTGAGTCTTTCTTATATTTTACCATTTGTTCTATTGCATCGCTGTGTTCTTGTTGAAGTGCTGTGAGTTGTTGTTGCATGTGTGTTATGGTAGAGGTAGATGTCTCGTCTGTGTTGTGTGGTGTGTTCACTTCAGATTTCTTATTCAGTTCCTCCTTGGCACAGTTGAATTCAACACATACGCTTGATAGGCGTGTTCTTAGAGTGTCATTTTCTAAATTCGATCGTTTCAATTGTTCCTCAAGTGAGGCGACCTTCTTGTATTGGGAAGACAACTCCTCTTCCTTTCGCTGTTGGCTCAGAGCATCCGGAGTACTTGCAATTTGTAGGCGCCGCTCATAATCGTCAATTCTCGCCCTGAGGATATTGATGGTATTGTTGTGGTCCTCCTTCTCTGTCCTCTTTTTCCTTGACATTCTGCTCCGCTTTCTGAGCAACTTAGCGGTGACGGAAATGGGCGGTTTGATAAGGGGTCGCCTGAAGATACCCATCTTTTGTTTAACAGGTGTTATGTCCAGGTCGACCTCATGTTCGATGACTGGTGTAGTGACTGGAGTCGACCAGGAAGGTTGAGGGATACATGGTTTCTTCGGAGTGCTGGAGAAGGGCAACAAGTTTGAGCTCTCCTGCGTAAGTCGCATGTGACGCGTCCGCTTGAGACTCAAGCGTTCTCGCAGGTTCGAGGCTGTCGACACTGACGATAAGGAGGAGACGTCACCTGAAAGACTTTTTAACATGTAACATCAGCAGGGTTGTTGAATATACTCACTTTGCTTCGGGACTTCGATTGACTTATCCAGAGCCCCATCAGTTTTTCCTGAAGCATGCGTCGATAAGGACGACAAGGAAGAGAGGTCACCTGAAAGACAGGAATGTGCAGTTATTAGAGATTCATTATTATGTGACAATGTGTTTAACATATGACATTAGCAGGGCTGGTAAATATACTCACTTTGCATCGGCTTCGGGACTTCCATCGACTTCATCATATGGAGAGTCGCAGCAGTTTTTTCTGAAATATGTAATGCGAAATCTTAAAGTATAACCATGAATGATCACACAATCGTTGATCATGTACTCACCTTGCAATGCAACTAAATTGGTTGGCGCAATTTTGATGGGAGTTGTGGGAGGACTTGGTGGAGGGCGTGGGAGGATAGCTTGGACAGCAGCCTCGACCTCTAACGTACGCTCATGTGCTGTAAGGAAAATATATTCATGATAACAAAGTTGATGAAACTAAAGTTGCAAAGACTATTTTTATTTTATAGAATAAGATACTTACTAGGCACACACGGTCGCATGTTTGTGGTTGAACCCATTTCCCCATCACTAGCTCGAGAGAAGAGCATGGTATGGATTGTGTTCTTGTGTTGAGGTCTTGAAATCAAGTTAATGTTATCAGAAGTCATCCTCTCAACACACTGTCTATGTTGATCCAACCAGGTAGAGGTTGGGTTCCACTCTGTGTTACCATCAACTAGGCAGAACCCAAGAATATCTTTCAGGAAAGTACATGTACATCCTTTCTTCTTATGTACTGACATATTGGATCTTCGGATTGCTTGATGGCATGAGGTACACCATTCATAAGAAAGCTCTGAGCGAATGTCCAGTGAACGACCCATGGTAGAAAGTTGGATGGGGTTGAGAGAGAGAGAGGTGTTGCGATGTAGACGTTAGGAACACGAATGATGCGAACGGTACATCAGTTTGCCTTATATATATAATTCCAAACAAAGAAATTATGTAACATCCTGCTCTCAGCGAATCAGAGATGTACCAATTGTTAAACTTATGATATCACATGATATACATATGTCACACCATATGATATGTATGATCACATTTGCCATAACACTATGAAATTACTTGTTTAAATTATGACCATGATAGTTGTCATTCCCATGTGATAATCAGCGTGCTACATCAGATGTATTTTCAATAGTTATAATGCTGTACGTGTGTAAGAAGTGAGGGAAAGAAAAGGAAGAGAAGAAGAAGAGGAAAAAGAGACATTAAGTAAGCAATAATTAAGCAGCAATAATTTCGAAAAATTTTCCAAGTTTTTTTCAACCACAGGTCGCATGCGCGATGGCCGCGCGAAAAACTACGTTTCAATTATGAACCCAATGAGAGATGAACAGATAAAATACAACATGAGTTTTGAATAAATATATTTATCAATCAAATTTCAGTTTCCGAACATTGCTCAGAGAGCACATTGGTATAGGGCGCTCTCTCTTCAATGGAGCATTGGGACACTCAGGAGTGTAACTTATTGGCCTGGTGGCCTCACCGTCTTCTACCGGGAACTTCAGTGGGATCACCTTCTTCGGTGCACTAGGCACCTTCGGACATGCGCCCGCTTCTGCTGTCAATGCTGCTCTCTCCATTCTCGTCTTCTTTCTTGGTGCTAATGGTAGGTTCTTGCATGGCACGGACATGGGTGATGAAGACATGGCGAATTCAAATGGAGGTAATGTACGAGTAGCCAACACAGATACTGGGAGCGTTATGTACACATATTGGGGTAGATGACATATTTATATATACAGTTCATTACGCAATGACTCTAATCGACCAATCACATCAACGAATGATGACTCATCATCTATCACATGTCCCATCTCTGTATTATGTGACATGGGATTATGTGACATGGGTTATGTGACATGGGATTATGTGACATGGCATTATGCGACATGGGAGTATGGGTCATGGGTTATGTGACATGGGAGTATGGGTCATGGGCTATGTGACATGGGAGTATGGGACATGGGGGTATGGGAAAGCGAAGCCGGCAGATAAAAAATATAACTACTATTGAGTTTATCGACAATGATGTTAATCAACAATAAAATTGGTATTAGAGACCAATTTTATTTATATACATTATACATGTACATCAGCGCTTTAAAAGTCATCGTCATCCTCCACCGTTGACCCATACTCCTGCACCAATTCTGGTCCCACTCCCATCTCGCCATCAAAGCAGAAGTCCACCATCTCAACACTTTCCGTTGTGTTGGCTCGCTTCATCTTTTTCATTATACCGGATGAATTTGCGCATGATTACCCACAGTCTACTTCGACTTTTAGTCTACTACCACAGACTCTACTAGCATATTTGATCTTTGAATCAGCGATTGCGGTTGCTGGTAGAATTATTGGATTACAGGCATTTTGATAGTTTCATAATTTATTAAATTTTCAAGTATCACATTTCGTTTAATTAGCCCTAATCAATTACATGTAATACTAACATACGACTGACTTCTCCAGTCAAACGGCTTTTTGCAATTTTTGGCATACATGCAGAGCTGGAAAAATTCCTCTGAAATTTTTTGATTCCAATTTTAATTCTAGAGCAGAAATTTCAATTCCAGTTCCAGACGAAACAGTTCAATTCAATTCCAATTCCATGATAAGATTCAATTCCGATAATTGCATGTCGCATATAGTGTATTATGTTAATGTATCTAACGTTTGTCCGTTTCAAGCTAACCCACGTGCCCTTATCCTATCCTCGTTGTTCCTGTGTGCCGTTACCTGCGTCGTACCTATGTGCTCATGTTCACAGCTCATATTTCTTGTGTAAATGTATATATGTAACCGGTCAGCCTACGCCATTTTCGTTTCGTAAACGAGATATTCAATATCTCGTGAAAAAGAAAGAAAAGGAAATTAACGGTCAGCAAAGAATCAAACGCTGAGAGAGAGAAAGAGAGAGATGGGATGCGAATAAATCCATTAATAAACTGACAGAAGAAAGAAATTCAATGTGCGAATAACGTGATTGATAAAATGATAAAATGAAAACTGATTAGATAGACATGATAAAAAAGGAGATTAGAAATTCCGTGATAAGAACGAAATGTGGTCGGGTCGAAAGCTAACGAGCAGAGATTAAAGGAAACTCTTTCAATTTTCGAAAGAAAGTGGATTTATCGTCAAGTCTCAAAAATTTGAATAAATTAGAAACGATGAGAAATTGACACAACAACAACTACCAATAACAACACTTACGACATCTTCAGTAGCTATTAGAAGAACTCCGGGCTCTCGCGGTGTAAATTAACTACAGAAGTAACAACAACACAGCAGCGTGCACAGCAACACATCAGCGAGCGCGATTGAAGATTGACGGTATAAGTGACACTGATATTTATGATATTATTTTGGTATAAATGAGTCCTATCGAATTGAAGTGAATTTAACATTAAGAAGTGAACTGTAAGTTTAAAGTTTTTCTTTTATCGTTGCGTACCGTATCTATATAACTATAGTCTTAGAAATTAATGTTGTTAATTGTTGTGATTGGAAGTTGAATAATATTTCATGTAATTGCCATTTTAATTGAATCATTAATTACTAGAATAATAATTAGACATTGTCTATATTGTGATTTGAACTGACAGGGTTGCGACCCTTTAATGAACTGTTAATTTTCCTCTTTCCAAACCAATTGTTTTTCGTGTGTACAACAATTAAGTTATTTGATTGTAGTTGGAAAGAGCCAATATAGAATGATGGTGGTTTTATTTTATTTTTCTTATTTCTTACCATTAATTTCAGTTAACATCGGTTAACTATCGTTACTTATAACTCAAGCCTTTGTATTGCTAATCCATTTCTATGTCCTTTGTTTTCATATCTAGTCAGGTCATCATTAAGATGCTATTGGTACTATGTAACCCAATACTACCTGTTCCATAACCCTTCCCCCTTTTGTATTCACTATTATGTTATTATGACATAGACGTCGGTGTGAATTTTAAATTTTATACTAGACCATATTTCCTTCCTTTTTACCTGAAGATAGTTAACGGATGTTAACTGAAATAAATTGTAAGAAATAAGAAAAAGAAAATAAAACCACCATCATTCTATATTGGCTCTTTCCAACTACAATGAAATAATGAAAAATAGCCAAGACAATATATTCAAAACAATTGAGTTAATCTCTAATTTTCGTACTTATCCTATCAAGAATTAAATTCAACAATTGTTTTATTTTGATTAATTATCTTACTTGATAAATAACTAAATAACAGATTGAAAAAAGTTAATTGTCTTTTCATTGTTTGCTCAATCGCTGAATTAACATTGTCCGGGGGCTGTAGGCCCATCGAAGTCAAAATTAATCTATGTCGATCTATCTCTCTCTTATCTCTGCGTGCAGTTAACACAACGGCCGAGTAGGCCTACTGTGATTTCAATTTTTGTTCAAACAGATTTATCACAGGTTTATCGAAAAAGTGGAATTGAGGTTTATCAAGGTCAATTCCAATTCCAATTCCAGTAGATTTCAATATCGTCAATTCCAATTCCGACGAAAAGTGGAATTAATTCTGGATCGGAATTAATTCCAATTCCGACTTTTCCAATTCTGTATACATGTACATTGATACAATGAGATCACATCCAATTTAATGAGATTAATTTATTTATCAACATGATTCTAATGCAGAGACTAAGATTTGAATTCAGGTAGAAAGTTCTTTTTACATACTTTGTAGACTATAGCTTTTATGCTCATAGTCATAACATACTTAGCTGACCAGATGCTTACTACTGACCAGATTTTCAGGAACAATTTCACGAAAACAATAGGCCACCTGACAATACGCCACTTACTTTATATGTATATCTACGCATACGTTGAATTTTTTGCCTATGTGGGCATATGACTATATGTGGCTAAAACACAGTCTAGAAAGTATGAGCTATTGGTCATTCCACATGGAATCGATCAATGGCCTATGGCGAAGGCTCTCAGATTTCATTGAAACTTTCATGATGGGTTATTTTGGGTACAAAAACAAAATTTCTAATGCGGTTCGTCCTATATCGACGTACTTTGGTTTCTACAGCCTTTCAAAAAAGAGATAGTCGCAAAAATTGCATGTGAAAAATTCGCTGAAGTGATTTTTCGTGATTTTTGAACGCGTCTTTCTCTGGATTGAGAAATGCTTTCAGCCTGAAACTTTACATGCGAACTATCATATATCAAGCACGTGAGCACACAAAATTTCAGCCATGTTGGCCTATTTGTTCCTGAGATACACTGATGAAAATGGCAAAAAGATCAATTGTTTCTTCTATATCAAAATTTAACGTAATTTTGAATCAAGGCTGACACTACATAAATGCTTATTTCAACCATTTGACTACATCAGCTAATTCTTGATGTTGTATTTGATAGATACGCTGTGAAATCAAGTGAATATCTGTCACCATATCGTGGCTATCATTTGAAATTCGAATTTTTTCAAAAATTAGCTTTTTTGGCCATTTTCAACCTTGTGTTACAGCCATAGGACCGACTTTTTTTCGACCAAATTTTGTGTGTGACAAGGATTAGGTATGGTCACTATTATCCTATCAGTTTTACTTGTATATATGCTTTGGAAGCGAGATACAGCATTTTCAAAAAGTAGTTGTTTTAATGTATATCTACTTATCAATAACTCTGAAGCAAGAGCATGATTGATTTAATTAAACAATTGCGTGATTAAATACCTTTAGCAAATACGACATTCCGTTATATTCAGCAGAGTCATTAAGTTTTGGGTGATTCTCTTTTATCAGTAATGCCTCTACAATACTGATTTCATAGTTACTTGTACCTTTATATTTTACGCGGAACTGATTTTTTATATCATACGTGCAGTGATTACATATACAGATATGTTGTTTGATGGCAGTGTCTGTTTTACAATGTTACTCGATCCTCTGTTGAAGTCGACGTTTGATTTCGCCAATGTACGTGTATGTTTGGCTGCCTGGATCTCCCAGGCATGAGAATTCGTAAGCAACGCACGCTTTCAACAGGGGATTCGATTTACATTTTAGTGAGAAATACTAGTGTATGTCGTTAATGTTTGCACTCGGTAATCATTTATTAGACATAAAGTATATATCATTTAGTTAAAGGTTGTTATAGTTATTTCGTTATAATTGCTAAGTTATTGAATCTAGAAGTGACCCTTGAAAATGGCTTGGTGGCAAGCCGAAAAGCTTTGGGTATTACTCAATAAATAATTATGATCAGTAACATTGTTATTATTGTATTACTTTGGGCTTTCAGGACGGTGAAGCTCCCAAACTGCTTCTTTATCGTAAATAAATTATACAGCATCCCAGTATCTGAAAGCAGAAGATTAGAAAAACTAATTGAAAAGCGCTTCAATTTATATTTAGAATATTTCGAAAAATGTGAATTCCTAAAAATCATAGCAAAGTTTCTACAGTTTAAGTTACCAAAACTCGAAGCAGTAACTAACGGTGAAAAAGAGTACTATAATCAAATACTTGAATCACACATACCTTGCGTGAAGCGCAAAATAAAGTGTAATGAAAAATCTCTAAAAATCTGTAGTGATGGCATATATAGTCGATTACCTTGGATACGCAGTTGTCTACTAAAGTTAATAATTTTACGAGAAAAAATTTAAAAAAAGTAAATTGTAGAAGAAAGGCATAAAGTAAAGATTATATGTATGTATATATTTCAGATAATTGAAAATCAAATCATTGCACATAAAGACAAGGTAAAGACAAAATTAGAGCACACGAAGAAAAATGTCTGATCACTACATGAAAAAAGTCAAACTATGAAGTTCAATACTTTCAAACGTAATACGATCACGAATGAGATGTCGAAGTATTCTGTTGGATCAGAGCATTAAATAAAAAGTTTTGCACAGAACGGAACAAATGAGTTCGCACGTCTTTGGGTGCGACATAATGGAAGAGCAAGATGCTTGCAATACTTAAGTTGTCTTGGCATAATCCCGTGAATAATGGAAGTATCTTGAAGCATGCCGGTAAAGACTTTATGCGCTTTTTGCTCGCGTCTTGACTCAAAGGATCCCAAGCAGTTGTCTTTGCAATCATTGCCACATATGATTCTGTGACACAAATTATTCAGTTTTACTTACTGAGAATAGCTTTTCTTATTTAGTCCAATGTAGACGGGAGAATTATACTCAATCACTGATCGTATGTAAGCGTTGAATGCTGTAATTAAATCGGCCTTACTGATACCAATCGTTTTCAGACGTCGTAGTGCATAGATTCTTCTACTAGCCACTTTGCAGACATGAGCAACATGAGCATCCCACGTGAAGACATCGTTGAACAACAAACCAAGAAACTTGATGTTGTCACAGAATGCATGATCCACGGGTAGCATAACGTCTGGACCTCTGCGAATGAACATTAATTTGGTTTTTTCTTTATTCAACCGTAACCCATTAGGTTCACACCAACTGCTAAATTACTTTCTTCCGAGGATATAACAGAGTTGATGTCGGCTGAACTGTGAATAGGCAATACAATCAGAACGTCATCCGCATATTTCACCATCAGGGCATTAGTAAAAATAGGTCGGAGGGAACCCATATGAGCGGCAAATAGTTGAGGTGCAAGGACAGACCCCTGTGGGACACCCGACGGTACTCCGCGAAAGGAACTGTAGGCTTGATCTTGCAAGGAGATGCAAAACTGTCTATTACAAAGGAAGCTTTTGATCCAAGAGACAAATCGACATGGGAGGCCACCATTGACAAGGCTTTTCAGAAGCGAGGAATGTTTTAGAAAGTCAAATGCTTTATGAAGGTCAAACGTTAGAAGAATGACACCACATGTATCGCTACAATCTAGCTGCTGTGTCACAAAGTCATGCAAAAGTATATGAGCATGCAGTGTGCTCGTTCCAGGTTGATATGCGAATTGGTTTATACCAAAAAGTTTTCATATTTCACGCTCGACTGAGACCAATACAATTTTTTCCAATAATTTCGATAAAATTGATAAAAGCGAGATTGGTCTGAAGTTGTTGCTGTCAAACTTATTCGATTTTGGAATAGGTACCACGTTCGCCAACTTCCAAACAGACGGAAATTCACACAGTAGAATTGACATGGTGAAAATATGTGAGACGGGATCGCAGAGAATGTGTGCGCTTTTGCGAATTAGTAAACCTGAAAGGCTATCAATACCCGGTGACTTGTTTCTGACCTTAAGCATCAACTCATAAACAGATTGCGGGGACGTATCAGGGCACCACTGAGAAAAGTCCTCCTTACCAATATTCACATTTACAAAAATTAATTCATCAAAATCATCATTGTAAAAAGACTCCAACGAATTCGCAAAAGCTTCTGCTGCATGAGATGGATTTTTAAAATCATTCAGAGCTCCCTCAAGTTGAACCATCGACTTAGGACGAAAATCGCACATTTCCCTAACAATTGACCAAATACTGCTTTTGCCATGCGAATTACCAACTGAGCGAGTCCACTTGCGCTTAGCTTTAACGATTTCATCCTTAACCTTTACTTTGAGATGAAGGTACAATGCGAAATTGCCGTTGCGGAAAGCTTCATAGCGTTGATTAATAAGGGACTTAAGGAAAGGAGTTACCCAAGCTTTGTCCCTCGAGGATATTTCGACGAATTTTACGGGTATGGTATTCATAGCATATCCAATAAATGCATAGAGCATGTCACATTTTTCGTCTATTCGTCTATTCGTCTAAGGACAGGTTACAGTCATACAGTTGTTGCCAGGGTGCATACTTTAAAGCATCAACAAAATGAAGAACATTGCTGCGACGAAAGTCAAATACCTTTTTGATAGATCTTCCTTGCCATTTCGTGTTGACGTAGGCTTCAGAAGAACTGTGAAATGATCTGATTGACCAAATGCCGGACAAATGACTGCCTTAGCGTATTTTGTCATCATAAGAGAGTCGACAAAAATTTTGTCCAAACATGCGTTGCCACGAGTAGGTGAGTCCACTAACTGAAAAAGCCCGTAAACATTTTCGAGGTTAGAACACGGAAAATGATTGAAGTCCTGAGTAACATCAAGTGAGCTAGAGGACATGACTCAATGATGCAAGTAACACTGCTGTACAAATAGTCGGTGACCTCATGAATCTGATCGCTTGTCAAATTTGGAGGAATATAATCAGCAATTACACAAATTATAGGATCAGTTGAAAGAAATGAAACACATTCAATGGTCAAAGGACAGTTGGGTAGAGGAATACACAAAAAGTTAATTGTATCTCGAACATACACGCAGACTCCTCCTCCTTTTTTACCGTTGCGTCTATCACAGCGTATAGGTGGACAGAAGCTCGGCAAATAGACCTCTTCATTTGAAACATTTTCACTAAGCCATGATTCAGTTATAAGTTATAACTAAAACATCAGTGTCAACGTCATGGGTAAATAATATCAATTCGTCCATCTTTGGTCTAAGAGACCGAATATTAGTTAATACCATTGACGGAAAATTTTGATTCTTAACAATATTCATAGAAAATTTCCGGATCGATCACGATGAATACGAGGAATGATTTGACCTTTGTGAATAATGCAGTCATTACCGGCTTCCCTTTCGGCTTTAAGCTGCACCCTCAGACTGTTTTGATGAGTCTGCTGGGACTTCGTAAGATCGTCATTGATAAAGACATTGCGTTAGTCATCACTACTTCTAAGATGCTTTGACTTCTTGAGTATCTCAATCTTAGCTTCAGCACTTAAACACTTGACAAGAAGCAATCTTCTGCCTCTATTGTTAGGTTTACCTATTCGTTTGGTAAAAACTGGAGAGAAATTTTCAATTTTCAGTATCTCTGTTATGCGTTTCACTTGAATTACACCATAGTTCCTTCTGCTAGACAAATCACCTTCAGAAGCTTCATCGACGTTATGAAAGATAAAATTTTCACGTCTAGATAGACGATCAGATAGCTCATTGAACATTAGCTCTTGTTGAGTTTGCAACGCGGATTGAAGCATGTCATGTTGCTTTTTAAGTTGTTCATACTGGCCACTAATTACACTAATTACATCATATTTATTAATCAATTCGCTGAGTTTGGCAACAAATAGATTTAGCGTACATACTATTTTCTCTTCAACAATCTTGCTGATATCGGTGGAACAACTGCAACGCTTATTGTCCAAATCAGAATTATCGTCTTTCAATTGCAAAAGGGCATCGACAAGCGTCTGCTTTGATATGCTCTTCTTTCTTTGTACAAGTTCTGCACTTGTCATCTGAATAAGTTCGGAACCATTCATTGTGCTGGTGGTAGTGAGCAGTGTTCATAGAATTCTCATGGACAGGGACACAGTAAGATATGCGATTTCAGGCTTGACTTGGAAAATTTACAAGGTAAATGAGGTACAGAGGTTTACAAGGTACAGAGTAGCTTACAGATTAATCACCAGATGAAGAAATTGGACAAAAGAATGACGTATCACTGAATAAATCGATCAACCAATAGGGAGACGAAGATACGACGACTACACCAGACGATGATTGATTACGATGAGAAGGGATAAATCCCAAACCAGATGACGAAATGAGATGTGAAGGGCACAGACAGAATCAGCAGATCACCAGGAACAGGTAGGTATGAAATTCCATGGGAATAGGACAGTTGAGCACACTAACGAAGACTCCACAAAAACACAAACACGACGGACAATTCAACACGTCCTCACTGGTCAAGCTGTTGATATTTAACCGGTCTTTTGCTAAAGCAGAGGTACTCTGTGCCAGAAGCAGTTACAAGCTATCTATAGTAGAAAATGAAACACTTCGATATGGATTAAAGCATAGCATAATCCCAAAGCAAACAGACAATGTAAATATCAAATATCAAATTGAGAAAACTATAACACGATGCAGCAAAAATGATCCTGAATTTTCTGTAACTCAAAGTATGAAACGTGACCTGATAACTGTAGTAAACAATTTTGAAAAAGAGGCTAAGTCTATATGCAATGAAAAGACTAACAGACAGTTACACTCCACTTTAAATAAATTAGCAAAACAAAAGGAAATAAAAATTTGTAGTTTTGATACAGGTAATGGTATTGTAATTCTAGACAGTGAGGACTATAACCAAAAAAATGATGAAAATATTAGATGATAAGTCCAAGTTCAAAAAGATGACAATACCGGATGACGTAAAAAAGCATCCTACTGTCATGGAAGAAGGTCGCCTGTATAGGTATATGGTAAAGTACGTAAAAGATATGCAACGGATGATACTTACAAGTATATTATGCTATCTGGCAGCGAACCGGCAAAAATGTGCGGTACAATAAAAGTACACAAAGATAATGAATGCACTAGCCAGGCCAATTGTTAGTACAAGAGGCTCTTATAATTACAACTTGGCTAGATACCTAGACAATATCGTTGAACAGCAAATAAATAAAAAGCACTTATTGAGTTCAACTACCCAGTTCATAGATAAAATTAAAAAAATCAAAGTATTTTTAACAATAATAATGATCTTGTCAGTTTTGATGTCGAATCCTTTTTTACTAACGTACCTGTAAATGAAGTATCAGTTATTGCCGCAGATCTGGTATACAGTGATAGTTCAAATAACAAACCTAAGTATGGTAAAGATGTATTCGTAAAACTATGCCAGTTTGCTACTAAAAGTAGTTTCTTATTCAACAATGATATGTATCAGCAAATAGACGGAGTGTCAATGAGATCCCCTTTAGCTCCTACATTGGCAAATTTCGTTCATCATTGGTCTCTATTTATACAGCGCGAGCATTTAGATGGGAAGAAGACTTCTATCCTATTCAGTTATTTCATCTACAAGAACTGCGAGTAAAAGGTGAGTTAATCGATTGCAATTTAGTTTTATTAGTCGATATTACAGGTATTGAGGGATCAAGAAAGAGTACCATAGGTCTGAACATTCGCAAAATTCCCATTACTTAGAGTCTGTTTTAGATTAATCAATCAGACTTAATTGTATTGATGACAAGGCCTACACAACTTTGATTAATTATCAAAGCATGCTAGAATACCTACAATCAAGCGTGTGAGGCTATTACATGTAGACTTTGATTATTATATTCTGTTCAATATGAGAATATCAATCAATGTCTGCATCACATCAATGTCTGTAACAAAATAAAATTTTCATTGTACTAAACATAATGTTGTAATAATTGAAAGAGCAATTACGTGATTGCAATTATAACTATTTGTGATTATTATCATTTTCATAATTTGAATTCAGTAGCAATTTACATGTAATTCGCAGTATTTGTTATCAATTATATAGAATTATATAGAAATATATTATATTGATAGAAAATATAAAAAATGTTCGAATTAGAAAAATTATTACAAACTCCGATACGTATTTCATTGACCACCGGTCAATATCATCAGGGAGTATAAAAGGGATTATAGCATTGATAAGTGATATAGTTACATGTACTTTTAAACTGAAATCGCTTAACGATTCTCTCACCAAAAATCGATAAATCCTTTTCTAAGCAACGATTTTTTTCATGTCTAGATAAAATACTATAAATTTGTGCTTCTTCACTATATTGTAGTTGGAAATACTGTTAACAATGTAGACATTGGGGTTTGTTAAACGTTTGGTAATAAATCAAGCTTTCCCATGACGTAATTGAGAAGTAATTGAACTGTATTTGAGGAAGCTTTCGATTAATTTGTAATAGTGATAAATATCATCTTCAGAATTGTTATAATCAAATCTATCACTTAATCAGTGGCGTCGCGTGCTCCCAGACCATAGGCCTTCGCTCGGAATTGGAATACTATTTCTATATCAGACATTTTTCATGTTACAACATTCATTTTCATAAAAGATGAATTTTTAATAACAGTTTCCCGAACATTTTTAAGGTCAAGTGAATGTGCACATTAGAAGTGATTGCTCATGTCGCTTAGCTGCCTTACTCAAGGAGCTGAGATTACTATATCCCCTCTCTGTCCAGACGACATTTTCTCAAGAAAAAAGGAGGTCAATAGTTTCTTGCGTTTCTCACGGCCGGTCAGCCGCTCACATGTTTGAAATTTTAATACATTAAAATGGCTTTTGTATTATTTCTTTCTCTGTGAGTACTTTCAATTTTTATATCAGGTGTTGCCCTACCTTGCTTGATGACTGTCATCTTTTCAGTATATTCCCTTCGAACGAAATGCGTGGCTATGATCTCATCTACAGTACTAAACATAGCATCCACATCAATCACCTAAAAATAAATTATGGAATTCTACCGAATCTGGGTGTTCGAGTCAGATGCATTACTCTGCATTTATTGGAGAACGCTCATCATCTGATCGCAGTCTTGTCTGAAGGTCAGATATCTGCTACTGTTGACGTAGTGGACATAAAGCGAATCCAGGAACAATTGGGTAGCTTCCCTTACTATATTTAGACACCGCGCCTCGATCAAGAATCGCGTAGAATTTCATTGCAAAAAGTGGAGAAGGCAAAGCATCATGTCTATCGGATAAGCCAATATTGGCGTGGGCGCGTGCGCTTACTGCCTCACACGCACACAACTCTCTTTCGCTCTGTCTGAACATCAATGCTCCGTCTGAACACACAACCAGCTTGTGTGTCTGATTGTTCGAAGAAAACAGCTGTGATTCGAGCACGTGCTACAAAACTGTTCAATGAGGTTGAGCGTCTGATTTTGAGACGGAAAGCTGGGCACAGCTATCACGAGAAGCTATCGAATTTGAATGATGACACTTAATTTTTATAAATGTTGGCAAATTATTTTTGAGTATGCGCTGAAGGCCTCGGAGGCAGGGCTGGGCACGGTTAACCATTCGCACGGTTGACCAACCGCACGGTTGAGCGCTCGGCTAACCGGAACCGCGCGGTTTAAGAGTAGTATCTACATAAGTAGCATCGTATTACCGAATTAGCCTACGTATGCCTATCTATCGAAGGCCAACAAGGAGAGGACATAGCCTATTTTGTTACCTGTCTGTTTTTTGATAGCACACTCAGCATATATGGCATAAAATTGTAAAATATGATACTCTCTTTCATTTTATTGTCGTGCTATTTTACACACTTTGCAATTGCACTTTTGCCTACAACCTCTAGGTTATGATGTGTGATGTCTCATTAAGGCTATGCTCTATGGCTATCAGACTAAAGGCATATACGGTTACAATCGTGATGGTTTCAATTGTGATAGGCCCACATAAGCTTAGTTAAATAGTTAAGACGCATTATACACCCGAATGTACTGTACATGAAAATAGGCATGTACAAGTAAATTATGAATTTCATGTACCGGTACATACATTAGAAGCAGGACCCGACATACAAATATGTAATCGTGGTTTTTTTAACACAGGACTATTTCGAAAAAAATTCTAAATATATTCTTCATTTTACAGTGACAACAAAAGTTTCATGTTTTCATGTAAAAACAACTGATTCGAAGCATTTTTGAGGGACAGGCTCGACCTCTGGGCACTGTAGATATTGCCTGAAGTGCTAAAAACACGCTCAGAGGTCGCACTGCTCGGTTGTATGGCAAGGATTGTTCTAGCAATTTTCCTAAGTGTCGGAAATCTCTCCTCCTCCTTCCACCAAAGTAGTGGGTCGTCGTCTTTGGAGATCTCGATTGAATCCAAATTCCTGTAAGCCTCCAGCTCTGATTCGACAGATTTCACATCATTCTGCATGTGTGTCGAAGGTGGCGGAAACGGCAGAAGGTCCAGGACGCGATCCCTCGCGGAAACGCGTTTAGAATGAGCTGGCCGATCGCTTTGATGTGGGTCAGTTTCCTTTTCTGATGACGAGGCAGCCTAAAAAGTGAAGGCATTGAGACCTACTCAAAACAAATCTGATGTTGGCAGGAAATATACATGTATATTCACAGAATATAGGTCTACTTCGCTAAAATGGGATTATTGTTCTTAACATCTTAAACTATTTTCATAACATTATAAGTCAGCATATGAATGATTACAAACAAAAAGAATTACAGTAAAAAGCATGCATGTGCTTACAACGATTAAATTGTACATGGCATACGCGTGCATGTGAATACTGATTTCATAGAGGATAATCATTTTTCAAATATACCTGTATCAAATATTTTTCTATTAGCCCTTTCTATAGGTCATGCTGTACATTCTTGTTTATAAGCTTACATGATCTGCAACATAAGCCACACAGAGGTGTACAAAAATCTGAAAATTTCAAACTACCTAGATTATAAATTATATAGACACGAGGCCTACCTGCACAATAGTCGTTAATGTGCGCGTAAGTGTAAAGGATGCATTTATTGATGAATAGGCCAAGAAAAAGATATAAATATAGGCCTATACGTCATGCCTTTGCGAAACTCTTTTTGTAGCCCTATCAATTTCCTAGCAACTCTCTTAAATCAAAATTTTATTCAGCACAGAGCTACTCACTTTTTACCCAGTAAATTTGTAATCAGATTTAGCTCTTGCAATCCTAAAGTACAACAAGCAAATGTTATTATTTTTCTCCCTTGTGTTCAGTAGCGGCACATCTATGTTACTTAGCCTACAGTTACAGATCAACTCACTTTCGATTTACTCATTTCGTTCATGACGCGTTCCCAAATCATTTTTTTGACATCATTACTAAAGCATGAGAGATCCTTGAATCGCGGATCAAGGGCTGATGATAGAGAGTGAACCGAATATTTGCCCAAAAATTCAGAATCATCCATGCAAAATCGTTGCTTGATCTCATCAATCAAGCATGATATGAATTTCAGACAAACTTCTTCTTTCAATTCAGTCAAAGATGACTGCTATTTCTGAATTAGTGCAAAAAGTACTGGGTATACTTCGGTTATGACAATGAATGTTGACGTTTGCCAATGAGTCATTATATCACACAAAATATCCAGTATATTGACCACTTGTCCAAGAATGTTCACATCGTCTCGCTCTATGAGATCAATGGCCTTTTTCAAGTCAAGAAAACTACGAATCATTTCACAAGATGAGTTCCATCGAGTCGTAGAATTCATTTGCAGTCTGCGCTCCTGCATTGACGCGCTTAGTTCCCCCTTTTCAACCAGGTACTTGATAGCCTAAAACCAAAAATCATTCATTAAGCACCGCGGATCACAATCCCCAAGAATGAAAGAAGCATACCTTCGTTAGGTTCAATGTCAGGACCGTTGAAGTACGTATTTGCACAACAACTTGTCTCAGCCGGTCCAACATCAGTGATAATCCAGATGCTTTGAGACTGTCCTTTATTGCCAAGTCAAACAAGTGGAGAAAACATCCGCAATTGTACATTATTTTCTCGCTATTACGTACTCCAGCGAGCATATTCGATGCATTATCGCTAGTACAGTTGAAGAAAGTACAGTTGTACTAGTACAGTTGTCAGACCTGAAAATGTTGTCGCTATAGTTGAAAACTGGCAAGTCAGGCGCTCTCTATGTCAGTGATTGTATTCAAAATATCTAAGCAGTGATTTCATTTGCAGCCTAGCCATTATTAAAGTAAGAGCATGAATTTTTGATGAATATGTAGGTATCTTCATTCCTCGGCCGTTTTTATTCGGGTGCGAAAGGGTTAAAATGGTTAAAGCACATGGGCATCAATAATAAACCGCAAATAACGCAGTTTCAAGCTAATATGCATACCGGTAGATCTCTTATAAAACCATCCCATACATGTGCATAATATAAAATGGACATCATACTAATACGTGTATCATCATAATACGTGTATCCATTGCTACATCCATACGTGTATCATATGCTCATCCAAGTCCTTGACTCATCACACGAATATGTGCGAATGTCAATTAAAAAAGAAGCCAATATATACATGTACATACAGTTTCATAAACATCAATAAAGTACAGTATTGTCAAGGAGATGAAAGCATCATTCGATTTTATACGGTAGTATTAAAGTATGTCTACTCTACTACATGTAGCTACGTGACGTCTGGCAAAAAGCTAATTACATGAAGTCTCACCTTTGATATCTGGAATCAAAAATTCAGAATCATCCATGCAATTTTTTTCTTTCAGTGTCAGGACGGGACTGTCCGATTATGCTCTTGGCGAATGGGTCATGGAAAAATACCTCGGTGAAGAATTTCCTGGGCAGATAGTGGAAGTTCAGGTGGATGAAGTGCGCACAAGTGTACTACACAGAAGTGGACAGAAACTTTTCCGGTACACTGTCTCCTCCTGACATTCATTTTTATGCATATGAGGATATCATACGGAGGATAGAAGAACCTCATCTTTTAAATTCGCGTGGATTTTATTCAATAAAGGATTGGAAAACTGTGAAATTACTTTCATTTAGCTTTGTAGATGGTACAACAATCGAGTTTTGCGTTTAACATTAAATCTTGTACAGTTAATCATCATACTACTTATAAAATATATAAGAAGATATATAGCAAAACTACTACTTTTTGAAAATGCTGTATCTCGCTTCCAAAGCATATATACCAGTAAAGCTGATAGGATAATAGTGACCATACCTAATCTTTGTCACACACAAAATTTGGTCGAAAAAAAGTCGGTCCTATGGCTGTAACACAAGGTTGAAAATGGCCAAAAAAGCTAATTTTTGAAAAAATTCGAATTTCAAATGATAGCCACGATATGGTGACAGATATTCACTTGATTTCACAGCGTATCTATCAAATACAACATCAAGAATTAGCTGATGTAGTCAAATGGTTGAAATAAGCATTTATGTAGTGTCAGCCTTGATTCAAAATTACGTTAAATTTTGAGATAGAAGGAACAATTGATCTTTTTGCCATTTTCATCAGTGTATCTCAGTAACAAATAGGCCAACATGGCTGAAATTGTGTGTGCTCACGTGCTTGATATATGATAGTTCGCATGTAAAGTTTCAGGCTGAAAGCATTTCTCAATCCAGAGACAGACGCGTTCAAAAATCACGAAAAATCACTTCAGCGAATTTTTCACATGCAATTTTTGCGACTATCTCTTTTTTGAAAGGCTGTAGAAACCAAAGTACGTCGATATAGGACGAACTGCATTAGAAATTTTGTTTTTGTACCCAAAATAGCCATAAATAACCATTCGTTAATGAACAGGCTGACTATCAACATTTATTTAGCGCATTGAAATTTTATAAAACTCAATTCCTCCCCTCTATTGAATATCATTAGTTACAACCTGAAACTTTTGCCCCTTCTGGTCTGTTGCCGCACCCCATCCCCCTCTGAGGGTGGCAGCTACGGCATTGCCACACGCCACACCACAACATTCAATGCAAATGTACATCTTTGTACACACATAATATGATTACAAACGTTTGAAGCACATTGTGAGTTGTGATTGCGACTCAGATTAGATTACTATAGGAAGAAGCTCTCTACCGAAAAATTTTGACTGCCAAGTAATAACGGTCCTCTGCTATGTACTGCACATTAAAGAGCGGAATAATCAAATGATGAATTGGTTACTCATCGAATAATTCGTTCCTTGGACGACTAATAAAACAAAAGCCCTATTTCCGCAACCGTATTCATGGTAACTGGGATATGCCTCTGTCTTGATTTGATTGGCTCGTGAAGAAAGATCAGTTAGTCCACTGATGAACACCTACTTATCACAACCTTTAAAGAAGTAATTAATTCTTAAATGATGAGTTAAAGCATACATTTCATAAGCAGAACTTCGATATGATATCAGTGCATAAGAAAAACGACATTGCACTCGAAAAAAATAAACTTCGATTAACTTCGCGAAATTCGTGCCAACCCTAGTCATGAGTCATCAACGATTTTGAAGGTCAAGCGTCAAAAAGGAATTGTCGCCAAGAACATGCTTATAGTGGAACTCACATGTCGGCACTCTAGAGATAGGATAAAATTATCGACGCCCCGATGAGGAAATTGCGAGGGCTGCAGTGGGGATGAATTTCCTATCCCTATAGAATTCCTGTGGGGATCCCCATCTCCGCACACAAGTTATTATCCTATTCCTATATATTGGCAAAGGACATGCCCACGATTATGTTCTACATGTTGAAAATAAAGTGTATGTACTTATATTTGTCGGTATTGGGTACCTTGGGTAAGTATTCAAAACTTATTAATGAAAATAGGAATAAGCCTATATAGTATTACATACAGCATTAGAAAAGTTGATGAAGGGCCTTTCATATCCTCAGTGTGATTGCATCTATTGAGATGTTTGGCTTCAATATGACCTTGTTTCATTTCTGAACAAAAAAAGCAATTTGATAAATTTCAACCGTACATTTCCATTAGGAGTCTACGTACAGCTATATCATGATCAGTATATCTGCTTATAAAACCACTATAACAATACGCCTCTACTTTCCATATGAAAATTCAGAATTGTACATATTCTGATAAAGTTTTAAGTACTTTATGTAGATGAGACCAGAAACTTTATCAGATTTCATTGATCGGCGAAGTTTGGACAAAATAATCCCAGTTTCGCTAAGCAAGCGCTCGACTGAGGACTGAGGCAGACGCCGCAGGTATCCCTAGAATTGATCTGGAAATCCGCCTCACGACTGGGTAGCTCTTTGCAAGTTTCCAGTATTCCAGAACGAATTTTGATGGTAGTCTGTTTTTCTTGAATTCGACTAGTTCTCGACGCAGATCCTCATCAAGGTCGTTTTCCGCATTTGCCACACGGGTACTTGGTCACAGCTGTTTTTCCCTTGTCAATTTTTTCGGTATTCTTCGGCTTTAATGGGAATGATTTCAACTGTCTTCTTCTAAGAATCGTTCGAAAGTTAGGGTGTTCGGGGAAATTCCTCCATGTTTCTGTTTTCTTGAGGGTTTTGCCAGTTAAGTTTCCATTTCGGACTTATGAAGGCCCCTGTGCACGTGCACCTTTGAGAGTGCGGACGAGGAAAATCATTGCACATGTTGACTTCCATGGTTGACGTCTTTGGTTGCAGGCAGGTTATCGGGAATGCCGCTTTATGATGTCAGCTAAGTATTTCATGCAGGAAGCATTAATCCACCAACTCAGGGCCTGCATGGTTCGGCTGGGCTAAGGCTATGGTTGCCATCCGCCTCCGTTCGCCAGGTGCGCAGACGGGCTCCAATCAGGATGTGTCACCCTGCGCCATTCAGTCCATCAGCTTGGAAGCTCCACCTTGGACTTGGGGACCAGTTATAGAGTGATCACCTCTTCAGAAGGGTTGCAAGAAACACAAATAGATAAATAGGAAAGAAATGAAGAAAAAAGGGGAAGATGGGATGGGCGTTGTCTCGGTCTAACGAGCTCAACCTCTATTTGACACGTCTTGGTTTTTAGTCCTGCTGGGTGTCCAATCACCCTCCTCACAGGCTGATGCCACGTGGGGAGCCGATTAAGTCGCCGATCAAATCTGTTTAGAAATTTGGATCATCTCTAAATCTGTGAAGGTGATCTGCCAAGATATGAAAATGTCTCAGGGCAAAATTTTTTATCTTGCCCTTGTGGGAGACCAAGACAAATTTTCATAGAAATATTCGTATTATCACATTGGTTTTTGTACATTTGCCATAGATTTAGAGGATAAGCTATTCGATGAAACCAGCGCGCAAGTAGTCCGCATCGCGGCCTCGGATTTCTACATTTTCTTACCCTTCTGGCTTCATAGAATACCTATTTTGTACACACGGGGCTCATCAGTGCAGTTGTAATAAATATGATCTTTGCTGTTCATTTTTTTAATGTTAGAGGGACTGTAGCTAGAGAAGAGGAACACAGCAAGAAATATTGGTTCTTACGGGTTATCTCCCCCCTTTTCAAATTTGTCTAAAATCAGCAAATATGACTCGACCGTCGCAAAACTTCAGAGACACGTATTTGAGTATGTTTTCTACACACATAAAGTTTATGTAAATCGGACAAGTACTTTTTGAATTAGAGACGATAACGTGATAGCGATGTCAGCAGCTTGATCAGACTTCGCCTGTTCGACGCATTAGTGTTACTCTTGTGAGAATTGTTCTCTTTCTGTCTTCGTCTCATCACTGCTATTTAAAATCTTCCGACGACCACTACCCTACCACACATTTTTAAAGTTATTTTCAAATATTATTCCCTGGATGTGGTGTGGGCCATTATCACTTCAAGAGTTGTCGCGAAATGACCTAGATCTATCTGCTCAGACGATGAAGTCAGGTGAAGTCAGATCAAGCTGCTGCTACCTCAAAAATATGAATGACAAATCACCGATGTCATTAAGGGCTTCAACTGCGGAGATCGACTGAACGACGAGGTCTTCGGACAGATAAGCATATTTGGATAATTGTCTGCATTTGGCTGAAAAGACTACGAATGACTCGCTCTCAAAGCGCTAGGCAGACAAGATTTTGACGGGTGAGCACAGGTGACCTCCCTAGCAGGGAGCTTGCCCAGAAACAAGACAGAACTGCACCGTTCGGTTTGCTGTTATGATCACAAAGCGAATCTCTGGACAAGTTTTGACTCATTCATTTGACAGAAGTGAGAAAATGCGCGGTTTCCGACACATGTGATTATCGGACAGTAGGGGGGGAGTTGCTAAGTGTCGCTGGATACACTTGGCTCGGAACGGTTCGATTTGGTTCGAAAATAACTTAGAAAAATGTCTTGTCTGTGTTCGGTCTGTGTTGTGTGTGTCTATATGTCTTGTGAAAGATGCTTTCCAAGTGTTTCCCAAAGTTTCAAAATTTTCATTTTCTTTGGACTTGGCGTATGGCCGTTACTCATGCATTATCCTGGTGCGAGGCATGTACATTGAGTCACTTGGTGAGAAAGTGGGCGAGTTTGCCTCGCTTCAACTTGTGATTACACAATTAATGTACACTAAACTACCACCTTCTCAAGCGATATGTTTGTTTCTCCAAGTCCTCCTCCTCCTTCTCCTGTGGATGCGGAAGTGGAGATGATGACAACAGAACGGTGATTGATGATGTTGATTTTGACCGGTCGGATTCAGCATTTTCAACACAGCAAGAGGTACCGGGTCCTGTGAAAAGTAGTGGGGCTGCAGTGGCGAAGCGTAAGTCCAAGAGCATGAAACGCTCTAGTGCTCAGGCGTTGGAGCAGCAGCCACTAATTGAACGGGCGGAGCAATCACGACCTCATCATTACTACTAACGGTCTATGTGATGAAAACAGTTTCATGGTAATTTCTGGTAATTCATGGTAATGTGGTCTCCGTGGCACAGTGGTTAAATGCTTGGCCTAGCGATCTTTTGGTCCAGAGGTCGAGCTCCGAGGTGTCATTGATAGTCGGCAGAAAGGGCATCCGGACTAAAAGTAGTACAACGCTCCATAAGTCTGACTATGTCAGCACCGTCCAAGCCCCAAGTATGGGGACTAGTGACGTAAAAGCTTCATCTTTTCATTTTTCTGGATAATAAATTTGGATGACAATTAACATTTGTTATTTTTCTTTCAGCTTTAACTTGGAAACAGAAACGTGTTCGTGAGAGTGAAAAAGTTTTATTTCGTGTGTATAATAATTAACTTTTTATGACTCGTATTTTCATTTTCCACGGGAAATAACTTAGAAAATGTCTCGCGTCCGTAAACTGCACACTAGTTTTCACTGCTATATATGTTCTTATTTTATTTTATTCAGTACGTGACATACAGCAATGCCAATTACATGCCACGGCAACTACATATTTACAAAAACCGCAAAGTGAATAAAAATAACGAAAAATATAAAAGTGAACTATAAAATAGCTTTAGAAATGCAATTCTTTGAGGTACGTGGGTTGAAAAAGTCAACTGTCTTCAAGTCATCACCTTTCATAAGAGTTCTTGGGAAATACGCACTCTGCCGAATTACCAAACGACAAGGTTTTACCGTTGTAAGCACTTTGGTGTGTCTTGTCTGTTTAATGGGTATACGAAAATGAATAGAAAATACAAGATAGCAACAGTTCACATCACCATGCAGGATCTTGTGAAATAAAGTCAAGTCAGAAATTGACCATCTCTTGTGCAAGGTATCCAGATGAAAGTGGTTGCAAAGGGCAACATAGTTGCTGTTTTTAAACGGCACATTACATTGAAAACACAAATATTTAATAAAACGTCTTTGAGCATTTTCTAGTTTTTCAATCAAATATTTATCGTTAGGTAACCAGACAGGTGAACAGTAATCAAGATGAGAACGAACATAAGCATTATATAAGACTTTGAGAACACACACATCATGATAGTTTTTCATGGTACGTTTCACAAAGCCGATGATACGGAATGCTTTACCCACAATATTGGAAATATGTAAAGCAAACGACAAATTAGAGGAAGATGTAACACCAAGATCTTTAATTTGACAAACTTGTTTCAATGATGATGAGCAAAGCTCGCAATTATAGCTTAAGCTCGAAAATTTCTTCAGGGAAAATGTCATTAAAAAAACATTTCTCAAAATTTAGTTTTAGGTTCCACTGTGAACGCTAAACACAAAACAGTCTTTCAAGCAAGAGATGCGTTTATTCATTCAGCGATACATTCACTGTATCTAAGACAAGATGGAAAATCATTCACATACATTAGAAATAATGTCGGTCCAAGAATATACCCTCGTGGAACCCCAGAGTATACAGGTGTCCAATCAGACGCAAATCCATGTAGAACAACGCGTTGGAAGCGATTACTGACATAACTGTGGAACCAACTCAGGTAATTGTTAGAAATACCAAAATAACATTCCGTATATATATACCTACTAGCTGATACTATACTACTGATATATATATATATATATATATATATATATATATATATATATATATACTAGCTATGATTAGTTAGTGATAATGACTTATTATAGGCGTCAGGTTTTATAGCAAAAGCATACAATTCATGTTGGAATTCTTACCTTTAAATACGTAGTACTTCCGGATACACGAAGATATTTCGCTACAATTTCCTTCCGGGTCATAATTCATGGATGGCTTAACACTAACACTAATGGGCCTAATTCTTGTTTTTTGGTGGGTTAATTCTTGCAAATGGGGCTTTTCGCTTTCTAGGCATGACTGTTCTAGGTAATTTCTATCTAAGGCATCCAACTCAAGTATCAATATTATTGAAATTTATCCTACTACTCAAATGAGTAGTATGATATATTTCAGTGTATTTATTAAAAGAGAAAATATATTCATTTATTCAACAACATCCAAGTCTGAGAGATGGCCTTTTTTATAGAATAAATCCCTCTACTTCTTTACATCGTTGTCAACCTTCATTACATTTTCGTTTTCACATAAAAACATTATCAGCAATTCAGGAGATGCAGTGTTAAGGCTGCAAATAGTCAGTTGATCTTTAATTCAATTTTTTGTGAGCATTACTGATTTTTCATCACTGAGTAACCGTTTTCCACGTTATTATTTAAACCTTAGAAAAAGTAGATGTTTTTAATGGTCACAAAAATATTACACAAATTATAATATGCTGAGAAGGCTACATATTTTTCGATTTTATGTGAAAACGGCTGGATGAATGGAGATGAGATAAGTTGCATTACACTCTACACATCCGAATTGTGTATAATGATTGCCACAGGCGTCGATATTAGCGATGGATGTCCCAGAATAAAAACATGATTTTCGCTCACCAAAATTATATATATAGATAAATATGCGCTGTGGGTGCGCGTGCGCGTGCAACTACACTAGTTTAAATGCTGTATGCTGAGTGATGTTTTCTACAACACACGTATTTTTCCATGATGATAAGTAGAAGGCGGCTAGCTCCAAAGGAACTGTTAATTGCTGTTTAGGAACTAATGAATGTAATCAATGTGAACTTACCGTGCACAATAATGCAGTCTGTGCGGTGGTGGTGGACTATGTTATCAATTTTCCTGATTTCCAAACAGACGTAGACTAGATCAACAGAAAGACTTCCGCTCTTTTCCATCAATTATGTGGTCAATATCTTGGTTACAGCATCAAGTCGCGCTTGGGCGCCCAATGTGAATACGGACGACTGACAGGTTGAGATGAGGTGACGGGCGTGGAGACCTATTATCATAATGGATCCTATGGCTCGGAGATGGTACACCAACTGGCTGCCCAAGACTTAACGATCGTCATATGACGAAAATAGCCAGTCGTATAGCCGAGTTTCATGCCCGTGGTAGTTCCCTTCGCTGAAACCAAATCAAACACATTCATATCCAGATCAGTGTCTACAGCACCGAACCCAGTCGTTATAATGAAGGGTGAGAAGCAACGTGGCTACCTTTGTCGGGCTGTCATTCGGTGACATTGTCGGTGATACTGGTATTTTTTTTCATAAATTGCACTGCATCTAAGCCCACGTTGTCGACGGCAGCAGCCGGCTCTATTTCCAAAACTTTCTCATATCTGCGCTAGTGTCCTGCCCGCCCTATCCAACTATTCTATTTAATCTGTTTGACTACAATAGTACGAATGAGTTAATTGCCTTGCTACTCAGTTGGTGTGCAGATGTCAGTGGCTGCCTCGTTTTGCTGAGTCAACGGCGTCTGCTGAGACAAAGGGCGGTTTCCTTTCCGCTATAATGTCCGTGATTGCTACCGCTGTCGGTAATCTTGTGAGTGGCTTGACGGGGAAATAGTTGCGTAAAACGGCGGTCAACAAGGGCGGGGAAATGGATCTACGGTTCAAATGTGATCGCACTATGTGTATAGCAGGACCGTCACACAGTGGCAAGACATACCTCACACTGCAAATACTTGATCACCGCTCTGAATTGTTTGAGTGCCCCATCAACCGGGTCATCTGGTGTTACGGCATCTTCCAGGCCGCCCTCCAACAAGAATTACAAAAGCGTGGTTTGGTCCCCAAAGCGGACCTCATTCACACTAGCGAAATACAACCCTACGACTTGGTGGTACTGATTGATTTGCTGGACGAAACGCGCGTCTCGTCTGATGTCGCCGCTATGTTCACCGAGGCGCCCCATCACAAGCCATGTTCCATCATCATTACGCAAAACCTCCTCCCTGGTGGCAAAGAACCGCGCACACGCAGTCTGAACACCCACTTCCATATTCTCTTGAAGAACCCGCGCTACAAAAGCCAAGTGAAATTCCTAGCCCGTCAGATAGCCCCTCGCAAATCCATAGCGCTGATTGAAGTTTTCGAGGCGGCTCCGGCCCAACTCCACGGCTATCTATTCTGTGATTTTACGCAGGAGTGCGCCGACGCATTTCGCTTCTGGAGCAACTTATTCAAACGAAATTCCGCCTCTCCTATGCTGACTTATGAAATTCTCTAGCATGGCGACGACATTCCTACGGTTAGTGGCCATACCGGAGGAGGAGTACAACCAAATGCCTAGCTTCAGCCATGTGCGCCAACCAGTCCAGCAGCAACTGTATCAAATGCAGTGATTACAAGCGCATGACTGCCGACCCCGCCCAGCATGCCGATCCCCGTCAACAGATGGTCAAACAGGGCGCTTTACTGTGGGATATTAAACGGTGGAAGGAGAAACTCCGTGATGACATTTCCCTCGTCACTCCGAAACCCGACCGGAATCGAGGTTAGCGCTCTACAACCAATTGGCCTCATCCTCCGTGCAGTTCAACGAGCGTGGTGAGTTGCTGGAGGGGGAGACACCAGTTATTGGATCGCGAGCGAAAGATCTGATTCAATATGCTGTTCGCGACCGGCGCAAGCAATTCACTCCTACTGGTTGGACGGATTTTCTAGAGGGGATAAAAGAGCGAAATATCCCTCGCATGATGCTGAACCGGGACACTATAGACGAGCTGGACCATCTGTGGCCGCCTGCTACTACTACTACTACTAGGCAAATCACGGCTGCGTGCCCCTACAATAGAGACGGCACATAGACTAATTGCGAAAGCGGTGACACCAGCAGTAGCGGCGAAAAAGAGGAAGAAAGCAACAGTGGCAGCGGCGGCAGGCGCTCTATTAAAAACACCCCAACTTCAAAGAAGCGGGTGCCTGTGAAAAGCCGCCGTTATCTGAGTAGTGAATATTTCAAGTCTTTCAGTGACGGCGAGGAGGATAGTAGCGGCCAGGTGTTTGGCGTTTAACCTGAATGGATAAAAACTTCCTCTCCCTGTTTACTTGCTGTGCAAGATCGGCGGCAGCAGTGGTGGACGAAAACGACAAGCCAGCGGTGGATGTGAAGGTCAATTGTGTCACTGCGTGCTGTCATAGTACCGCGGTAGAGTACAAAGTTGACAACAGCGAGGTGGAGGACGAATGTTCATCAATATTCAGCGTGGACGAGGCAGGGCACGCACGCGGCGACCGGCAGTTTGAGAAAAAATGGCAGAGCGTTTGAAAGACATTTATTATGACGCACGCCACCATGCCAGTTGTTCTTCCATCAGGAAGTTGGCGGAAGAGACGAAATTAACGGAGAGGACAGTCCGCAAATGACTCAAAACTCAGTCCACCTACACCCTACACGTCCCAGCTCCGCGCCGGGGATATCCTACGCGACCTTATTTTGTTCATGATATTGATGAGCAGTGGCAGGCGGATTTGGCAGATGTATCAGCGCTAGCCCGCCGTAACCGCGGTTGCAATTTCATTCTAACTGTCATTGACCTTTTCACGCGCCACGCCTGGGCTCGACCATTGAAGACGAAGCGCGGGGTGGAAGTGCCTGATGCCTTTCGGAACATTTTTCTTACTGATGGCCGGATCCCGAAGCGAGTGCAACGGATCAGGGGAAGGAATTTGAGAACCGGTGGGTGCGTCAATTGTTTGCAGATCATGGTGCCTACAAAGCGGCGTTGGTGGAACGCTTCAATCGGCAGCAAAGCAGCGGTCCTAAGCAAAAGGGGCCTACTCGCACCGGAGAAGAAGAAACACCCCCTAGCAATGAATAGAACGGCAGCGTTCTACTCACAGTAGTCGTTTGTGGACGTCGGTTCATCCACAGTGTTTTCAGGCTCTGCTCAGCTTCGTCCAGGACCGGCTCTACCCCCTGCAGGTGCCAAAATTGCTACTGGTTGGGCTGGTGGAGAATGAGAAGTACGCTTGGACATGCGCCAAAAACGCGTTGAACTTCCACCATTTCGACCTCCCGGAAATTGCACAGCGCCGTTTCGGCATCAGCACACTGTTCACAACTGATTTTTTGTTTCCCCCAGCACTACACTCCGAGTTATGCCAATACCATTCAAGTGTTCCACTATTTGTTTGTGCAAATGGATTGACAATGGAGGAGTGCCGTAATCGCTATACCATCCACGCGTTTGATCTGACTGCGGATAATGACATCGGCACCGCCGATCGCCATGTCATCAGTACGAAAAACCTACGCCTCGATCGAACTTTCCGAAAGGCGGTCCCCACTACAGTCACGGTGTTACTTTATGCCGTCTTTGACTCCTACCTCGATGTGACCCAAACGCGCGACATCCAAACGGAGCATACACGCTCAGGATGAGCTGGCTAACGAATACACGGCTGGAGCAGCTGATCCAAAAGCATGGCGATGTGGAGTGTAAACGAATATTTCATGGTGTATATCCACGAGACTTTCTTTCGCTCGAAACAGTGCGCCGGCCGCCAGAGTTAATCATTTTCAACACCCAGAGCCATGATTTAGGCGGCCAGCATTGGAAGTGTATTTGCATGAGTGCTGAGCGGATTGGTGAAGTATTCGATTCTCTGGCAATGGCCTCCATTAATGCTGTCATCCGCTTCATGTATACCTACTGTCGGAAATGGTCCATTAACCCGCATGCCTACCAACACCCGCTATCCGCCTGGTGTGGCGTCTACGTACTCTACCATGTGTTGAACCGGAGAAACTACGACTCTTTCCACTCCTTCTGTTCAAACATTTTCTCACCACTAATGTTAATCTGTATGAGGCGTGCATGCTCCACTTCTATTTTATCACTTAGAACAAACGGTGAATAAAAAACAAAAAGCATATGTAACATGAAGTGTCTTTATCTCTGTACATCATCGGGGTGATTTAACAGAATATTGTGTTTGAGGTGGTCAAGGAGTTTTTCCAGAACTTCCCACAACTGTTCCGCGGTAGTCAGGCCGGCAATAATGCACCTGCCGGTTTGAAAAACGGCCACATGAATAGGAAGCCATTTCTGTATTTGAATGCCGGGAAGAGTTGACTTTCGTAGAAAACCTGACCAGACGAGTGGGAGAGGATGGCATCCGAATAGTTGATGAAAGTTGAGCGCATATCACCATATTCTTCCGCTTTACCCTCACTGGCTGTCGAACTTGCAGCTCGTGCTTGATTAGTTGTCCTCCTAGCGCAGAGATCATGGAGAGCACGTCGGAATAAGAATCCTGGCCCATTACTTGCACTTTACCGCAACGAAACTTGTAAATTTCGCTTCTTTAGCCCTCCTCTCACATGTGCTGCCACTTTGAGCATCTATGGTCGCCCACAGTACAGCCGCCCGCCAAGATATTAGTGGAGAGTGGTGAGATTAAATTCGCGGCCGAGATCCGTTTCGTACATGGTATTGGCAATCCGGCTCTTAATCGCGCTTATACTGATGTTGGTGCAGAAATGAACTCACTTGGGGCGTGAATACTGCTCTTATAACTGTGCAGTTTTGCTTTACGTTATATAGGCCGGCGCCGGAAACGGAGGAGGACAAGGGTGGTGGAGTCTGAAAAAGTGATGGGACGGCGCCATGTGTTGAGCAGACGGATTGTGATGTGGTGGATACGCTGGGGACCACAGGCAGATAGATGATAGGGTGAAACCGGCGCTCTACAATGCCGAAGTCCTAAACTGCTTGGTGGACAAAATGTTGCAGTAGATGTTCTTTAATGGCGCCGGCGACACTTGGTCAATGATGTCAGCTGTTAGCAAGAGTTCCATCTCCCGCTCATCCATTCTTGCGGCAATTGAGGTGCTGGTGTGCTCACCCTCAGCAAAGTGCTCATTCGACACCGCCGCAAAACCCAGCATAACAACAGATTCTGGATCGATGGTAATGTCCGGCGGGATGGTCAATTGTGTGAAATGCTTAGTTAGCTCCATCTTCAACTTTGCCGCAGCTCCCACTGATTTCAGCCACTCGGGCACTGTAGGACATTTGCGTGGTTTAAGCACAATCTCTTTCTTCTGCTGCACCGGGACGGTGGTTTTCTCCAGTTCTGCCAAGTAAATATCCACATACCATTCAAAAGGGATGGCGGTGCGCCTTCCTATAATAATAACACGCTCCAAACTAAGTTTCGTAGCTGTCTTTCGATCACCGCCACCGCCGCTGCTGTCCAGATTGATAGACTGGCCATATAACAACGCATAACTGACAAACTTCTCGAAAGCGGTCACGAGGGCATCAAACGATAATTAGAATGTATTTGCCGGTTTTACCACTAGCTGGTGCGTAGGCACTCCCAGGCGCACCGTCATTATGTAGCTCTCCTTGCTCGCAGCATCTTTAGACCACATGGTGAACTTTACAGCATTGGAGGGATGATTGTCCTGCGGTGTGAGCACGTCATGCAGTTTCAGGATGGCGGTGAGATGCTTGTCGATGAGGAGGACGAAACGCTGGTCCGTGAACCGGTACTTTAATGCGGCGTGTATCTCGATTGACGAGCTTCATCACTGCTATCCCCTGTATGATAGTGTTTAATTTGGCAACGAGTTTCTGATAAAATGCGTAAAATCTGCATAATCCCCAACTTCCTTGTCCTCAACTATCTAATTCAGCTTTATCCACGTTTGATTTGGTCTTTCAAGTAGAACTTCCGAAGGAGGCTGTGACTCAACCAGTTATGGAATCGACTGGCGTGAAGGTATAGATGCAGCTTTAATAGATTACATTCGGTACCGCCACCTCTCATTCACCAGACAGCTGATAAGCCAGTTTCATTGGTGTAATGTAGGTGGAGGCGCAATTGTTAGGATCGGTTTCCGGCGCTGCATTGCTGGGCAACACGTGATAGAAACTCATTTTTAAACATGACACATAAAACTAACTCCCGGAAACTTTGCTTAAATAAAAAAAACCCAAAATATGAAAACAGCACTTTATTTACACACCAGTTGAACCAAAACCTATTTTACCACGCTTCGCATGGCTCATTATTACATCATCATCATCCTCAAGTTCCTCAGTTCCAGCTTCATCTGACACAGCCATCATCACCGTCGTTGCCACAATTACATGTTCGTAGCGCTCACAAATCAGCTGGGCAATTCGGTCACCAATGTTGACAGTGTAGGCTTCCTTGCTATGGTCAATCACACCGGCGCCAACTTTCTAGTTTGTGATTTAGAGATAAACTGGAGCGAGGTGCTATACCTCCATAACAGCTCGGCGGCAATATTATTGTGATGTCGAATGAAATGATGATCATTATCACTTGGCTCAATCGTTTTCTTTTCCACCGCATACAAATCAAACCCGGCGGCTAGATAGCTGCCGTCCGTTGGTAGTTTGGCGCGCGGTGACAAAAGCTGAACGTAGAGTCGCGATGGAGGTTCACGTTTGAAAATGACCTGCTTTGTACTCCTCTTCAGCTGCTTCTATTTCTCCGCCTCTTCCATCAGCACAAATGCGTCTGTTTGTGGACTAGTCATGCCTGTGAATTAGAGAGAATGGAATCCATCACCCGCATCTATATAGCAGCAGACACCACTGTAGTTAGGGAAGCGTGCTACCAGGCAACGGGAGTGAATGATGATTGAAGACACCGCTGTAGTTGGGGAAACGTGCTTCGAGGCTGCGGGAGTGAATGATGATAATGCAACAGAAAAACTAGAAACATAATGCTACTGATTTAACTGTCGGATCAGTGGAATGGTATTGAAGGTGTAATAATACAATCGGTACACTTCCAACTTTGAATGGTCGATGGGTTTGTTCAACTGCACTGTGGACCTCAGCATTTGGAAACCGACTAGATAGTCATCTATGATTTCGCTGCACCTTAGAAGAGACGATGGGTCATTTTCAGTTTACGGTTCATACGCTTGCGAACATCCTCCGTAGTTTTGCCAAACAGACTGTTGTTCTTCAACTTGTAGAAATCTTTCTCAAACGCGCTCTTTGCCTCCTGACGCCGGCGGCTGCTATACATTATGTAGGGTTTGAGGAAGGTCTTTCGGATGAAACGAACTACACGTTTGGTGCGCCATGATTCCAGTCCCATGGTCAGATATAATTTTAAAATGATAAGGTCAACAAGCTTCCTTGTCGCGCTCGATCAGTAACAGTTTACTAGACGGTGTGAATTTGGCAGACTGACTATTGTACATGACGTACAACTCCACCATGCAGGGCAGAACTGGCAATGAGTGATATCATCAAGACCATCCTCCTTCTGCGTCACCCCTCTAAAAGTTTCGAACACACCAGCCAGTAAATTGACATCCAACTCCAAATAACGTCTCATATAATCCCCAAACGTTGTAAAGCAGAGCTTGTCTCACGCCGTTTCCGCATTCTCATAGCGGTGGAACAGTCATCCCCGTTCAAGTTACACTTGAATCCCTCTTTTGGTGTTAGGAAGGTTTCCCGGAGGCGCTCCAAAGAATGAAAATGGGAATACGGAAAAACGCCCTTCCTACGCAACAGATCTTCGCTGGCATTCGGAAAGCATCGTGACATCGTTCGGGTGATAGGCAGACTCTCTAAATTGCTCACCAGCTTGGCTAGTGAAGATCACAGTAACTGATAGCTGTCGATAAACGAAATATAAAAATATATCTGTCTACCGACACATATAACCCACCGGTATTCACGCTTGAATGTTCATAAATTTTTCCTTGGTCCGTGCTACTCAGTCCAATTCCCAGTGGGCCATTTTGTTCATTCCACGCTTCGAAATAATTCTTAATATTGTGAAACATCACTGGAAGTCGTCCTCCGCTGGCGCAACCGGAGAGTACAGTCTGGGAAAAGCGCTTGGTGGTATGCGCCTGTTAACTGACAATGATCGAGTACTCGGCGGCGCGCGGCTATTCCTGTAAAGGGACGGTTGCATTTGGCGCAGTGCGTGCTAGTCAAGAATGAAATCTGGTCTTCTGGCCGCATCCGTATCTTTTGCCGTGGCATTTCTGCGAGGTTACTATACTGTGCCTTCGCCAACTGGTCTAACCTCTGCAAAAAGTCTATCACACAATTGTCACCTTGCCATAGTTAGAGCGAACATAGATGACGCATTGCAAGCGTGCTAACTCGGCCGATAATTTCACAAACGCTCTTCCCCTCCTCCAATACCAAAGGTGTTTGCAGTGTGCGAATAAATAAAGAAACGACCCTATCAAATTCCAGAGCGCTGCCACGTTTATTCAATGTTACTAACTTGACCCCAATTGACCGAGTATGCTCCTCATACCATACTGTAAATGACGTAGTAGATGGCACCATGCACCAAAGAGAGAACGGAAGGTACCTATCTTCAACGGGCGCATCCTCCACTTCCTCCCCAACCAAATTCGCTAGTCTGTACCTACACATAAGCACCAATCTGGCATTCACTATATGGCTATTCTCCGATACAGAAAATAGCGTTTCTAGTAACGCACGATGTGAATGGAGCCACTGTGGAGGTTGAATTGGTGGTGAAGCCAATCCATTGTAAATGCCATAGTCCCTTACTAGACACTATAAGGCGCACCTAACCAAACGGAATGAGGCGTCATTTTTAATCCACGAAAATTACATGTGGATCTGTATGCATAATGAGATCATGCTCAATAAGACGGGTTCTACCAGCAAACACTGTTTGTCGAAATGTTTCACAAACATGGCAGTAGAAATCAGTACTGATTTCTTCTATAACCTCGAGATCAGATCAATCATCCTCCCCTTTCCCGGACTCTAGACGCTGTATTGTAGCTGGCCTAACCTCCTCTTCAGCAACCAAATCCACTTGATGTTCCCGCCAACGGCGCGCAAAACGCCATGTCTCCCTCTCCACCAGACCCACCGGCACATCAACACTATCTATAAAGTTCGAGATGCTAAAAGTAGTCTTGGAGACATCAGAGGAAGCAAGATCAACCACCCCAGATGTCAACGGACTCTCCACCTAATTTCCACTAGGTCTCAATGACTCGTCATCATCATCAGGTATAATGGTTTCTTGTTCACTACTGCTGTCATCAACACTCACCCTCTCATGTAGCTGGCATCCATCAACCACAGCCATGTCATTGTCTATTGACGACGAAAAAGCTGAGCAGTCCAATGGCGTTGGAGATGGTGAATAAACGCACGAGGAAAGCACTGTAAGTGTTCAGCTCGCCGCTGCACCAACTTTGGACCATTAAAACCTGATGGATGCTGCACTGGTTCAGTTACTGCCGCTTCATTAGGACCAAATGGGCGCCAAGGCGACAAAAGAAAGAGCGGATGTGGTGAGAGACGGTTGACAATGGGATTTCGTAAGCCCAAGCCACAATTTCCTGCATGGCATCCGGATGTAGAGTCCAAATTGGGCAACAAGTAACCCGGTGCTCACTGATGCAAGGAGAAATAGCGACAGCATTCATAGAAGTGACTATTAGCCCACAGCGACACAAGACCACTGACATCCGATGACCATGATGGCACACATGCATTGCGCTGCTTCCCTGGCCCAGCGTGACCTTCAAACAGGTTGAGCAATAGCAGAGAGACACATTCATGCCGGCGTCGAGAGTAAGATATGAAACGGGAATTAGAATGGAATAGCACGCCCAATTATCGACCGACGAATGAGGAAAGAGGAAAACGGGCATCGTTCAAAAGGAAAGTTCAATTGCAGACGAGAGAGGGAAAGGAATGTAACACAACGAGATAACCCTTTTGATATTTCCTTCAAAACGGAGAAGCGCATCATGAGACGCTGTTGGGCAAAACACATTGTCAAATTAAAACCGTGCGCGGATTACGGACACTCAAAAATAGAAAATGAAAATTTTGAAACTTTGGCTAACAATTGGAAAACATTTTTCAGGAGACATATACCCACCTACCCACCTTGTCTCGAAAAGTTTCTAAGTTATTTCGAAAACGCCGTGCGCGGATTGCGGACACGCGAAGTTATTTTCGAGCCAAACCGAACGTTCCGAACCAAGCGTATCCAGCGACACTTAGGGAAAATTTCGCAGACATCCCCGGTGCTGTCCACAATCCGCGTGTGTCCGGAAACTGCGCATGTTCTCACTACTTTATATTATGACGAATGTCATGATCACAAGGATGAAGTTGACAAGAATGTGTTTGAGGCTAAGGTAATCCAAAGCATTTTTTCTATTTTATGTGAGGCGAAAGTAAATATGTATCATAACGCAGATAAATCGGATGTTTTATTAAAACGGCTGTAGCTATTTCAAAATGATTTTCGCGCACAACATAGCCACTTTAGACCAATTTTCGTTAGTCTCTTTTTTGAACATCACATCAGGATTGTTACGAAATGAAACCCGTGTATATCATCAACAACAATCCTCATCTCCTTTCTCAAGTCACGAAATGTGAAAGTCTTCCCTCTAGGGAAGATGTTAACTGCTAAATTAGCCCATCTGTTTATGACAAGCTATTATCATCACCCACTACATGGCTAAAGCCGATTTAAGTGATGTTAATCGCCTAATTTGTTGCAGGATTTGCCGGGAATGTCACTTTCGGATGTGGCTCTCAGACGTCTTCAACGATATCTTGGTCCTCTGATGACCCCTCAACCTGCTGTAGACACAGCAAAAGATCATCATGAGGCTTCCGAACGGCGTTTGCTAGAAGAAGCGCGACGCCGAGAGCTCATTCTCTCCGGAATGGTTAAGCGAGAGTTCTCCACGGAAAAACGTTTGCGTGAGCTAGAGCAAACGCGAGCAATAGATATGAAGGCGAAAGCAGATAAACGAAATGCAAGGGTAGCCTCCGCGCGTGCACAGAGATTCGGAGAAGACCTAAAGCGTGAACTGAAGTCGCTGCAAATGAAAGCAGCAAGTGACGAAGAAAAAGTGAGTATTTTTTAAATATAGTGGGAAAAACACTTGTTTCAAATATAAGATAAACAAACACCGAATGGAAATCTGAGCCAAAATTAATTTGCATTCATTCATTTATGTCTTTGTGGAGCATGGAGACATATGAAATATGTCAAGTTTATCTCATTTGTACTCACTTAATTCGGGGTAAAATTATTTTGTTACATGTGCAAGAAAAGCTCGTTATAAGTTTATATATGATTTAACATCAGTTTTCAATGAATAGAGAAGATAACATCCGCTCACAAAATCGAATCAACCGAAATTCTTTTATTTTCCATTATTGTTGAGATATTGCAAATATACATTTATCTTTAAAATATGCAGTAAATATGGTGTTTTTGTCCAAGAGGCATCGTTTTTTCGAAATACAATCGAATAATTCTTACGACGATTATTTGTGGATGTTTAGTTGCGCATGAAATGTTAGTAAATCAATCTTTTGACGGATGTACTTTCGCATAGCAATACTAGTAGAGCGAGTACAGTTTACTCGTACTTGGTACAGTTTACATGTACACGCGCAGGCAATGATAATCGAGGCTGTCGTGGTACAATCTGTGTGAAGTTCGGTGCTGATGTTTACTATCACTAGATTGACCATAGTAAGGTTACGAAATTGATTTTTTTCTATTTGATTCGAAATATTTAAGTGACGTTCAGTGTGCTAAGAGCGAGAGAGAGCCGACGGAGAGAGGCGAGGGCCAGCCGACGGAGAGCCGAGGGTGAGGCGAGGGCCAGCTGAGGGAGGGAGAGAGCTGAGAGGGCGAGCCTTTGGACAGCCGAGGGAGAGGGAGATAGAGAGAGAGAGCCGAAGGAGAGAGCGAGCCGGGTACCAGCCGACGGAGAGAGAGATATAAACGAGGGCCAGCCGAGAGAGACAGCCGAGGGAGAAAGAGTGAGAGGCGAGGGGATCCGGGAGGAGAGGGAGGGAGAGAGAGAGAGAGTGGGAGATAGTCCCCCGGGATCCTCACACCGACCCCACAGCACAAGTATCCACCAGAGACCACAAAATTAAGCAAAAACAGCGCAACTGTGGAAAACCGGTTTCGTTATAATGACTTCGTCAGTTCCACAATAAATACACTGCAACAAATTAGAAACTATTTGAGCACAAAGCAAACTAGGCTGTGAGCGTGAGTCAATCAAATAAAGCAGAACATGCAACCGAACATGCAAATCAATGTTAATGCAGATAATCAATGCAAATCAATATTCATGCAGATAATAATAGCAAGTAGTGATTCATGCATTAAAGAAGCGTGAAACGAGTTCAAACGTGAACATGCAGATTACTCAGAACATGCAACGAAATCTAAACATTCAAGATAATTCAAATTGCAATGCGATCAAGGTAAATACTGAACAAAACGTATGACACTCAAGAGTTAAACAAGCACGACAGTTAGCGGTTGGTAGTTACAAGCCGACCCAGGTTCCTATGCATCTTAAAAGAAGGGCAAATGTCGACACCTTTGAGTTCCTTCCTACATAACTGGATTACACGTTGGCTACAGTCACTATATGGTAAGACCAAATGCATACGGTCAAGGCGGTTCAGTTCAATGTTCATACCAAGTGGTGCAAGGGTATGGAGTCGTTTCATCCAATTGTTCTCATGTAGAAGACGCTTCTTGTCACCTGGGCAATGCTCAAGACCCGCAAAACAAAAGTCACTAGGACTACATGACTCATTAAAGTGTCGTGCAACAGGAGTGGAATACGACGTGCTGATATGGTACAAATGCTCGGAGATACGCTTAGACAGAGTTCTAGACGTTTGCCCAACGTATTCAGATTTACAATTCTTACAAAATATAAAATAAATAACATTACGTGAGTTACACGTAAGCCTATGTACAATAAAGTAAGAGTTACTATTTACAGGGTTATTTACAGTGTTAGTAAAACTACTGTACTTACATATAATTGTACTTACATATAATACAATTGCAGGGGAAGAAACCAGTCTCCCACCTGCCGGGTGCCTGCCCCGTTAAATAAAAAAAAACGCCTTACTGCATTACGAATAGCACTACGCGTATAGCCCTGCTTAATCCAGACAGGCTGGACAATACGCTAAGTCTCTAAAAAATCTTGATAAGTGGAACTTCTCGCAGCCCATCTATAAACTTACCAAAAACGATAGATCGGAAGACGCTGCGCTGGTGATATGACGACGGTGACAAAATAGCATGCGTGTCAGTGGGTTTAAAACCAACTTTGTACAAAATACGATTATTACCTTTGTACAATAAAAGATCCAAAAAGCGGATTTCGGTAATACTGTGTTTCATGTCTACATTAATACTATCGTAAATACTATTTACAAATTTACAAAATTCAAGTAAGGTCGACTCATTAGAGTTCCAGACACAGAATATATCATCAATGTAACGGAGCCACAAAAGAGGTTGGACGTAGAAGTCTTTTTTAATCAGGTCCTCCCAGTCTGATAGAAAAATGTTGGCGTAGGACGGACCGAAGGCACAACCCATAGCTGTACCCTGTACCTGAATAAAATGTTCGCTTCGAAAACAAAAATTATTGGCCGTGAGAAGTAGCCGTAGCATAGTGAGTAAAGTCAAGTCCGATCTACTCCTGTCAGGGAACTTCAAAAAAGCCCGACTTACAGCGGCGATACCAGCTTCTGTGGGATGTTTGTATATAATGACGAGACATCCATAGTCACCAAAAACGAAGAGTCCTCAATCTTAAAATCATTTATAACACTGATAACGTGGAGGAGTCAAAAAGGCAAAACACGATTGCAAAATGAGTTTATATAAGCAAGAGTTTGTGTTGTTGGTTTCATAATACTAAAGTTTTTTCTTGTTGAAATATTCCGTGAAATTTCATTTGCTTCATAGTAATGATGAAGTGGATGGTTTTTGTTTTTCAGAATGTTCTTAAAGATACGATGATCTTGATTATACAGAATTTCATTTTTTTGTTTCTAATTTTTTTTTTAATTACTGATTACAAAATACAATCATTTACATAATTATGGTAGCGACATTGAATCTAAGAGTGTCAGTAAAGGTACAGTAAGTAATACATGCATGTCATCAGTAGTATAAGACACGTGCTAAAGACCATTACGAAAAGTCAATTAATAGTTAAAAATATTAGAACACCTAACAATCAATTTTTCTAAAGTCGGCTTCCCGACAGACAAAGAATACAGAATTTCATATACATCATATAACCTTGAAGTATAGCCATGACGATGGCTACTTTTTAAAAACTTGTCAATACGAGAAAGGACATGTACATCAGAGCCATAAACAGATATACCGTATCGAATTCTAGAAATAATTAGAGCATCATTAACTTGGTCAATGACTGATTTAGGAAAGTGGTTCAATTTGAGATCTCTAATGATATAAATTAAACGTCTCAGGCGAGTCAGAAGCTCTTTACCATGCTTTGTAAACCTACAATTTGATTGAAAGGTAATTCCGAGGATTGTGAGGTAATTAATATCAGCGATATCAAGAATTTCATGACCATTGCATCGAGTGTGATTAATTGAAAATGAAATTTGTTTACATTTGTCATTATTAATTTCGAGCGAATTTGTCTTGCTCCATTCGCATATGTTATTGAATTCATCTTGTAGCTTTTTCTGACAAGTATTATTTGATGGAAATTCGCAAGAGAGAGAGAGCCGAGGGAAAGAGAGAGAGAGAGCCGAGGGAAAGAGAGAGAGAGAGCCGAGGGAAAGAGAGAGAGAGAGAGAGAGAGAGCGAGAGAGGGAGAGAGAGGGAGAGGGAGAGAGAGAGAGAGAGAGAGAGAGAGAGAGGGAGAGAGGGAGAGAGGGAGAGAGGGAGAGAGGGAGAGAGGGAGAGAGGGAGAGAGGGAGAGAGGGAGAGAGGGAGAGAGGGAGGGAGGGAGAGAGGGAGAGAGGGAGAGAGGGAGGGAGGGAGAGGGAGAGAGGGAGGGAGGGAGGGAGAGAGTGAGTGAGGGAGGGAGTGAGAGAGGGAGAGTGAGAGAGAGGGAGAGAGGGAGGGAGAGAGAGGGAGGGAGGAAGAGAGGGAGAGAGGGAGGGAGGAAGAGAGAGAGGGAAGAGAGGGAGAGAGGGAGAGAGGGAGAGAGGGAGAGAGGGAGAGAGGGAGAGAGAGGGAGAGAGGGAGAGAGGGAGAGAGGGAGAGAGGGAGAGAGAGGGAGAGAGGGAGAGAGAGGGAGAGAGAGGGAGAGAGAGGGAGAGAGGGAGAGAGGGAGAGAGGGAGAGAGAGGGAGAGAGGGAGAGAGAGGGAGAGAGGGAGAGAGAGGGAGAGAGAGGGAGAGAGGGAGGGAGAGAGGGAGGGAGAGGGAGAGAGGAAGAGGTAGAGAGAGGGAGGGAGAGGGAGAGAGGGAGAGGGAGAGGGAGAGGGAGAGGGAGAGGGAGAGGGAGAGGGAGAGAGAGAGAGAGGGAGAGAGAGAGGGAGAGAGAGAGAGAGAGAGAGAGAGAGAGGGAGAGAGAGAGAGAGAGAGAGAGAGAGAGAGAGAGAGAGAGAGAGAGAGAGAGAGAGAGAGAGAGGGAGAGAGAGAGAGAGAGAGAGAGAGAGAGACGGCAAATTCATGCATGTGACTAAGTGTTATCTAAGTGACGGTGTATGTTAAGTGAATATCCATAATCATCAAGAACAAGCTGTATTAACTGTGGCTTTGATCCATCCAACATGGTTGATTTGCTGATTTTTGCTTCCTTTGGGATGTACCGACAATATATTTTTCAATGGTCACTTTCTATCTTTCTATCTCTAATAGTTTAGTGTTTATTTCGTTTCGTTCTTTATTTTTTATTTAGTTTAACCTGGTTAAGCAGTTTTTTGCTTCAAAGGTGAACCTAGCTCTGCATTAAAATGAAGTGAAGAGTGGCGAGCATTTCGAAATAAAGCATAAAATATCGCTTTGTGTGATAATCAAGCTTAATGCTATCATTAAGCATTCTACGCGTTTGAAAAAAGTGTTTATTTCGTATTAAGACATGAGGCTCATACAAGATTCACAAAAAATCTGTAATACAACTTTTCACAAGAAAATTAGCGCGAATCGTACAAGAAATTCGTACATTTGGTTCATGAAAATAATATGACACTCGTTTGGATTTCATCATGAAGAATCATATAATTTGCATGAAATCTATTATAAAAGTTCACTTGTTTCTATGAGTGATTTCTATAAGAGCTTCTTGTAGTCTTCATCTTAAAACTGTGCGAAAAATCAGATAATTGAGTATAAAATCTATGTATGAATCTTATGTATTTTGCTACATGATTCGGGTAGTGTTTCTATTACATTTTTTGCCAGAATATTTTACTATATGATTCGTGCATGATTTCATAATGAAGCTTTTGCATGAAAAGCAGGTATATTGCCATATGATTCGTGTATGAAGTTAGTAAGTTTTTATATGATTTTCATGTATTTTGCTTTCTGTGTGTGCTTAAGGAAACCGGACGATTGCATTTTGTTCTTCACAGTTTGAATAGATATCGCGCTACTCTGAATTTGTAGATGCGTTTGAATGTGTGATCCTGTTTTCAAGTAAAGAAGTTCCTCATGCAATACTCATTTTACTTCAAACAAACATTTATACAATGAAGTCAATTCATATGACATTGGGTAACTGAAACTTGGAGATTTGACGCATAGATGACGACGGATTTTCGTGTATCAGTGCTCCAACAGCTTGTACCGGCTTGTGCAGCCTCTTCATTTGACAGTTTACCAGTTCGCGACCGATCATTGATGCAGCCGGTTTCATGGAATCGATTGATAATTTTTTAATCGTTTCTGTGCATGGGATACTACCATGACGACCATAACTTTGCAGACCACGTCCTCTGTGCCTCCGTCGCCGAACATTCGTTTTCAGAATAAAGGTCCACAATTTCCATATTATCCTATACAATTAATCTACTCATGCTCAAGTTTTTGCAAGTGACAGTGCCGAGGCTAATTTAGCAGTCACAACCGCTTTCGTTCGAAGCAAAGTGGATAACTCACATAATTCATTGAAGAACAAAACGTCATAGAACTGGACGATGCATCACACAATGAGTTATGTTTATGTCCGAGAACGTTTATGTTTAACATCAATGAATACGTACGTCAAATAAGCTATTTTGACTTACTAACAAAGTTCATGGATTAAAGCAAATGATTATTGCATGAATTCTTTTCTTGAAAACAGAATTGCACATTCCAAAGTACCTAAAACTGTGAAGATTGAGAACAAAATGAAATCGTCCGGAATTCTTTATGGCATTTAATTATATAATTTTGAATACAATACACAGGGCTGACACTTCCGGTTTTAACCGGATTTTCGGTAGTGAGAAAATGTTTTTTTGCCAAGGAACTAATAATTTGGATTTTGAACTAATTTAGATTTTGATGGGAGCCCTATTGAGATTGTGAGTGGTTCATTAAAGGCTGTGAAAGGCCTCCTAAGATCGCGATAGGCCATCTTGAGAGGCATTGGGTACCAATGTCCTTCCGCCTCCGTGTGGTGGTACCCGCCCCGTTCCTCGGATTGGGTCGAAATTGGGGACACTTTCCCGAGTGGCCGTCTATCGGCGTGCTGTCTCCTTCGGGGTTTTGCCAAGCTATTTCTCCGTTGGTCGTGGAGAAATAGTCGTCTTCTTCTACATATATCTTTACGACCACTTTCTTTCATCTCGTCTCTCTCGTTTACTCATTCTTCTCCTGCTCCTCATGGCAGGAATCCATCCCAATCCTGGTCCCTCACCTCGCCACCCTCTTAGTTACCCATGCGGAGTCTGTCAGAGAAGCGTTGGTTACACCGGCCGTTCTGCTCAGTGCTCGGCATGTAAACTTTGGATTCATCTTCGCTGTTCCTCTCTTACCACCCGTGCCTTCAACGCCCACCCCAGGCGTCACCAATGGGTCTGTCCCACCTACTCTCCTAAATACTTACGTTTTCCTTCTCCTTCCCCAGCTATTTCTGCCTCAGACCGCCCTTCCTTCCTCTCCCGCGCCCAGTCCACCTCAGCCGTCCAATCCTCGGCCCCTTTGGCCTCTTCTCTGCAACCCCGCGTCGTCCTCTCTCGCTTTCACTCTCCTCCCAGCCCCTCCTCTTCAGCCGCTGCTGGCCGGCCATCTCCCTCTGTTGCTCTCTTCCGTCGCCCCGCGCCCCCTGCGCCTGTCTCCAACCCCTCGGCCGCCTCTCTCTCTCTCTCTCTCTCGTCCCTGCAGCCTCGCGTCGTCCTCTCCCGTCTCAACCTTCCGCCCTCTCCTTCCCCGCCCGCTGCCAGCCCTGCCTCCGTGGCTGCTGTTTCCTCTTCCTTGCAGCCTCGCGTTGTTTTGTCCCGTCTCCCTTAGTCTGCCCTGTCTCCTCCTCTGTCTTACCTCCCCCGCCTCCTCCTCCACCCTCCTTACCCTTCCTCGGCCTTTTCTTTGCCATTTCCTCCCTCGCCCAGCCCACCTTCCCCCGTTAGGCCCCTCCGCCCCATTCGCTCTTGCCCCCGCTCTTCCACCAACGACCTCAAGATCCTTCAGTGGAACGCAAACGGAGTGCGGGCCCGCCGCTTGGAGCTCACTCACTTTCTATCTCCAAATCCTTACGACATCATTCTTATCGATGAAACGAAACTTCTCCCATCCACTACTTTTTCGTATTCCTGGATATAAGTGGTACCGCCAGGATCGGACGATTCTGCAGTAGTGCCGCGCCAGTGGTGGAGGCGTGATGACTCTGGTCAGGTATGGTCTTGCACATTCTTCTTGGTCCATCCCCTCCTTCGCTTCGTCTAATTCTCTTTGTAGCTTCCTTGGCATTCACGTACACCTCCGCTCCAACACTTTACTCCAACTCTTTACTTAATGCCTACGTCCCCCCCCCCAGCTAGCTCCACCCCTACCGAGGCTCACTCGCACCGTCCCTTCTCTCCTTCCTCATTCCCCTCTTCCCCGTCCATCTTCATATTCGGGGATCTTAACGTACACCACCCCTCCTGGGATTCTCGGGGCCACCCTATCTCTCTCGGCTCCGAAATCTACTCCTGGCTTGTCCCTTCAGATCTTGAATCTCTCAATCACCCTGACACTCCCACTCTCTTGCAGCAGTCTTCCGGATGGCGTACCTCCCCAGACCTCACAGTCTGGTACCTTCGTCTCTTGCCCCGAGATGTGGCTGGTCTGTCCTTCCTAACCTCGGATATGACCACCTCCCCATCTCTGTTAAGATCCCTCTCTCCCCACACCATTCTCCCAACGAGCGCAAACCTTCTTGCAACTTTAAAAAGGCTCGCTGGGATGACTACAGGACTCATGTAACTTCTCACTGTCCCGACCCTGAATCGTACTCTTATCTTAATCTTACTAAAGCCGCTGCTTCCTTCTCTTCTATCATCCTCGTAGCGGCAAAATCTTCAATTCCTTTCGGTCGTACCCGCCAGTCCCCGAAAGCTTGGTGGTCCACAGAACTAGATCAGCTCGTCCATGCTTGCCGCAAGGCATTCAGACGGACCCATCGAAGTGAAGCGGATCGTCAGGCTTATGTTTCTGCATCCCGTTCTGCCTCCAGAGCCATTGCTAAAGCGAAAGCTGATGCATGGCAACGGACATCGTCCAATCTTCGCCCTTCCTCCAACCCCCGTAAGGTCTTCTCCCTCCTCCGCTCTGTAGCTGGTACTCCGAAATCCTCCAGTTCCGATTCAACCTTTCCCAGGTGTAGGTCTGCTAAGGCTACAGCCACCTAGATCCCTTCCTTCTGATCGCCGTCCTGAAAGCCGCCGCTTCCTTCGTGAACTCCATTCCTCTAACTGTACCTGCCCATCCTTTTGCTCTTCTTTTAGCCAGTCGGAGCTCACCACTGCTAGCGTGGTGCTCATGCTAGCAGAGCTAGCACACGCTATTCTGCTTATTCGATGAGAACCGTTTCACGTCACTATGGGATCGTTTGATGGTGCAGAAGTATGCGAATTGGTGGGGTTATTCCTCCTTGACATCTTATGCAACAATTTTGGAAGAGAGCAAGTGGGATTATTCAGAGACGATGGTTTGGCTGTATTCCCTGGTCAAAGTGGACCTGAGGCAGATAGAACACGGAAATATGTCATTAGAATATTCCAAGAACATGATCTTAAAATAGCAGCAGAATGCAATATTCAATCGACAGAATTTCTCGATGTATATTTCGACCCACCATCTGGCAAGTATAGACCTTTTATCAAACCAAACAATACAACCATGTATATAAACAAAGAATCAAATCATCCACCATCAGTTATCAAACAAATTCCATCAATGATAGAAAAACGTATATCGAATTTATCTTATGACAGAAACGAGTTTGAGAAAGTGAAAGCACATTATGAAGGAGCACTTAGAAAAAGTGGTTTCAATAAAAGTTTGCAGTACCAGCCAAGTGATGTCAAGACAAACAAAAGACGGCGAAACATACTCTGGTTCAACCCTCCATTCAACCTAGGTGTGAAAACAAATGTAGGTAGACGGTTTCTCTCTCTCTTTTGGATATTCATTTTCCTCAACACCACAAATACAGGTCTCTATTCAACAGAATCAGTGTCAAAATCAGCTACAGTTGTACATCAAACGTTAAAAATATTATCAAAAAGCACAACAATAAAGCAATTCAGAATGTCGCCAATGTGAAAGTGGAAGAAAACAAATGTAACTGTGAAAGAAAAGAATCGTGTCCGTTGAACGGAGAATGTCTGAAGAGCTCGGCTATTTACAAGGAAACTGTATCAACAACAAACGAACAGAAAACGTATATTGGGGACACTGAAAATGATTTAAAGACAAGATACAGAAACCACAAAAAATCATCACCAACTTTCAATACCGAAGCGAAACAACTTTGTCAAAAAATATTTGGAACTTAAAAGACAAAAATGAAGAATATGATATAATATGGGAAGTACTCGAGCAATCAAATCCATACAAGTGCGGCCTGGATCTCGCTGAAAAATTCCATATTCTGACTTCCAAAGACACTCATTTATTAAACAAGAAATTGGAAATCATATCCACATGTCGGCACCGTAGAAAGTTCATAATTGCCCACCTCAAATAACTACAGTATGTCTACCCGACTTACATCGTGCTTATCAAACTATGATCCTGTGATAATTTTCAACCATTCTTTATAGTCTTTATAACTTTATGCATTTACCTCAGAATTTAAAAGTCCTTTTTTGTAAGATAGCAATGGATAAATTTGTACATCTGATGATCGATGATCACATCGTGATGAAACTGATAGTACTGCTAGTTATGAAGTAGTGTTTTGAACATCAAACTAATATACATATATATATTGGTTAAATTTGGCAGCAAATTATTTGTAAGACAAGATTGGCAAAAATGTAAATCGCAATCAATTTTCGATAATTTTACATAATTTTTCTCCAGTTTTCTATAAATCAATTTTACTTTTTGATTTGAAAACTTAAATGCTATTTTTGAGAACCATTTCAATAGAATTCTGACCGGCGCTTCGGATGCAAACATCATCCATCTTCAGGGTAAGCAACTTGTGTGGATTAGACTATTCACAGATCATTCTTATAAAATTTGAATATCAAAATAACATGAAAAAGCTATGTGATAGGCATGAATAAAGTCAGCAAAAGAAGTCATGGTGAAGTAAGTGAGCAAGCATACTGTAGATAAGTCATAGTATAACCAATCGTCTTGTTAACCCTTGATCTTGTTATCCCCTTGGGTCCATTATATGCAGACTTTTATATGAGCTACGTGGAGAACAAAGTTGTTCCAGAACTTGGAAATGGTGTTATATTTTACCGTCGTTACATAGATGACTCTTTTATCCTCCATGATAAGAATTGCAATATTGAAGAAATTATTGATAATTTCAAATCAAATTCTTGCCTCAATTTCACTTACGAGAAAGTAAAAAAACGATACGCTATCCTTCCTTGATGTTTTAGTCATGAGAAATGGTACGAAATTTCAAACTTCAGTCTACAGAAAATCAACTTGCGCCGGACTTTGCCTCGATTATGACAGCTTTGGACCAGACACGTATAAAAAAATCAGTTGTTCGATCGTACCTGATTCGTGCATATAATATCTCGTCTAATTGGGAGCTCTTTTCACGAGAAGTACAACACTTCACTCAAATTTTGATTAACAATAATTATCCTCAAGCGGTGATCGATAATATTGTGCAAAAATTTCCGAAGCGAAAGTTCAGTACGGAAAGTGAAGAATCTTCATTAACAGTTCAATTTAATTTTCAAGGACAATGGGTAACAAATGCGAAAACTGAAGAAAAGAGACTAAAAGCAATCATAAACAAAAATATTCAACCGATCGACCAGAGATTGCGAGTAAGCATCCGTTGCTTTTACAAAATGAGAAAATCAAAAGGATGAACTGAAACCAAAATTGTTGACTGCAAGCGATGAGTCACACCATGTTGTCTACCGATACACATGCCCACACAACGCATGTAACGGCGTTGCACAATACATCGGCTTTACAGCAAATGCACTTACTCAGCGCTGCAAACAACATGTATCAAATGGTGCCATCAAACAACACATGCAAACCCACACAGAAATCAAAATTGGTTACCAAGCCATTCTTAAAGACACTAAAATCTTGGCCAGATATCGCACCCAACAAGATCTAGAAATTGCAGAGGCCTTACTAATCAAGAAATATCAACCAACACTAAACAAACAGGATCAAGGATTAACAAGACGATTGGTTTTACTATGACTTATCTACAGTATGCTACTCACTTACTTACTTCACCATGACTTCTTTTGCTGACTTTATTCATGCCTATCACATAGCTTTTTCATGTTATTTTGATATTCAAATTTTATAAGAATGATCTGTGAATAGTCTAATCCACACAAGTTGCTTACCCTGAAGATGGATGATGTTTGCATCCGAAGCGCCGGTCAGAATTCTATTGAAATGGTTCTCAAAAATAGCATTTAAGTTTTCAAATCAAAAAGTAAAATTGATTTATAGAGAACTGGAGAAAAATTATGTAAAATTATAGAAAATTGATAGCGATTTACTTTTTTGCCAATCTCGTCTTATATATATACATATGTATATATATATATATATATATACAGTCCCTAACAAAAGTTTAAGACCATGCACAAATTTCTATGCTATTCGGCATTTGTGATGTTTTTATGTAAGTAATTTCTTTCTCGTGCTTACTGATGAGTCATGTGACGAATGCGCTTACAAAGTTCCCTAATTGAACAATCAAAGTTTCATTTCGAGTTGATATGTATGCTTTAAAATTTGAATTTTTGAATATGCAACGTACAACAAATCATACATAGCTTTTCACGTCACTTACTCACGAATCTTCATCACGATGGGTCGTGCGAAGACACTGACACCGGAATTGCGAGCACAAATCATTGCAATCAACAATCAACAAAATCTTTCGTGGATAAGAAGCGCACCGGACGACCCAGGAAGACTTCAAGGCATGACGACCGAATAATTCGTCGAATGGCTGTCCAGAACCCTGAATGCACAACCGGCGATATCTCTACTGAACTTGCGTCGAGGGGAATCCATGTAAGCAAAATGCTTGTTTCACATCGCTTGACCAAAGACTTTGGTTTGAGATCATTTCGTCTCGCCAGAAAACCGTTTTTGATTACACGAATGAGAATGAAGAGGTTATCCTTCGCTCGACAGCATAGCAACTGGACAACCGACATGTGGAGGAGGGTGTTATGGTCCGATGAGAGTGCAATACAATCGTTTGGAAGCAGAGTTCTTAGAATTCGACGTCCTTCTAGCCAAAGGGACAATCCCCGTTATGTTGTCTCCACCATGAAACACCCTCAATCCGTGATGGTGTGGGGTTGTCTGTCGTCTCAAGGTAGGAACGTACTGTCATTTGTTCCTCCAAAAGTGACACTTAATGGTGAGAGGTACCTGAACATCTTGAAAGAGAAGCTTTCGACTCACATGAGCATCTCCGGTTGTACGATATTCATGCAAGATGGAGTCCCGTACCATCGGAGCCGGATGGTCACCAAGTGGTAGCAAAACAAAAGGATTCAACTTCTTGAATGGCCTGGTAACAGCCCGGACTTAAATCTGTTGGAGAATGCATGGTGCATGCTGAAAAACAAAGTGTCTGTGCGTCGTCCCTCAAGCCTTGAAAGCCTCAAAGCAACCATTCGAGAGGTCTGGTGCACTGAAATACGCCCAGACATGTGCAAACGGTTTGTGGACTCTATGCCTGAAAGACTGCGGGCAGTTATTCAAAACCGTGGTGGCCCGACTAATTTTTGATGTGATTGACAACATTTCATGTATTCATGACATTTTTATAGATGATGCGAACATTTGTTCATGATAAATACACGAGATGGAAGATACAATAGTTCTAACTTCGAATTTGTAAAAAAATGATGGGTGGTCTTAAAATTTTGTTAGGGACTGTATATATATATATATATATATATATATATATTCAGAAAGGAAATTTTTCTTTGACCGGACATGTTTCGATGTTCAATACATCATCATCAGCGGTGGGGTAACAAACAGAGACAGTTCATCTTTCTTAAATATCAAGTCACAATACATAATTACAGTTCACAAGGCTTCAAAATTTCAAAACAAGGCGTTCAAAATTTGTTCGAACCGCAAGCTGTATGAAGTTTCTGCTAATGAGATTTCCAATATTTTTGCCGAAAATGGTTTTGATATCAAAACAATTAACAGAATCAAAGAGAAGGTCGAAAGGAGTGTTGAGAGCAGGAGCCAGCTCAGAGACTCTCAGCCAGAAACTGAGCAGTTACAGAAGAAAGTTGTAACTTGGTCCGTTCCTTTCATTAGCCATGCTGAAAAAGAAATGAAAAATAAAATTCGTTCCATCAACAGTCTTCTTCCGGCGAATATCGAAATTCGGCCGGTTTTTAAAATTCAAAAGCTCATTACTCAATTTCCTAACAAAGACAGAATTCCGAGTGAATTGAAATCATCTATTGTATATCAATATTCCTGTCACCGCTGTAATATGCGGTACATCGGCGCCACTAAGCGCCATCTCTCGACTCGGATTTCTGAACACCTCAAGGGGTACCCTTCACCCACTGAAGTGTCTACTCATCCGCATAGCCCTAAAATGGAAAATTTTTCGATAATAGGTAAAAGCAATCAGCCCTTTATTCTAGAATCAATTTTGATAAAAAGCAATGACAATCTTGCTAATGAAAGGAATGGCTCTTATACTCTCTGTCTAAATCTGTAAATTTGTACATGCTGCCTTTTAATTTTTGTAAATAGTATGTACATATTGCTCGATTTTAAGATTTTAGGTGTTACCAATTGATTTATTGTATGAAAGTGCGACTGTGAAGCCTTGTGAACTGTAATTATGTATTGTGACTTGATATTTAAGAAAGATGAACTGTCTCTGTTTGTTACCCCACCGCTGATGATGAAGTATTGAACATCGAAACATGTCCGGTCAAAGAAAAATTGTTTTTCCTTTCGAATATGAAATGCCTGGGCGCTCTATGCGTAAATATATATATAAATATAAATATATATATAAAAAGATATATATATATATATATATATATATATATATATATATGTATAATTGTATATATATTGATGATGAATTTCGCCATTGAATAAATGAATAAATGAAAATAAAGGCGAAGCCAATAAATAAGATTTTATTATGACAATATTTCGACTGTCTCTTTTACAAGTCTGATGGTGGAAAGAATTCTATCAACACTTTTACATACAAAATATGAAAAAAATTAATATATCTATGGATTTGGTTGAGCATTACATTCATAGCTGGTGAATTCACTTCGATGTAATATTTCTCTGCTGTCTTTCGTTCATAGCTGTTGGGAAAATTGTGTTGGAGCACTAATATTTTGAGCTTATCACATGTTAAACAGATGGAGGCGTGCTTACTTTTGAAATGTTTCTACACATCGCTTTCTTTCATAGTAAGATGTTGATGTATTCCTCTTCTTATAGTACATTGAGATTCGCCAATATATGATTCATTACAAATGTTGCATTTTATTTGATAAACCGTATTTTTCATAAAGCAGATATTCTCGTTACAATAGCAGTTGTTATGACACGGGAAATTATATGTCGTTCTTAATTGTCTCGTCAACGGTTTGAGTGTTACAAAAGATGGTATGATTTTGGCTACAGTTATTTTTCTCAATTCATCTCGAACTTTTCTAGCTTGAATTTCGTTTATGAATGGAATTCTAAGGAAAATTTTATTTCTATCATTTCGTTGTTGTTTCACCTTAGGTTTCTCAGTGTTGACATACTTATCGATGATCGAATCAGGATACCCGTTATTTCGAAATCTGTTTCTGATGAAAGTTATAGCATCCAAAAGATAATTGTGAGACGAACAGTTTCGGTGAGCTCTAAGATTCTCAGATTTTAGAATGTTGACTTTTCTAGACAAGGGCACATGGCTGTCCCATGGTAGCATAAGACCACTATGCAAGGGTTTTGAAAAGAATTTCGTACAAAAGTTAGATTGTTCTAATTAGTAGGGGTCTAAAGAGGCCAGTCACTTCAACTTTTTGCAAAAGTTTGTTTTTTGGTATGAGGTTGAAGATTAGGGTCTAAGCAACAATTTTGGTCCGAGTGGACAACGATCAGATGGGTTCTACATGTATTTCCGCCATTTTACAAAATGGCCGCCATCAGAATCTAAAAATGCAATTATATCTTGAAAACTTTTCATTCTAGAAACATGAATTTGGTATCTATACCTAGGTTTTCCGGGTCAAGGAATCAGATAAAGCTATTTATTTCTGCTTCCGAGTATTTATTTGTACTGTAGTAGTATATTACATGACAAAACAAAGGAATTCAACAGAATTATGTAGGTTGAAAATTGAACATTTACAAACTTCAATCCTATGAAATTTCATGAATAAAAATCTAGCAGTATCATCATTGTTATTGTTGTTTAGTTGATAAGGAAAGTGAAACTGAGAAATCATTGCTTATTTTCACTACAATGATGGTTATTTAGTTAGGGCATTTGCACTTGCATAATCGTGAACACTTTAAGTCAGCCTTTTTACACTTGCACGACGCACACGATTTTGTGCATGAACATTTAATGTCTAGATCAAACACATCTTTCGCCTGGGGCAAAGTAGTCCATATGGGAACCAGTTGACCATGCTTTTCCATCCACCCATAATTGCGTGGGCATGGGACTACTGCCAGTGGTTGGTGAGCTGTAGTCCAGATGCTTGCATGGAAGACACTCCTTTTCAGGTGTTGGTCCAGCGCATCGCTGGTAGGTGGTATACGTTCTACATTCCGTGTTCTGTGACAAAAAACTCTCATTCGAACGATATCGACGTTGCTGTCGTCAATGACAGGTTCATCTGAGTACAATTTGCAGACGAACTGACTCACAACTTTCCTCAACTCTTCTGGTATGCGAAAAGGAGTGCTAGCAATTGTCGCAAACTCACTCAAGAGGGATGGAACCTCATTTTTCCGCTTAATGCCTTTATATTTGAAGGATGAAGTGCTATCCGACCCAGTGATCGCATGATAGAGGCTACGGCTTTGCACATTGTCGCACCCAAACCTGAGGCAATGTTGTTGAGGGATATCATCTCGATTGTCTTCCCCTTTTTGAAAGAAATCCAAATTTCTGATTCAGGATTCACGGCCTTGATGTGATGGAAATTACATAGAAGTATTATCACAACGTCTGTGTCACCAGTATAGACCATTCCCAGCGATGTATACTGGAGAGCATGAAGAAGATGTACCAGGACACGAGTATCTGCCTCCTCATGGCTACATCGTCCCATGGATGGTCCATTCCCTGCCTTTAGGACTTCGTCATCACTAGTTATATAAAGTTGTTTACCATCTTGAAATGGTGTTTGCACTACGCTTGTTGACAGGAATGAAAAGAGCTCTTCTTTATTCTCAGCATTTGACAAAAGGTTTTGCAAATTTTCAGGTACTTTAGCAGTACCAGATACTCGCTGTCGTGTGCCTTTTCCTCTTTTTTCTCTCGTTGCTTTGATTGACATTGAGCGATACTGATCCCATACAATATCTAATCTCTTTGTTCCTTTCAACTCATGCTGGATTCTTGAGGAGAAACCTGTGGTGAAATATTCAGCAAATGTCTTGCCTTTGACCGCTGTGCCAGGAAGAGAGTGGATTAGTGCACCGCCATCAATGATGATGACCCCATAATCATCTGGTGCGATTAGCTCCGCGGATAGTCCATTATTTCCACAGGTTTCCATAGTACATAATACACTCCAATAAATCTGATTTGTTACATAATCCATAATACACTCTAATAAATCTGATTTGTTACAAGAGTTTATGGCCCCTTCCGAAGCCAGTGCAGGTGGTGGCGCGGAAGATTCGTGACGGAAGAATTCCTCCAAATTTCCACCCCTGCTATCAATCATGATGAATGCTTGTCCATATAGATCTGTATGTCGTTCAAAGTGCTGCTTCTTCCTCTGAATAGCTGTTTTCTTCCTAGGTTTCTCCTCATGGAACAGCAGAAATTTGTTTTTCTTGATCGGAGCTTGCAGTGAAATATCATTTGTGTCCAGCACATTCTTCCGAAAATGTTCATACTGATCTTCTGCTCTTGCTTCTAAAGTGCGGACAGAAATGGCGGCAGACTTGTCAACACACACTTTATCATCTAATGTAACTAGATCTGTAGTACTCTCTTCAAAGGGATTCCCTCTGCTTTGTAGCACATCCATGAGATTTCGTACATGACGCCGAAAACGGTGCTGGGATGTACTTCCTTCTTCATGATGAGGGAGCTCTTGATCTCTGTCGTTTTCCAGATCAGTAAATTGTTCTAGAGCACGGCTAATTGTTGGATGTTGCATATGCTCATATGCATGTTTCAATAGACTATCGAGTACCACTACAGTAACCTGATGAGCATACCGTGTTATCATAGGATCATTGGCTTTCAAAAAGGATGTCGTTGCAGCTACTGTTAAGGCAATTCCAGCCTCTGCTAAGGCTTCAGGCCATCCAGACCCTCGTAAGAAATCTCCCATAGTTGCCCACAATGCCATTTCTATATGGAGTCCTCCCAACATGACCAGAAACTTATCTTCTCCAAAGAATTCTGGAAAGGTCCATTGCATTTTCTTGGCAATGTCAAAGAGCGGCTGGTCCACTACCATAATTGGGATTTGCTGTGAGTTGAGGAACTTAGTTGTTTTCTTGACCAGGTGCATTCCATGTCGAATCATTTGTGGTGTAGCTGCTTTATTACGTAATAGCGGCAGCATGGCTTCAATACATTTCTTTGTTGATCCCACGTCATCCGACCGAGAGGCATGATATGCTGACCACATAATTGGAGGTTCAGATTCACTTTCATAATCCATTTTCATATCTTTCTGTACCATTTTCATCCAGGCATCTTCGTGTTGTTGCTCATTTTCCAATATTGGTATGGAATGTGGCTGCACGTCTTTCACAGGAGGCTGCGTGCCTAGATTTCGGCTCATAGGTGGAACAAATGTGTATAGAGGTGGCAGCATTGATCCTGTGCACGATGCTGGTGGATGAAAATTGATTTTCATGGGTTCTTGGTCCCTTCCAGGGTTTTCTATTGAAGAAAATTGAAACATGGAGATACCAGTTCCATGGAAAGATGACGCAGCTGTTCTGGATGTTGGATTGTGGTCTAGATTATCAAGGGCTGCAACTGTAAAGATATTATGGCGAAGGTACCTAGGACAGACCATGTCAGCATTGGCATGTGCTCTTTCGGCATCAGCTTTTGCATAACCCATTTCAATGGCAAGAACCCTTATGTATGACACAACAAGGCAATACTGATGAAGCAATTGTACAAGTTTCTTGCTCCTTGTTTGGGAATGAAGTTTTAAGGCCAAAAACACTGCAAGAGGAGGCCCACATTTCCGGATTGCAGGAAGAGAAGTGATGTTTAACATGATCAATTGACTCTTTATCATGGATATCTTTGGTTAGGGATAGCTTTTGGAATGAATGATCACTTCTATTCGTTATTTCATTACAGAAAGGACATAGGCCTACAATTCCATTCGTTTCTGAGCTAGATTTTCTTTCTCGCTTTCTCCGAGGTTGCAGCCCTTTGTAATAGCGTGTTCTCGCCCGTTCCAGTGCTGATGCCTTATACAACTGACGACACGTTTTATGCCAAGATGCTCGATTTTGTTGCATAGTTCCTTCATCTTGAAGTTCTAAGTTTGGGTGAGGTGCAGCATCAACATCTCGGAATTGATTTAGAAGGCTGATGATATCCTTGTATGCTTCAACCTTTCTTATTCCAACTGGGTTTTGACAACAAAGGTCTGTCGTAGTTCATTGAATATCGAAAGAGAATGACAGCTATATAGGGTGTTGGTGTCTTGTATTGACTTAATAGCTGTCATTCTCTTTCGATATTCAGTGAACTACGACAGACCTTTGTTGTCAATATACACTGTGACGTAGTCGTTTGACATGCTGATATGCTGTCTCGCTACAATATGAACGCTGTTAGCGTTCTGTCAATAATAATAATAATAGGACAATATGCTGTCGATACCACTTAGAGATGACTTCTGCCTTCACTCGCATTCTTTTTTAATCGTCAGCGTGGTATAGTGAAGAATGTGCGAGCTCGTCTTCACCGCGGACTTCGGTTCGATTCCTAGGTCAGGCGAGTGCGGTCGGGGAATCAAGGGTGTTGGTGTCTTGTATTGACTTAATAGCTGTCATTCTCTTTCGATATCCAACTGGGTTGTCAAGAGGACAAACAACTTCTTCGTTTGTTTCTTCTTGGCAGAGTACACAAAACTGAAAGTTAATTGTTCCAGCCATCAAACTTACCTGGAAAGAAAAGAGACTACATGAAATATTTAGTAGCCAATAGACCACCAATAATCATAATACATGTATATGGACATAGACATAAAACGGTTGTTGGCATTCATATGAGAATGGTCAATCAAAATTGCTAAAATATAATAGTCATATAACAGGAGATTTCAAAAATTTGAGCATAGATCCCCGCCCCCTCAGCGCGACCAAGTCCCTGGCGTTCATCTCATTATAAATGAGAATGGTCAATCAAAATTGCTAAAATAAAATAGTCATATAACAGGAGAATTCAAAATTGCTTTCATAATACCTTTACTATGATTTTAGATTACTTGTACTAAATGTTGTACTTGTAATAAATATTCGTTTTTGCATGTAAATCAAATTTACTGTACTGACAAAGATAACAATTCTTTTTCTGAAATGAAAATTGATCGTGGTTATTGAATATAAAGAATAAGCCAATACTTTTGTGGAATATAATAACTAAATTCAATTAAGAACAGTACGTAAATTAATTAATTATAAAACGTTACATGATGAGCTGGTTGAATGTTTGATGGTAAAAGATAAAAGCACTGTTTTATCATTAGCTAAGCTCTGTATACGTCGAATGTCGACTAGACGCGAAGAAAAAATGATTCACAGTGAAGGGTTCATAAGAACTAATGCGTGCGGCCGTCAGGGACCAATCCTCTTTAAATCTTATTCGACAGCTTACCTTGAGTGAGGTCGACGTCATACTTGTTGTTCGATGAAGGCAGAAGAATATTTTCGAAGCTAATCGTTTGAATGCGAAACGCTTACTGTGAATGCGCATGCACTCACACAGGATCACAAGTTGAGGTGCATGTTGCTTGCTTATTTGATAATACTCATATCAATCAATATAACTTACAGTGATGTTCAACTTACTTTAATTCACAATGAATAATGTCGATATTTTTTTCATTTTGGGACTGATTGTTGCGACCCTGACAAGGGTTTGACAATTGTGACGTCTACCGTGATACACAAATTTGTCATGATTTCGACATATATCTTCTTCTGAAGCAGAAATTAATGGTTTCATCTGATTCCTTGACCCGGAAAACCTAGGTATAGATACCAAATTCATGTTTCTAGAATAAAACGTTTTCAAGATATTGGCATTTTTAGAGGCGGAAATACATGTAGAACCCATGTGATCGTTGTCCACTCGGACCAAAATTGTTGCTTAGACCCTAATCTTCAACCTCATACCAAAAAACAAACTTTTGCAAAAAGTTGAAGTGAAAGTGAAAAATTGCACATGTCAGAAACCCCACTAAATGTGACAGTTGTATCTAAGATAGAGATTTGCGAATTATGAGAGGCTCTTATTCCGTGTCATAACAACTGCTATTGTAACAACGAGACTATCTGCTTTATGGAATTTTTTTTCATGAGATCGTGTGATCTAAGAACTCGATTTCATGTTATGAATATTATATGAATTCCACATCCATGAAATTCTGGGAACTGAAAATTTCATAGGGTTTTATATTAGGAATAACATAATTGCTTCATATATTTTTTTCGCATATTTTTTAACAATTTTAGAAATTTCGTTTACTATATTATTGTATGCACATCATACATTCCATGAATCACACATGAAACAATTGTCATTCTTGCAAGAATCGCACATGAAAGGATGATTTTTTTTCATACGGGTGACTTAAGACTTCCCTAGAAAGAGAAGATTTACATCAGTATTACATTGTATTTTCCTTTTATTCATTTATTCTTCTAGGGAAGGTACTATCGTAATTCGCCTAAAATTCTACCGCAATTTTCATAAATTACATGAAAATCACATAGAAACACATAAAACATATTGAAGCATATTTGAAAAATGATGGATAGAAAAACATTTTTGCAACTCAGAAACTCTTCCATAGATTTTTGCAAAGACAACTTAATACACAAAAAATATAAAAGAATTTCTATCAGTTCATCATGTATTACAGTGCAATCGAGTAAACGGAAAATGAGGATCGAAAACGCTTTGAATTGATTCGATCAAACTGGTTTAATGGAGTCCGTTAAACCTTTGAAGTTTTACACACTTGATGATGCCGTTGAATGAGATGTTCAGTAATAGTAAATTATCAAAATATACTTTCACTTGCTTTTCCATACGCCGATCTGTTGAATTATCTTACGTTACCGTGATTGCCTCTGATTGCATTAGTGTGTGTGTAATTAGCGGTCCAATAATGTCGCCCAATCATCAATAGCGAGACTTCCGACCTATGAACTTTATTCCGTCTGTACTGCCAAGTCCACATGACCGAGCAATTTCTCTTGTCCGAGCAGTTGACCGAGAGTCTCGATCAAGCCTACACTATCAGTATAATTTTTTGATAACGAGTTAAGTCAGGGGTATCCAATTAACGAACCACGGAGAACGCTCTGCAACACAAGCATTTAGATACTTCACCATTCAGATACTCAATCGTGGGAGGCATTCACTTTGAAACAATCAAGAGAAAATCCAAAAACACACTAACAAAAAATTGATGAGTGACAAACAGTTGAATAGCAGCAAGCAGCATAACGCGAATTCTCATTATAATTGTTTAATTCATTAGTTGGGTCCGTAATTCTGTGTTGCAAATTTATATTCGGTCCCGGTGTTTCAATTTTCAGACTGGTTCTAACAGCATCAAGTCAAAATGGTCTTGATACAACTGACTCAGGAATAGCCTCGCCTCGAAATGAAATTCAAATATGGAAGCGTTCTCACGAGTAACAACATCTTAAACTTTTACTTCTGTTAAAATTTCAACCGGAAAATCGACTGCTGTTATTAATGTAGGCACATGCTCATTTAAACGAACTGCAAGAGATAATCAATTTATATTTGTCTTGTGTGTACATTAAGCAATATCACAAACTTTCGATAATTGACATGTGACACAGACATTCTATTAAGATTTGATTTTGCCAGATAAATATGAAGCTACGAGGCACATTTGCATGAAACATCCAGAAATTTATTTTCGCTGCATTTAAATTCATGTTTCTTAACAGGTTCTTCGTGAAGTATTGACGGAAGGAAGTAATTTGGAAAGAGAGCACAGACTGGAGTTGGAGAAGCAGGTACGGGAAGCAGAAGATCGGAACACTGCAGCATTAAAGGGAGAAATTCAATCACTTGAAAACTTGTATCCTTTATAACTGAACTTTAATTGTAAATAATTTGCAGAGTACAGATTGATAACACTGACTAATCATCTTGGAAACTTCTCTTATGTTAATTGTAGTGGCTTTAGCATTGATGATTTTCAAGTCTTAGACTTCAAATTCCTAAAACGTGAAGGAGAGTATACAACGGAAGTCTGGAGGATCTAGCCACAACGAAAGGGTGCCGAATTTTGAATATACCGTCTACTAGACTTTTGTGTGTCCTATACGAGACTGGATGCCTGCTGGGTCCGCAAATATTAGGTTTGGCCCTAATGGCTGACCTCACCTCTCCAAGTTCGTACTTAATTTCATCAGAAGGGTATCCGGGAAAATTCACATGCACATTATATACTAGTCATAAAAAGAAGAGATGCACGGCCAGAGTAATAGAGATAATTGATAACTCGCATTTTACATAGGGAACGAAACATGCTTGGATTCGCGTGGCGAAGTGTATTCAAAGTTCCATGCGTGAAGCAGGAGGGTGGTTCAAAAAAGTCGAAAGTTGGAAAAGTCAGGGTGCACGGGAACACAGGTTGATTATATCCTGGTCAGGAAATCTAATATGAAGTTAGTAAGAAATGCAAAAGTCATTGGAGGTGAAGAATGCGTTTCTCAACACAAATTACTGGTGTGCGATATGAACATCAACATCGATGTCGAGAGGAAAAGAAAAGTTGCGCCTAAACTACGGTTATGGAAACTTAAGTCTCCTGCGAATCGCGCTGCATTTGAAGAAAGTGTTTCTAATGAATTGCTACGAGCTGGTAAATGTTATCAAGTTGGTGATCTATGGACTGCTTTGCGATCGGGTCTAAGGAAGGCGTGTGAGGATGTTTGTGGTTATACGAAGGGCGGTCCTGTGAAGCGAAAAGAAACTTGGTGGTGGAATGATGAGGTAAATGCTGCGGTTACTAAGAAACGTAAACTTTGGAAAGAATGGAAAAAAGGTGGAAGTAAAGAAGTGTATGTTGCGGCTAAACGCGCTGCAAAATCAACGATATACTTCGCTAAAAAGAAAGCTCAGAAGGAAAGGTTCAGTGACCTTAACTGTGCCAATAAAAGGAATCAAGTTTTTCGGCTTGCACGTAAGATGAAGAGCGAAAATATGGACGTTGTCGGTGAGAAGTGCATTAGATGTGATGACAACACCATTGCTTTCTCTGACGCGGACAAGATGTGTGCCTGGGTCAGTCATTATGACAGACTGCTCAACACGGAGTTCCCCTTGAACCCGGGTACCTTGCGTGAAGTCCTCCTTTGTATATAGATAAAACAAAGATTGAAGAAGCACTAAAGCACATGAGGAATGGAAAAGCAGCTGGTCCTTCAGGGATAGTTGTTGAGATGATCAGAGCAGGTGGTGATCGTGCAGTTGAATGGATAGCTGAGCTTGCGAATGCCATTATCAGAGAAGGTCGGGTACCTGAAGATTGGAATTTATCTTTCTTGGTCAACTGCTATAAAGGAAAGGGTGATGCTCTTGACACAGACAACTACAGAGGTCTTAAGTTACAAGATCAAGTCCTTAAAGTCATTGAGAGGGTGTTTGAACCTATTATCAGAGAGCAGGCTGATATAGACTCCATGCAATTTGGTTTTATGCCTGGACATGGTACCACTGATGCTATTTTTGTCCTAAGGCAGCTGCACGAAAGGTTTCTCTGTAAGCGGAAGGAATTATTTTTCCTCTTTGTCGACCTTGAAAAGGCCTTTGATCGAGTGCCTCGCAAAGTGTTATGGACATCAACAGTGGTAACAGTAGCATTGCCTTTGTACACTTGCGGATTGGAGAACGCCATCAGTCCTCATTAGGACTACTTTAACTAATAATTTAAATTAGTAAGCATTATATTCTATTATAAATGGCTACTGGGATGACTTTCATCATCGTATGAGAATTACTTGGATAGTATGTCTTCAGATGCAGGTGGTTTCACAACCCCGCTACTGGACCTCTGCTAGCTGGCGAAATGCCTAATTTGTCCCACATCTTAATACTTATCATACATAGTCACTTAGGCGCAAATGCCAATAGATAGCAGGAATTTGAAAGTCCAACCTCGGCAAATTCCTCGCTCTTTTCGAGGCTCTGGCAAATTTTCTCACGGTTTATATGGTACGAAAAGTGTTCAGCGTTAATGCGAAGGAGTGGATAGCGCCCTCTACTTTGAAAAACATTAGATTTTGTGGTAGCAATAGATGTCTTTGCTGTAAATCTTTGAATACCGAAAATTGCTACGAAAGTTTCAGTACAGGCAACCGGTTTATCTTTGATCAGCCAGGTGTTTTTACTTGTAAAAGTAGAAATGTTATTTATCTTATATCATGTAGCAGATGTGGAATGCAATATGTAGGACAGACAAAGCAACCGCTACATTGTAGATTAAATGGTCACTTGAACACAGGGCTGTGGAGCCGATGCGTTATCTCATCGGCTCCGGCTCCACGACACTGATGTGAAAGGCTCCGGCTCCGGCTCCAACTTCAAATTCAGGTTCTATCTATGCTGGTTATCCTGGATCCGTTGAACGGGTTTTTTGGATAACGGTGTGGCCTTTAGAGGCTTGCTACAATCATCAAATTAGTTTTCATTAACAAGCAACGACTTAAGTTAATAATAAAAATGATAATAGCCTAATATAATGACAAATAACATGTCATATATTTTTGCATGAATTGACTATCTCTGAAAGATAAAATAAAGTTATAGCCAGGATTGGTTAAATTAGATAAAGATCTCCCGCACTGGCTAAATATAAATTGGCCTAGCCTGCAACTAGTCTACTACAAGGCTACATTAAATAAGACCACATGAGTGATGATGATATACCTAATTAGCCGTCACAGGGGCCGAATAGTAGTATAAGCTTTTTAACAAAGCTTGAATATGAAACTGGATAGCGTATGCCTCTAAATAGCTTATAGGACCTGTATCTACTCGAACATGGAAAGTGTATCGGCTATATAGCCAAATATACCGTATCAATAAAGATATCAATTGCTTTATTGAATATTAAAGTGTATATAGGCTAGCTTAGGTTGTTATTGTTATTTGTTATTGCCTTTATTCAATAGTCTGTTGGTCCATGAATAATATGATCGGTGGGTAGCCCACGACTCATCATCTGTAGAAATTGTAATTTAGATAGCCTCATTGCAGTGTAGGCTAGAAATGTACAATTGAAAATTATACTTAAAAAATTAAAAATATCTAATTTAGGACAAGTTTTGTAATTCTATGCAGCATACTTAATAAGTTAAGGCCTAACTTACATTATATTAATTTCGTATTTTTCATTATGGCGTAAGTTGCACTAAATAATTCATCAATGATTCATGTATATTATTATATTCAATTTATGTATAACACATTACCGCTATTCCTCTGATGATGGTTAGCTGATGAAACTGAACTCGGAGTATCACACAGTATGTTGCAGGGTGTTATGCATAATAAAAATTTGACTGCGAGCACCGAGCAGAAATCCCATCTACTTTGCTAGCTTTCGAATGCGCGTGCGGTTTAATGTCACTGACAATAGAAAAGGGAGGTCAAAAGGCGCCTTTATTGAGAGCGTCTCAGTCTTTTTTTATTGTTTACATATAAGTCAGCATGATATCAGCATAAAGTGTTGACAGACGGAAAAAATAATAATGAAAATTCTTGAAATCCACAAGTTTGGGGAAATATTATTACACGATACGGCTCTTGTGCAGTCCCCCCCCCATTTTTTCTCTGGTCAAAAGATTCAGCACCATTGGATGTCCGTTTCAGCATCACCGGTTTGAGTGAAGCACCCCGTGCTGTTGTAAAAATCTACGTGGGTAATTGCGATGTCATGGTCGCAAACTTCGTCAGCAAGTCAACATTGTAATTTGCCTTCGGGTTTTTCGCATTGAAATATAGACTACCCTTTGAATTTTGAAGTCAAAGGAAATTCATTGTGAACCTTTAAAATAATAGGGCGCTACTAGAGTGGCTGGGTCGCTTATTGCTATAGCCATGTGAGGACTTGTAGTCAGGTCATTCGTGTGAGTGTGAAGAGTTATCCCTCCAATCAAAATTGATCAAATTGAATAATCGATTGTTTTGAAAAATGTAGGTGGGGGGACTGCACAAGAGCCTACAATACAATCTAAGGAAATTGGCATTGTTACAGATGCCAGTAGCTTCTGCCAGTAGCCATACCGATAGATGATAGCCTACATAGTAACCGTATTAGATTTAAGACATTGCGCAAGAAATGTAGCTATATTATCTTTGCTGACTGAACTGGAAATGTGTACATAAATGACTGGCGACTTGTCTCTAGGAATCTACAATCATCTAGTTAGCATGCATATAACAAGTCTTCAAATTAATGGATTTTGGAGAATACGTTGTCAATATGGAAATTAGTCTTACGAAACATATGCAATAAAAAAATATTACACATGTGTGTAAATATATAATAAATATAATACAAAAGAAGGCGGTAACTGCAAAGAAAGATATCGTGGAGGACAGATCATTGGTATACTTAAAAGACATATCTTTAGATTTCAAATGATTTAATTTTTTTATGATGCCAATTAATAACTTTCAAAATTCTAGATTTATATCAGAGCTCAAACTATCGGAGCCGGAGCCTTTGTGATAAATCGGCTCCGGCTCCGGCTCCGACCAAAACCATCGGCTCCTTAAGGCTCCGGCTCCACAGCCCTGCTTGAACACATATCTTAGCAATCACTTCAAGCAAGATCATCATTCTTGGACTGATGTTGATTTGCAAATTATTGATCATGTTGATGACAATATATACATATCACCGGAAGAGATAAACAGAGAGCTCAACCGCAAGGAAGACATACATATCAAGATGCTCAATACCTTATACCCCTTGGGTTTGAATGATAGAGTTTTGGGAGGTGGATGTGTATCTCAGCAGTCCATATCCAATGATCAATTTTTTAGTTATCCGATTAGCAGACGAAAAAGGAGTCATGGAATAAGAAAATCGGGTAGAAAAAGCTCAAGTATTATGGAACTTGACAATACCTATCAAGAATTGCAAGATTCTTTTGAGACGCGTAGGATGTCAAAGTTTTATCATCATCTAAAATCTCTCCCTAAAACTATGCTAAGAGCCATTCTAGGCAAGACAAGGGATGAGGCAAACATGATGACATTTGTACTAACAGCATACATTCAAAATAAACTTAACCTAGACTCGGAGAACAAAAATGTAAAAGAACGAGCAACCATAATCATCCCGTTCGAATCTCAGACAATAGACGCACTCAATCTCATGTCTATATTCTGCGATCACAGAGCGTGCAAGCTAATTCCAAGCACAATTCAAGAACGTTATCCACCGAAAATATTCTATAAATTAGATAAACCCACTGCATTGAAGTTTTGCAATTATGGGCGTTTTTTGAATAACCTAAAGTTTCAGGATGTGATGCACATCATGAACAATCCATGCTCATGTAGCAAGAGGCAATCCTTTGTTTACCCACATTATGGTCACGTAATAACGGGTGATCTGGATATTGTGGATGAGGAAGACTTACGTCAACTCTTCAGTTTTGGTACCAAACACAGAATCCCCAAAAGCCTTAGTTGGAGTGCCATAACAACTCAAATTAGTAATTCATTAGATGAGCATATTACAAAAATAAGTAAGAAAGAGAAGCTTGAGGCTACTTTATTCTCAGCGTGGAAATCAAGAATCATGGCACTGATTAAAGATCGAATATATCTTGCCAAGAAATCCTCGAACAGATTTCGCGCACACAGTAATCGGCACAAGATTAATGTCAAAATGGGCAAAAATCTGAAAGAATTGCAGAATGACGTCATAATTACGCCAGTTGATAAAGCATCTAATAATTATGCCTTCATTTGCAAAAAGTTTTATCTCCAAATTCTCTTAGCCGAGTTGGGAATTGATATTTCCACGTCGAACATATCAGGTAATGATACCTATGGTCCAGAGCAAATTTTAGCGCAGAATGTAATTGAGCAACATACAACAATTATGAAAAGCGAGTTCAAACTATCTGTCTGTGAAAAAGACAGAAAATTACCAAAATTATATTGGATTCCAAAATTTCACAAAACTCCATGCAAATTTAGATTCATAGCAGGAGCACGACAATGCACATCGAAAAAGCTTTCCATCAAAGTAAATTCAGCCTTAAGTACTTTGCGTGACAATTTTCAGAGATATTGTATGGCAATTAAGAGAAACAGCGGTTTCGATTGCTTCTGGAGTATAAAGTCCACACAAGAATTTCTACACAGATTAAATTCGACACAAGTTCATTCATTGCAAGTTCTCGATTTTTCAACCTTATATACGAATCTTGATCAAAAATTGATTGAAGATCACATATTCGCTATTATGGATTTGGTGTTTAATTCCTCAAATAGAAAATTTATTTGCATTGGATATGATAAGTCCTTTTGCTCAATGAAAAAATATAGTGGTTATCACTGTTTTGATAAACAGAAGTTAAAAGAAGCCATACATTTCGTATTATCACAGACCTACGTCACATTCGGTAATTTAGTTTTCAGGCAGATTAAAGGCGTTCCAATGGGAGGAAATTCTAGTCCACTCCTAGCTGACCTATTCCTCTTACACTGCGAATATGTTTTTATGCAAAATTTGAAGCACGCTTGTTATCACCTACATCAAGATACATAGACGATATATGTGTTGTCAATTATAAACACTTTGATTCTTTGCTTCAAAGAATTTATCCACCTGACTTGTTGGCGCAGAGAAATGGTGATAGCAACAAAGAGGTAGTTTACCTTGATGTGAAAATACAAATCTCACAGAACAGCTTGAGAACTTCAGTATATCACAAGGTAGATGACTTCTCTTTCTCTGTGGTGCAACTGACTTTTCCGGAGAGCATGATCCCATTACAGATGGCCCTTCATGTTTTCGCGTCGCAGGTAGTCAGATATTGTAGAATATGCTCGAAGTTACAAGACGCTGTACACAAAACTAACAAGACACTAAATATCATGAAATCTAGAGGTTATTCTCAGCATGACACAGAAAAGGCTCTCACAAGGCATAATGAATCGCTTCACAAATATGGTCTGTTCTCGGCTCGACAATTCACTTCACTCTGTGAATTTCAATGAGGCACGCGACCAACAAATGACTCACATTTTCCTTAATGCCTTGCTGCATAGGTGAATAAACGACTAACAATGACTTGTAGCCATCATATGGGGGGGGGGGCGGTGAAGAGTGAATACAGAGCGCTTAGCGTGGCTTACGGGAGATGAGAGAGCTCCCATTGTTAAGTCTTGATGTATGAGGCGAAGTTTGTGTAAAGGCGGATTACATATTTATCATACAACGATTACATCTTTATGGGATTCGAGGATGAACAGGATCTGTTTACTTGTGGGAATCGAAAAGGCAAAGATTGATGTACAGGATTTGTTTACATGTGTGGATCGCAAAAAGCATACTGTATTTATTGATGGGATGAATTTAATGACAGGATCAGTTTACATGTGGGAAACGCAACAATTGAATGATGTCTGATTTATCTTTGTGACATATCTTTCAAGACATATCATTACCTATTCAGTATTTTGTCAGCCACTATGTGTGGGACCCCGCTCGTCTGGGTTTGAGTGTTCAGGTTAGGGGTCGAAACACAACTAGACGAGTACCTGCTGATGACTGACGGACTGCAGTATTATGTTTTATATCCCTTATTCGGTAGCTGAAGTAGTGGTCGATGTATTGTAATTCAAATGAAGAAATGTGGAATTACATGAAGTACTATAGACGGATGAAGAAACTGGCGATAACAAATTCAAGTGAAGAAATAGTATTTTCCATGTGTAGTCTTAGGTATAGTGTGTATAGTTTCATTGCTTTCGGTGTAGTAGAATGTCATTGTTGTTCTATTGTTTACCTCCATTATCCACTTTCCACTTATCCACTCTTTACCATTATCCACTTCCATTCACTTCACAAATTTAAACATCCACATCATCCCTAATCCAAACAATTTAATTAATCCACTTAGCGTTTCACTTTTAAGGATTATTTCATTCCTCCTTTAAAAATTATCAACATCATTATCATTCTTTTATTCGTTCATCTTTTTAAAGTTGTTCCTCTTACTACAACTTATTCCATTTCCTTTTTTCTACTTATAGAGTTCTATAAACCACTAAGAGTTCAATTATACCCCACCTTTTAAGTTATACTTACAACACCTGTAAACCACAAAGCGGCGAACCATTCTTAACCTTTCGTGAAAAGTAAGAGAACAAGACTAATCCCCAATCAAAACACACCACCCCCGACATCAACACAAACCCACATACCACCAAGAACCAACCCCATCCCACCAACCCCACACAAACCAATACAAACAACCAACCCCAACAAACCACCCACTTACCAAACCAAAACAACCAAAAAATCACCCCCAACAAAGACAACATGCCTCAACAATAATGCACTCCACATCCAACAACACACCCCCCGAACCAGCACCACAGACAAAACCAACACGCCAAACCCGCATACCCTAACCCCCAATCTAATCGCGTATGGCCACCCCAAAATGTAACACCCCAAACCCAAACTCAAAAAAAAACCCAAAAACACCCCTAACAAACGACCAACATCCCAGGAAAAACACAGACTTTCGCCAAGAATACACAACACACACCACAAATAAAATCAAACACCAACAACCACCACTAAAAACTAAACGATGACACACACAATCCAAAATACCCACTTCATAACTTCACGACATCAAGCAAATATAACACTACCCCTATATAGAAATTGTCCCTTCCAGATATTACTTATATTACAATTCTATCAATTAACTCTTACTCCACATTCTCTATATATACATCTAACCAAATAACAAATATCCACAAAACGAAACCTCTTACATTCAAAACAAATAAAATTCAGAACAAAACCACAACTCTACCTACAATCTAACCGACATTCCCAACCTATTTAACCCATTACAACAAGAGACCATACCACCTAAGCAGTAGCTACCCCAATCCCCACACGCCTCCCTCCAAACCAAATCCCCAATCTAACCTACGACACATACCCCCAACAACTCTAACCGTTCGAAACTTAACCAAGATTCTTACACACAAAGTACATACACAAGTACCATAAACAACCACATCTCACTACTAGAAATTAATGTCACGATTACCAATCCAACTATAGAAACACAATCAGACAGACCATATTTGATTAAACAATACAATCACAATAAACACTAAACTAACGGTTCAAATAACTATCCACATCATACGGTAACAATAGATTATCAAAAAATATGTTAACCACGTAAAATCCAATTACTTCCATCTATTCTTCTCACATTTTTTTCATTAATTCCCCTACTCCATGCCTTCCATAGTAAACCGAGCAAACATTTACTCCATAAATTACTTACCGCGTTGGATCATGACTAACTTCCACTTTCCCACTATTTTACTTACGAGAAAGTCACGTTAGATTACACATTAGTCTGCATAAATACAATTACTACTTCAAGAAGTCACATTTCCAACTTCCCCACACTTCATATCCACTAAAAATTAGTCAACAATTGAATAAAATAGCAACCACTATTTAAGGGAACCACTATATCAGCTCATAAGCTATTCTAAACCACTTGATTAAAGTTTTGCTATTCCACAACTTTAATTTCCCTTTTGCCACCTTCACATTATTCACACTTACTACATGAAGAACGACCCTTTAATGTCCCGTATATTTCTTTTATCGACATTCCTACTTTTTAATTTTCCTCTATAGTTCGACCAGTACCATTACTTACCCACTTAATTCTTCTAACTTCGTTAGGCAATCATATACCTTAACTACCACTTACTCTCAAGGTTCCAAAAATTAAATTTTAAATTGTATCCATTATCTAAAACACAGAATTAACAATTTTTTAACACCACCTAATTTCGTGGCCTAAATTAATTAACTTACTTCAAATACCCAGAATCCCAACACAACCAGTCATACTCAAAGGTCCACACAACAACCGAACCAGCTTCGGTCAGAACTAGTCCCATTCAACCAACGTTCAATCAGTCTAATTAAGTAGTCTTTACAACAATTAAACACTCGCGATAAACATCTTAATAAACTAAGATCCCTTGGGGCGCTTAATAATTCCACGCATCCGAAATTCTACCTTTCCATAGCATTAAAAATCTTTAGATCACTCTTCACTAATAGCTCTACAACTCTAATCACCATGAATCCTCTCACTGATTATAACTATCGACCACTTCTCGAATACAACAATATTGCAAACTATAACCTCCTGAAATTTCGCCGAATTGAACATAGTTACTTCAACTTTTCGTCACCAACTAACCCACACTTACACTTAAATTAACTATTCAAAACTTTTCACTTATCACAAGTAACCAAGGTCCTCATACAAAATTATTACAAAATAAAATTTCGGAAACACCAGCTTACCTTGACTATATCTCCACACGCCTAGTCCAAGCTAGAATTCTAACCACTTGAAAGTTTTAATTTGTTAACAATCCACTTATATCTCTTTCAAGTATCCATTGAACCCATACTTCGTGATAAGTAAAACGGGGACTTTCCATTATTCAATCAATTCCCTTTCCACACTAAGCCACTTGTACAGATCGCACAACCAAGACAACACATTTTCCACTTGCCACACCCAAATTTCATGCGCAAAATACTCTAGCACTTACCACTTTCTTCCGACTATTATTAAGTAGTACTAACATACACGAAGGTAAAATCTTTTTTTCGATCGCACAAAAAACATCCACCATTCTAGCGCCACCTTTACCACGAAAACCACATTTTAAACATTCCGCGAGTAATTTCCCACATACAGATCCACCACAACAGAGCAGCGTCCATCATCCGCCGCGACGAAAGCCAGCTACCGATAAGTCTGCTTCACTCGATAACGCTTACCACCTGCAGTAAATCACTATCCCATCTTTATTGTGCTAAACACTCATTCACAGAATTTAGGCGGTGAGCATTGGAAAGCGATCTTTATTGGAGAAGACCGACGTGGTGAACTATTTGACTCTCTTGCTCAACCTCCAAATATACCAACACAGCAGTGGTTGAGAAAACATACGCGTCAATATCAGCGAAATGAACGCATACTACAACATCCACTTTCATCAACGTGTGGTGCTTTTGTACTGTACTTCATCTTAAAACGTTTACATGTATCTCGATTTGCATCTATTATTCAAAACTTTTCATGTAATCCATCCTCTAATGAAAAAATGATTTGTAAGTTCTATCATGATTTGAAATAAAAACATCATGTTGGAAAAATTGTTTTTTATTTTACAATCCGCTGGGTACGTACATACTCAATGAGATAGTCTAGGATCATATTTGCTTGTACATGAGATTTTAGTCCAGTAATGATCACTTTACTATTATGAAAGATTGCCACATGCACAGGTAACCAACAACTAATGAGAGCTGCAGGAAAAAGTTCGGGTTCATAACACAAACTGTAACTGCTGGTACGAATCTTCAAAAATGATAGACTGTCACTCAATTGAGTAGAGATCACCATATTGTCCACAGTCAGATTCGACATCACACACCTCTCCCTCTTCCATATCCGACGTAGTAGTCTTTGTAGCTCTAAGCGCATTGACTGCGCCGATGAATGAGAAAGGGCGCCGAGAATCTGTACAGTCCCATTTGGGAAGAGTTGAAGATTCCGTGAATTGTTCATCTTCACCACTAACATTTGAGGACGGCCCGGGTAATACTTGCTGTTTGGAAGCTGTTGGTGTAATGTTGTGAGATCGATTTTGGTGTAGAGTCTGAAGCGACGGAGAATGTTGACGATGGTGTAGCGATGGCGCTTCATGATGAAAGAATGAGTAAATTGAGCGATGTACCTTCCTTTTATACTTTTCCCAACTACCTTGATGAAATGTGAAGTTAGTATGAAGTTGGGAATGATAGAGTTGAATTCGCCGATTGTTGACGCGCAGCCAGATGCGATTTCCAATACGTGAATGTCTTTTCATATAGAAGTATTTCAAGTCCTTCATGATATGATGTAGAGATTGAAAATGACGATAAGATAAAGCAAACTCTCTTCTCACATTTCCAGTTGAATCTTTGAAATAGACGTTTCGATCATGATCCGTTTCAATACGTTGTAGGGAATCTAATTTCCAACTCATGTGTGGTAGTCATGTCTGATTAAGATTTGCATAGTAGGGCGATGAACTCACGACGAATAAATGTCATGATGGAGCGATGTATGTATCTTCTATACTTCTCCCAATTGTATTTGCGAAATGAGAAACAGTTTGCGGAATGAGAATGGTAGATTTGAATTTCATTTCTGTAATGTTGAAGCCAAACTTGATCACCCAAGGAGATGAATCTTAATGTTTCAAAATATTCCAAATCCCTCATGATATCATTGAGGTTGACAAATTGTCGCCATGTTAATGTAATTCCTCTTGATGTATGACCATGAGAATTTTTGAAATGTACGTTTCCATCACGATCAACTCTGATATATTGTAGAGAGTCCAAAATCCAAGTCTTCATGATGTTATGCAAAGTTGCAGATTAGCAATATAAAAATGTCGTTTTATCATATTTTGCTTAGCAATGCGGCTACAAAGAGATTTACTAGTAATCGAGCCGCACTCTTTTCTACTCCCATTGATCATGCACAACAGCTAAATGGGAAATTGGGAAGTGGGTGTCACTCAACTTGTTTATAGCAACTGTGTCTATACTTTTGATCATGAGGTGATGACTATTAATATGAGGCGTACAGCTGCTTACCAATGTGAAAAGGGGTGCCGAGTATACATTCCACAGTGGCCAAAGAAAGATCTCTTATCATGTAAAAAGTTTATATATGATTTCTTGAATAAAGCGTGTAAACATATTGTCCAATTTACTCCGCACAATGATGATTATAATTATGTACATCATGTAGTTGAGAAAGATTGGATTGTTGGTTTAAGTCCAAGTTTAAGAAATGATTTAGGCTACCTCGCTAGCGCCTTAACAAGCTATGATAATTTTAACGTTAATTACCACATAAGTGGTCATAAACAGTTAATATATCGAGAGGAAGCTTATTATGTAGATCTTATTCCAAGAAATGAGAAGACGTTGGTGAAGAAGATTGTGATTAAGCCAAGAAAGACAAACATGACTCCTGAAACATTATTGAAGAAATTTAATTATCTCCTTCGAGTTGATGGTAAACAAGTGGCAACATTGACTTATATCAAATCATCTAATCATATTGCAATAAGCAAATTAAATGATGATGATCTAGTATTAGTTTGTTCAAAAGATTTTCATCAGTTCTTACGACATCGTTCTGCAGCTGTTCATGGAAAATCTGATATGCAACATTTACCATGTGAAAGGCCAAATCAATTTGATACAGAATGGGCCGTATCTTTATACAGAAAGTGTGTAGAGCCTTTTGGTGGTTTCTTACATGAAACAAGAGTGTTGATGCCTCGCATTATTACTTCGGTTAAATTGGTTGTAGATTATTTAAATGAAGTGATTAATGAGCAACATATTTCATTTTCTGAAAAAGAAGGTACTTTGTCTCTCACTATAAGTGGAAAAGGTATTGAACTAATTATGGATAAAACTCTAATGGACATTTTGGGTTTTGATCAAAATATCTTTAAAAGTGGTACTGTAACCAAAGCTAGCGCAGACATGTCGCTATCGCGTCGTATTAACTATTTTCAGATATATTCCAATATTGGTGAAGATGTACGTGTGGGAGATGTTGAAGCTCCATTGCTAGCAATGATACCATACCAGCCAAAAAGCTGCAGTATTTTATCTGAGCATACTTTCAAGAAAGTGCATTATACAAAGCTGAAATCAAACTACATCCCACAAATTGATATTGCCATTTATGACGATGCTGGTGCGTTGATTCCTTTTCATAAAGATGCTGTGACAAGTATCACACTCCATTTCCGAATGAAGAGTTAATGCAAAAGTATGCTATTATATTTTTCCAATGTGAATAATATGGAAAGTGAAAATAAGGACTCGTTTCTAATCTACTTGCCCAGTAATGCTTCTATGAATAAATTTCCCAAAAATAAACCATCAGACTATCGAGTAGAATTAAATCGGCCACTGCATTTAGAAGGTGAATGGGAGGTTGGCGTTTCTAGTATTTGCTATGATAGCAATATTCAGAATGTGAATGATTTGGAAGAAATGATATTGACTCCTCGCACCCATGATGGAATAACGATGAATAATGCATTCCAGTTCCCATACAATTTAACATCAGATGGAAAGTGGAACTATGAATGGATTCAGATAAAATCAGATTCTTATGAGCCATTTGGGAATGAGAAAATTATTAAGGCATTCAACAGTGGTAATACTTCCATCATGAAGAATAAAAATCAGAAAGCTTATGAGTTTACTATCTATCATTGGAGTGGGAGACAGTTCCTCCGCTTTCATTCTTTTACTAAAGGTCTTACGCTGAGGTTGGATAGTGAATTCTATCCGCATCTTGGTTTTGGCCATGGACTACATCTAACGTCAATTGCTACTGCAAATGTTAGAAAAGTTTATTCAAATCGAATCAACAAATTTCATTATAGATTTAAAATATTTGATGAAGATGTTGTAGAATGCGAAGAACGCATCATTTTGAAAAAGCGTGGTGTTCAACCTTTATCACTTATTGAGTTAGTAAAACGATGGAATGAGACTGTGGGTAAGAAGTATGGAGAGAAAATTATGGCGGACAAAAATAAGTTGGTTATTCAGAAATATAATGACAAACTTACAGTTTATTTCTCTCCAACCTTGCGTCATTTTGTAAGACATTATACACCTATTATTGGAAGCGGTGTGGTGTATGCTTCTCATGAATATCACACTAAAGCTGATTCAGTTAATGATGAATGGTGTGTGGACATCTATGGCGATCGCATCAAGAAAATTTACCAGTCTTATGAAGAATCTAAAGTTGCTATCAATATAATGCCGCGTCTATATCATACAGTTGAAAGCTTCATTCATGTAGTAAATCCTTATATACAACAGAAGTTGAAGCATGTGATGAAAAGTAAATATGATGTAAAGACACACCACATTTCGTTTTCAATTGAAAATCAACGCGTTGTTCTGAAACTGGGTGATGACATTTCAATGTCAATTGAGTAAAAATTTGAAAAAACTCTTTGGCTTTTCAATGCTACAAACTGTGTTTGCTGCTGCGCATACGATTGGTATAGAAACACCAATGACACTTGATAAACATGAACAGCACCTTTACATTCAAAGTGATTTGATTCTACCTATTTCTGTTGGCGAGAAAAAAGAATACATTTTACGTGATTTCATTCATGATAAAGACGCTTCATATGGAATAGTCGAGAAGATGTTTGAATCTATTTTCTATCATCCCGTCGTCAAAACATACTATAACCCTCGTATTCTATCAGAAATTACCAACGGCTCTACACAGTAGTGACATCCCATGTGAAAGATACCGCGCTCCATAACGCCACCAAAAAAAAAGCCAAGAAAACGACCTCTACCCAACGCAGGCGTCCCATAATACGAAAAAACATAACAAGCAAACACCCAATCAAACAACTACACCGGAGGATCGCCGCAATGAAACCTACCAAAAATAAACAACATAACAATGCACACACCACACCCCCTCAACCCCCCCCTCCCCCAACTCCCCCACCCCCCCGCACCACCCCCACACTCCCGACCCCGCCTCCTAACCGCGAGCACCCCACCGCCATCCACCCATCCCCACAGAGCCACTTACAACACCCCTTAGCCACTGGGCCCCTCCCCCGCGCCCCCCCGCATGCCCTTCATCCGCTCGCACCACAAACCCACCACGGCCCGCCGACCCCTCCCCTCCTGCTAATCCAACCCCCACCCCCGCCCACTCCCACCAACACCCCCACCCCCCCCGCCCGCACTCCCCGCAGCCCCCCCAACCCAACACGCCCCCCGCCCCACCCCCCCCACCCCCCCCCCCCCCCCCCCCCCCCCCCCCCCCCCCCCCCCCCCCCCCACCCCCCCCCCCCCCCCCCCCCCCCCCCCCCCCCCCCCCCCCACCCCCCCCCCCCCCCCCCCCCCCCCCCCCCCCCCCCCCCCCCACCCCCCCCCCCCCCCCCCCCCCCCCCCCCCCCCCCCCCCCCCCCCCCCCCCCCCCACCCCCCCCCCCCCCCCCCCCCCCCCCCCCCCCCCCCCCCCCCCCCCCCCCCCCCCACCCCCCCCCCCCCCCCCCCCCCCCACCCCCCCCCCCCCCCCCCCCCCCCCCCCCCCCCCCCCCCCCCCACCCCCCCCCCCCCCCCCCCCCCCCCCCCCCCCCCCCCCCCCCCCCCCCCCCCCCCCCCCCACCCCCCCCCCCCCCACCCCCCCCCCCCCCCCCCCCCCCCCCCCCCCCCCCCCCCCCCCCCCCCCCCCCCCCCCCCCCCCCCCCTTCTAACTCCCTCATCACGCACCACCTCGCGCACCACACGCCCGCTCCGCCCCCACCTCCCCCTCCCCCCTCCCTCCCCCACACCCCACCCCGCACCCACCTACCCGACCGCCCCCCACCTGATGGGCCCAGCGCCCCCGCTCGCCCACGCACCACCCCACCCCTCGCCCCTCCCATCTCCACCCTCCCCCCCCCCGAGCCCTCCCACCCGCTACACCCTCCCCGCTCCCTCCTCCTCCTCCCCCTGGTGGCATCTCGCCACCCCCCACGCCCCACGCCCCTCCCCCCCGCGCACCTACCCCTCCCCCATCCGCCCGAGGCCCCGCGCTGCCACCCCTACCCCACCCCCCCGTCCTACCCCTCAACCACAGGCCACTACTCTCCGCATAAGCCACACCCCACCCACAACCTCACGCGTACCCGTCGACCACCGCCACTCACACGCCACAAACTACGTCCCGACCCTCCAACCCACTCTAGCTAGACATATTACCATGGGTCTACAAGAGCGGCATCCCTGAGCCCGCATCCTAAAATCCCCTTTCCCCCCCACCCTTTAACGTAGTGTATCGGAAACTTCAACCCCAGTGACGTTCATTGTGCATCATTTTTAATATGCAATATGTACATGAATGTGAAGCAATAGACTTTATACAACATCCACTGAAAATATATACATGAGCGCACTTCAATAAACATTGTTATATACAAAAAGTCTTTTTACTTCGTGAAGGGTGGAAATATACAGGGATAGGAAAAATGTCTTTCAGTGGAAAAGTCATCACATGGGGAATGTACAGATGTGGACACATATTCACAAGGAAAAAACAATCTCATGCGATACATAAAACAACAATGTTTATCTACAGAAATCAACATCAAAATACTAAGTTAAGGATGATTATGCTAAGACGTCTCCTGAATGTGGTAGTGTGAGTTTAATTCTTTTGGGTGGTGGTATGTTTGTGTCAGGATGTCCATGTGGAAGAGATATGTTGTGTTCTAACCAGCACCTCTTATCCTCCCATGCTGAAAGCGCCCGTTTCCTAAAAGTATGAGTTTTGATCTCATGCGACTTAGATTTTAAGATTGTCATATTGACAAACGTTATATTTTTATTTCTATAGGCTTTCCTGAAATTCTTATGTTTCATATTTTGCACAATGGATTTTGATATGCCTTTAGCGCGCTTAATGCTATCATCACTATCCTTTAATTTCATAGAATACATTTTTGGACGGAGGAGAATCATTTCATCTATTTCCTTCCCTGCTGTCTCATCCTTAAAGCAGCCAAGTTTTGCCTTATTTTTGATGGAGTAGAGTGGATGATCAGCAGGATAATTTGATGTATCAAAATATCTTTCTAAAGATTTTCCTACTTCATTGAAATTTAAATCTTTTTGAGTGGTAATACCTAAGAAGAAACTATCTGTATCACCACCCAACAAACGAACCTCTTTTACGAGAGGACATGGTTTTAGTATTTTATAAAAGAGTTGGTACATTTCAAGCTTAGAATAATCTAGTACAGCTTGACCAATATAGATGGGTTTGCACAACTCAACTTCAGATTTTATCATTTTAACACCTATAAGGTCCTCATCGATAATGTCTCTATCGATGAATAGAGGTGATGAGGTCAATTTGTGATACTTTTGATCATCATTAACTAGTTTGTAGTTTACGCGCTTTCTAACATCCTCCATCGTCTTACCAAATAGACTGTTGTTCTTATATTTATAAAAATCTTTTTCAAAGTTATTTTGGGCTAGTGCACGTTTCTGGCTGTTGCTATCAATATATGGCTTGAGGAAGGCTTTCTGTCTAAATTTAATAATGCGGTGAACTCTTTTTAAAATCATACCCATTTCTAAATAAAATTTTAAGATGCTAAAGTGGACTAGATAGTTTTCTTTATCATACTGGGTGAGTAAAAGTTTGCGACAAGGCTTATAGTCGGGTTGTCCACATGATTCTAAATCTTTATGAAATTGTTTCATAAAGTCGGAAAACATATCTTTACTCACTTCACCTGATTCGGGTGCGAGTGGAAAATCTACGGTTTTATGTTTAATATTATTTGGATAGATGAGATCTATCTCAAAATAATATCCCCAATCACCTTCATCTGGAATTGCTAAGTATTTAGAAGGGTTGGAAAGATTTTTGAATACACAATCAGCTAACCACTAAACTCAGAGAGTAGGCGGTTAGATAATGAACTACCATACAAACATATTTGTCTTAATACTTTCAGATGATCTGGTCATTGCCTACTGTTTCAGATTTTAACCTACTGTTTTATTTACAAATGTGAGACCACCGCGCGATTCCCTCGCTCAAATAAATATTATACCATCTCTGGATCTTGTTAAGAGATGACTGGTCTCCACCAGTCATTTTTAAAGCAGTACTTAAAATGACTGGCTGGCAGACTGACAAAGTGGACGGGATCTAACTTATCTTCTTCTAATGCCACTCGTCGAAACTCCTGAAATACATCAGCCAGCAAAAATACATCTAACTTAAGGTAGGCAATCATATATTCCCCAAATGTATGGCAGTCAAATTTTATCCATGCATCTTGTGCATGATCATAATCTTCGGTCTTACATTCTGCGCCGGTCAAATCATTTTTAAATTTATCTATGGGCGGAAGAGAAGTCTCGCCGAGTTTACTAATCGCATTCAAAATATTGCATATGGAAAGACTCCTTTCCGTGTGATGACTTCATCGGTTAGATTTGGGTATTGTTTCTTAAGATTTTGTGTTAGTGGAAGAGACTTTAGATTTTGCACGAGAGAGTCCAGTGATGCAGTCATAAATTGGTAGGAATCTAAAAATTTTATATCAAAATAGACCGTCTTATTTTCTTTAGTTTTATCGACAGGCACTTTTGCTGTCATGGCCATAAACTTCTCTCTCGTTTGCGCTTGCTATTACAATCAAGCTTCCACTTCTTTCCATTTTGACCTAAACCTCCTCTTTTTATTATCATTATGGGCTGTCGTTAGCCCTTGAAATGTAATGGGAAAAATGACGGTAATGTTACGCCCGTTTCATCCTAAATGAAAAATTGCATTTTGAACAGTAGTGCGTTTCTAAATTTACCATTGATGTGATCATGGTCGCGCACTTTCTTTAATCTTATCATCGTCAAATGTTTTCCTACATTTGGGGCAAATGTTGCAACTACAAATTTTGCTTGATCATCTGACTGTCATATGCAATGAATCTTGCGATAGAGTTCACCATCATGTTTTTGTTGAAATTTTTACAGCCTGTTCGAGGAAATTGTAGGAATTGGTACATACAATACAACATCCCTCACCTTGCCAGACGCGCATTTCTTATTTTGCCTACTCCTAAAAGTGATCATGCCATACTTCATAGCAGGAAATGGCTGGCTGGTCGATGGATGTTATCATCGATATAATCATTCGATGTCAGCAAGATGAACACGAAGAGGACTTAAGTTCATCACCATTCTCCTCTGATATGAAAAAACTCCTTATCTTTGCGGCATGCGCTCCATTTGCAGTTTACCTCGCTTACACCATTCGTAATGAGTTTCAAATTTAGTTTTCCTCCTTAAGTGGCGAATACATCTGTCGCAGTAATATAACTCTCTACTAGAGTTTTCTAAGTGGTGGTATAAGCGAGAGATTTTGGGAATACCGCAGTAGTGCCATTCCTCACTATCATCCTGTTTTACTAATAACAGGTTTACTGTACGTTCATAACAACTCGAACGCGAGTTGTAGCGCACACCCTTCAATCCCTTTTCCCAAACATGGAGAACTATTTTGATGTTGTTCAATTTTTCAAATTTTTCTATATCTTTAATTTTCATATCGTCACTATTACAGTCATCGAAGTTTAATTCATTCTCCCACTGTTGATACTTACTCTTGCGGTATCGACTATTCTGCACATCATTATAGTGGAGAATGGAGAGGACGGCATACTTAAAACATTGCGATTCGCAATCTACAGAAATGACTGCTGCTTTATTTCTTAAATTTTTCGGAAGTTTAAAGGAGCCTCGACCACTATGATTTCCTAATAAACTTATTTTAATCATGGCGGTCTCAATACCATCAAAAACGAGTCCACTATCACGCTCGTTAAATTTATCCTTAATATTTAATTTTAACCCTTGGATATGGAAAAATTTATCCAAGACTCACAGTCTACAACTTCGGTTGCAGGAGAGGAGGGTATGTGAAACTCCAACCTCTCTATTATTTGTCCAGTATGGTGGTCGATTTTTACATATTTTATTTTAAGATAGATGAGCGCCTTCATTCTAAAATTGTCTAAATTGATGAAGAGCGCTTCTATCAATGATGAATTTTGATGAAACCATTCCTCAAAGTTAGCAATGGTTTCTGAGGAGTCCATCTGGTAGTTCCTCACTAAATATGTTATGGACAACCTCAGTGAGTCGGATAGAGGACCGGTACCGTTGTGTAGGTATCGTTCGTGTGTGTATGTTGAAGTCTGTGCGAAGATAGTTCAAAACGTGTCTTCGAAAGACTGAATGCATAAATCGCAAGAAAAGGAGACATCGTTAACATAATCATCCCTACCTTCGGAGATTGATGCCGGCTTAGG
>CAJQUW010012420.1:0-24675 GCA_907163375.1 Prostheceraeus crozeri
CGCGCCACTTCAGATATGAGATGAGAGGGGGTGGCGGTAGCCACCAAGTAATAGTGTCCCGGGCGGGCTACCTTCCACGCGGGAGGGCGCCCCCCACTTCAGTTATGAGTACCCGGCGGGACCACTTAAGATATTGGTGATGAAGAGGGTATTTGTTTTTGTTTGGGGTTGTTTGTTGTGGTGGGGCGGTTGGCGGATTTGGTGGTTTGGGGGTGGGGGTTTGTGTATGGGTTGGGCGGTGGCGGGCCACCGCCCCACCCAATCCACCACCGCATTAGGTCCCGGCGGGGCCACCTCTTCAGATATGAGAAGCGGTTGGCGTTTTTGGTGTGGGTGGCGGTGCCACCCCGGGCCACCAACGGGCCACCCCAACACCAAATATTGTGGCTGGGCTGGGGGCGTGCGGTGTGGGGGGGCTGGTTTTTTTTGAGGTTGGTTGGGGGGGTGTGGGTCGGGGTGTTTGGTTTGTGTTTGTTTGGTCGGCGGGCCACCAAATATGTCCCGGCGGGGGCCAGGCCGGGGCCATCACTCCTAGATATGGAGAAGCTAGCGGTTGTGGGAAAGCGAAGCGGGGTGGCGAGGGCACCCACCCAATATGTCGCGGGGGCCACTTCAGATATGAGAAGCGGTGGCGGGCCACCCAATATGTCCCGGCGGGCCACTTCAGATATGAGAAGCGGTGGCGGGCCACCCAATATGTCCCGGCGGGCCACTTCAGATATGAGAAGCGGTGGCGGGCCACCCAATATGTCCCGGCGGGCCACTTCAGATATGAGAAGCGGTGGCGGGCCACCCAATATGTCCCGGCGGGCCACTTCAGATATGAGAAGCGGTGGCGGGCCACCCAATATGTCCCGGCGGGCCACTTCAGATATGAGAAGCGGTGGCGGGCCACCCAATATGTCCCGGCGGGCCACTTCAGATATGAGAAGCGGTGGCGGGCCACCCAATATGTCCCGGCGGGCCACTTCAGATATGAGAAGCGGTGGCGGGCCACCCAATATGTCCCGGCGGGCCACTTCAGATATGAGAAGCGGTGGCGGGCCACCCAATATGTCCCGGCGCGCCACTTCAGATATGAGAAGCGGTGGCGGGCCACCCAATATGTCCCGGCGGGCCACTTCAGATATGAGAAGCGGTGGCGGGCCACCCAATAGGTCCCGGCGGCCACTTCAGATATGAGAAGCGGTGGCGGGCCACCCAATATGTCCCGGCGGGCCACTTCAGATATGAGAAGCGGTGGCGGGCCACCCAATATGTCCCGGCGGGCCACTTCAGATATGAGAAGCGGTGGCGGGCCACCCAATATGTCCCGGCGCGCCACTTCAGATATGAGAAGCGGTGGCGGGCCACCCAATATGTCCCGGCGGGCCACTTCAGATATGAGAAGCGGTGGCGGGCCACCCAATATGTCCCGGCGCGCCACTTCAGATATGAGAAGCGGTGGCGGGCCACCCAATATGTCCCGGCGGGCCACTTCAGATATGAGAAGCGGTGGCGGGCCACCCAATATGTCCCGGCGCGCCACTTCAGATATGAGAAGCGGTGGCGGGCCACCCAATATGTCCCGGCGGGCCACTTCAGATATGAGAAGCGGTGGCGGGCCACCCAATATGTCCCGGCGGGCCACTTCAGATATGAGAAGCGGTGGCGGGCCACCCAATATGTCCCGGCGGGCCACCAAATATGTCCCGGCGGGCCACTTCAGATATGAGAAGCGGTGGTGGGCCACCCAATATGTCCCGGCGCGCCACTTCAGATATGAGAAGCGGTGGCGGGCCACCCAATATGTCCCGGCGGGCCACTTCAGATATGAGAAGCGGTGGCGGGCCACCCAATATGTCCCGGCGCGCCACTTCAGATATGAGAAGCGGTGGCGGGCCACCAAATATGTCCCGGCGGGCCACTTCAGATATGAGAAGCGGTGGCGGGCCACCCAATATGTCCCGGCGGGCCACTTCAGATATGAGAAGCGGTGGCGGGCCACCCAATATGTCCCGGCGGGCCACTTCAGATATGAGAAGCGGTGGCGGGCCACCCAATATGTCCCGGCGGGCCACTTCAGATATGAGAAGCGGTGGCGGGCCACCCAATGTGTCCCGGCGGGCCACTCCAGATATGAGAAGCGGTGGCGGGCCACCAAATATGTCCCGGCGCGCCACTTCAGATATGAGAAGCGGTGGCGGGCCACCCAATATGTCCCGGCGGGCCACTTCAGATATGAGAAGCGGTGGCGGGCCACCCAATATGTCCCGGCGGGCCACTTCAGATATGAGAAGCGGTGGCGGTCCACAATATGTCCCCGGGCGCCGCACTCAGATATGAGAAGCGGTGGCGGGCCACCAAATATATCCGGCGGGCTACTTCAGTATGGGGAAGAAGCGGTGGCCGGCCACCCAATATGTCCCGGCGGGCCACTTCAGATATGAGAAGCGGTGGCGGGCCACCCTATAGTCGCGGCGGGCCACTTCAGATATGAGAAGCGGTGGCGGGGCCCACCCAATATGTCCCGGCGGGCCACTTCAGATATGAAAAAAAGAGAAGAAAGCCGGTGGCGGGCCACCCAAATAATGTCCCGGGGGCCACTTCGATATGGAGAAGAAGCGGTGGCGGGCCACCCAATATGGTCCCGGCGGGACACTTCAGATATGAGAAGCGGTGGCGGGCCACCACACATATGTCCCGGCGGGCCACTATCTGATATGCGAAGCTGGTGGCGGGCCACCAAATATGTCCCGGGGGCCACTTCAGATATGAGAAGCGGGTGTGCGGGCCACCAAGATATGTCCCGGGGGGCCACTTCAGATGATGGAGGAAAGCGGTGGCGGGGCCGCCAATATGTTCCCGGCGGGCCACTTCAGATATGAGAAAGCTGGTGGCGGGCCACCCAATATGTCCCGGCGGGCCCACTTCAGATATGAGAATCGGATGACGGGACTCCAAATATGTCCCGGCGCGGCCACTTCAAGATATGAGAACGCGGTGCCGGCCAACCAATATGTCCCGGCGGGCCACCTCAGATATTGGAAGAAGCGGTGGCGGGCCACCCAATATGTCGCGGACGGGGCCACTTCAAGATATGAGAAGCGGGTGGCGGGCCACCCAAAATATGTCCCGGCGGGCCACTTCAGATATTAGAGAAGCGGTGGCCGGGCCACCCAATATGTCCCGGCGGGCCACTCCTGATATGAGATAAGAAGCCGGATGGGGGCACCACAGAAATATGTCCCGGCGGGCCACTTCAGATATTGAGAAGCTAGTGGCGGGCCACCCAATATGTCCCGGCGGGCCACTTCAGATTATGAGAAAGCGGTGGGGGCCACCCAATATGTCCCGGCGGTACATTTCAGATATGAGAAGCTTGGGTGGCGGGCACCCAATATGTCCTTCCGGCGTGGCCACTTCAGATATGAGAAGCGGTGGCGGCGGCCACCCAATATGTCCCGGCGGGCCACTTCCGATATGAGAAGCGGTGGCGGGCCACCAAATATGTCCCGGACGCGCCACTTCTAGATATGAGAAGCGTGGTGGAGGGCCACCCAATATGTCCCGGCGCGCCACTTCAGATATGAGAAGCGGATGGCGCCACCCAATATCCGCGCCAACCAAATCAGTCCGCGCCTCGTCAAGTAAACTGTGGGCCACCCAATATGTCCCGGCGGGCCACTTCAGATATGAGAAGCGGTGGCGGGCCTACTCCATTATGTCCGGAGGGCCATCTTCAGATATGAGTAGCGGTGGCGGGCTCCACGATCCCAAAACCCACTCTGTGTCACCTGTTGAAACTTTTGTGGTTTGGGCCTATCGTCTGTCCCCCACCCTCAGATCTGGAAATACGTATCCCAAGCCATTTCCCAATATGTCCCGCGCGGCCACTTCAGATATGAGAAGCGGAGTGTGCGGGCCACCCAATATGTCCCGGCGGGCCACTTCAGATATGAGAAGCGGGGTGGCGGGCACCGAATATGTCCCGGCGCGCCACTTCAGAGATATGAGAAGCGGGTTGCGGGCCACCAAATATGTCCCGGCGGGCCACTTCCTTTCAGATATGAGAAGCGGTGGTGGGGACCCGAATATGTTCCCGGCGGGCCACTTCAGATTTAAACGGCGCCACCGAATTTCCCCCGCCACTCCTATATATGAGGAAGCGGTGGCGGGCCACCTAATATGTCCCGGCGGGCCACTTCAGATATGAGATGCGGTGGCGGGCCACCCTCAATAATGTCCCGGCGGGCCACGTTCAGATTATGAGAAGCGGTTGCGGGCCACCCACTTATGTCCGAGCGGCACTCCAATTTAAAGCGTGCCCACAATATTCCCGCGGGCCACTTCGATATGAGAAGCGGTGGCCGGGCCACCAACTATTATCCGGCGGGCCACTTCAGATATGGAGAACGTGGGCGGCCTCCCAATAGGTCACCGCGCCTCTTCAATATGAAAGCTGGCGGGCGCTACCAAATATGTCCCGGGGGCCACTTCAGATATGAGAAGCGGTGGCGGGCCGCCAATATGTCCGTGCGGGCCACTTCAGATATGTAGAAGCGGTTGGCGGGCCGCCAAATATGTCCCGGCGGGCCACTTCAGTATGAGAAGCGGTGGCGGGCCACCCTTATATGTCCGGAGGGCCACTTCAGATATGGATGCGGTGGCGAGGGGCCACCAAATATGTCCCGGCGGGCCACTTCAGATATGAGAAAGCGGTGGCCGGCCACCAAATATGTCCGGCGGGCCACTTCGATATTAGAAAGCGGTGGCGGGGCCACTACTATGTAGCGGCGGGCACTTCGATATGAGAGTGCTTCGGTGGCGGGCACCATATATGTCCGGGGGTCCACTTCTGATATGAGAACGTGCGGTGGCCCCAAAATATCCCGCCGGCCACTCAATTGAAAGCGGTGGCGCCGCAAATATTCCCGCGGCAACTTCAAAAAAAAGCGTTGGCGCCACCCAAATATGTCCCGGCGGGCCCATTCCAGATATGAGAAGCGGTGGCGTGGCGGGCACACCCAATATGTCCCGGCGGGCCACTTCAGATATAGAAGCGGTGGCGGGCCACCCAATTGTCCCGGCGCCACGTCCAGATATTGAGAAGCGGTGGCGGGCCACCATATATGTCCCGGCGCGCCACTTCAGTTTCAGATAATGAGAAGCGGTGGCGGGCCAACCCAAAATATGTCCCGGCGGGCCACTTCAGATATGAAGAAGCGGTGGCGGGCACGACCAATATGTCCCGGCGGGTCCCTTCAGATATGTGAAGCGGTGGCGGGCCACCCTATATGTCCCGGCGGTACACTGCAGATATGGGACGCGGTGGCGGGCGACCCGATATGTCCCGGCGGGCCACTTCAGATATGAGAAGAACGGTGGCGGGCCACCTATATGTTCCCGGCGGCCACTTCCAGATATAGAAGCGGTGGCGGGCCACCCAATATTTCCCCGGGCCACTTCAATATGGAGAAGCGGTGCGGGCCACCCAATATGTCCCGGCCGGGGCCACTTCAGATATGAAGAAAGCGGTGGCGGGCCACCAAATATGTCCCGGCGGGCCACTTCAGATATGAGAAGCGGTGGCGGGCACACACAAATATGTTGGGCCCGGCGGGCCACTTCAGAGATTATGAGAAGACGGTGGCGGCCACCCAATATGTCCCGGCGGGCCACTTCAGATATGAGAAGCGGGTGCGGCCACCCAATGTGTCCCGGCGGGCCACTCCAGATATGAGAAAGCGGTGGCGGGCCACCAAATATGTTCCCGGCGCGCCACTTCAATATGAGAAGCGGGTGGGGCCGCCACCATATGTCCCGGCGGGCCACTTCATATATGGAGAAAGCGGTGGCGGGCCACCGAAAATGTCCCGCGGCGACCACTCCGAGATTATGGAAAGAACGTTGCGGCCACCAAATATGTCCCGCGGGCCACTTCAGATATGAGAAGCGGGGCGGGCCACCCATTATGTCCCGGCGGGCCACCTTTCCAGATATGAGAAGCGGGTGGCGGGCCACCCAATATGGTCCCGGCGGGCCACTATCAGATATGAGGAAGCGGTGGCGGGCCACCAAATATGTCCCGGCGCGCCCACTTCAGGATATGAAAGCGGTGGCGGGCCACCCCAAATATGTCCCGCGGGCCACTTCAGATATGAGAACGCGGTGGGCGGGCCACCCAATGATGTCCCGGCGGCCACTTCAGATATGAGAAGCGGTGGCGGGCCACCCAATATGTCCCGGCGGAGCCACCAAATATTGTCCCGGCGCCACTTCAGATATGAGGAACGGTGGTGCGCCACCCAATATATCCCGGCGCGCCACTTCAGAATATGAGAAGCGGTGGCGGGCCACCCAAATATGTCCCGGCGGCGCCACTTCAGTCTAGAGAACTGGCGGGATGCCCCGGGCCACCAAATATGTCCCGCGCGCCACGTCAGATATGAGAAGCGTGGCGGTGCCACCCAAATGATGTCCCGGCGCGCCACTTCCAATATGAGAAGCGGTGGCGGGCCACCCAATATGTCCCGGCGGGCCACTTCAATATGAGAAGCGGTGGCGGGCCACCCAATATAGTCCCCGCGGGCCACTTCAGAGATGAGAAGCGGGTGGCGGGCCACCCAATATGTCCCGAGCTGGGCCACTTCAGATATGAAAGCGGTGGCGGGCCACCAAATATGTCCCGGCGCGCCACTTCAATATGGAAGCGGTGGCGGGGCCACCCAATTTGTCCCGCGGGCCACTTCAATATGAGAAGCGGTGGCGGGCCACCCAAATAATCCGGGGGCCACTTTCAAATATGAGAAGCGGTTGGCGGCCACCCAATATGTTCCCGGCGGGCCACTTCAGATATGAGAAGCGGTGCGGACCACCCAATATGTCACGGCGGGCCACTTCAGATATGAGAAGCGGTGGCGGCCACCTAATATGTCACCGGCGGGCCACCTTCAGATATGAGAAGCGGTGGCGGGCCAACCAAAAATATGGTCCCGGCGGGCCACTTCTAGATATGAGAAGCGGTGGCGGCCCACCCAATATGTCCCCGGCGGGCCACTTCAGATATGAGAAGCGGTGGCGGGCCACCTAATATGTATCCCCGGGGCGGGCCACTCACGATATGAGAAGCGGTGGCGGGCCACCTAAATATGTCCCGGCGGAGCCACTTCAGATATAAAGCGGTGGCCGGCCACCAAATAGGTCCCGGCGGGCCACTTCAGATATGAGAAAGCGGTGGCGGGCCACCCAATATGTTCACCGGCGGGCCCACTTCAGATATGAGAACGGTTTGGCGGGCACACCACAATATGTCCCCGGGATCACTTCAGATATGAGAAGCGGTGAGCGGGCCACCCAATATGTCCCCCGCCTCTTCAGATAAGGAACGGTGCGTCTCCAAATAAGCGGCGGTACACTTCAATATGAGAAAGTCGGTGGCGGGCCCACCCAATAAGTCCCCAGGGACCACTTCAGATATGAGAAAGAAGCGTGGCGGCCACCAATATGTCCGCGGGCCACTTCCAGATATGAGAAGCGGTGGCGGGCCACCAAATATGTCCCGGCGCGCCACATTCAATATGAGAAGCGGTGGCGGACCACCCAATATGTCCCGGCGGCCACTTCAGGGCACTATGAGAACGGTGGCGGGTCACCCGAATATTGTCCCGGCGGGCCACTTCAGATATGAGAAGCGGTGGCGGGGCACCCAATATGTCCCGGCGGGCCACTTCAGATTATGAAGCGTGGCGGGCCACCCAATATGGCCCCGCCCGGCGGGCCACTTCAATATGAGAACGGGTTGGCGGGCCACCCAATGTGTCCCGGCGGGCCACTTCAGATATGTAGAAAGCGGTGCGGGCCACCAAAATATTCCCGGACCGCGGGCCACTTTCCAGATCATGAGAAGCGGTGGCGGTGCCACCCAATATGTCCCGGCGGGCCACTTCAATATGAGAAGCGGTGGCGGCGGCCACCCAATATGTCCCGGGCGCCACTTCTAGTTATGAGAAAGCGGTTGCGGGGCCACCAAATATGTCCCGGCGGGCCACTTCAGATATAGAAAGCGGTATGCGGCCACCCAATATGTCCCGGCGGGCCACTTCAGATATGAGAAGCGGTGGAGGGCCACCCTTTATGTCCCGCGGGCCACTTCAGATATGAGAACGGTGGCGGCCACCCATGATTGTCCCGCGGGCCACTTCAGATATGAGAAACCCGGTGGCGGGACACCCTAAATGACCCGCGGCCACTTCAATATAAACTCCGGCCACCCAATATTCCCGCGCCACCTCAAGATAAAGCTAGGGCCACCTAATATCCGCGCGGCCACTTCAATATGAAACTGCGCCACCCAATATGTCCCGGCGGGCCACTTCCAGATATGAGAAGCGGTGGCGCCACCCAATATGTCCCCGGCGGGCCACTTCAAGATATGAAAGCGGTGGCGGGCCACCAAATATGTCCCCGGCGGCCACTTCAGATATGAAAGCGGTGCGGGCCACCCAATATGTCCCGGCGGGCCACTTCAGAATATGAGAAGCGGGTGGCCGGGCCACCCAATATTCCCGCGGGCCACTCCTAGATATGAAAGCGGGTGGCGGGCCACCAAGATATGTCCGGCGGCGCCACTTCAGATATGAGAAGCGGGTGGCGGCCACCCAATATGTCCCCGGGCCCACTTCAGATTAGAGAAGCGCGTGGCGGGCCACCCAATATGTCCCGCGCGCCACTTCTGATATGAGAAAGCGGTGTGGCGGGCCACCAAATATGTCCCGGCGGGCCACTTCAGAGATGAGAAGGCGGTGGCGGGGCCACCCAATATGTGCCGGCGGGCCAACTTCAGATATGAGAAGCGGCTGGCGAGCCACCCAATATGTCCCGGTCGGGCCACTTCAGATATTAAAGCGCTGGCGGCCACCAAAATATGTCCCGGCGCGACCACTTCAGATATGAGAAGCGGTGGCGCCACCCAATATGTCCCGGCGCGGCCACTTCAGATTTATGAGAACGGTGGCGGGCCACCCAATATGTTCCCGCCGGGCCACTTCAGATTATGAGAAGCGTGGCGGCCACCCATATATGTCCCGGCAGGCGCCACTTCAGTAGATATAGAAGCGTGTCGGGCCACCAATTTATGTCCGGCGGCCTCTTCAATATGAGAAGCGGTAGGTGCGGGCCACCCAATATGGCTCCCGGCGCGGCCACTTCAGATATGAGAAGCGGTGGCGGGCCACCCAATATGTCCCGGGCGGGCCACTTCAGATAGGAAGAAAGCTGGTTGGGTGCGGGCCACCAAAATATGTCCCCGCCGACGCCACTTCAGATATGTGAAGCGGTTGAGGGCCACCAAATATGTCCCCGCCACTTTCAATATGAGAAGCTGGTGGCGGGCCACCCAATATGTCCCGGCGGGGCCACTTGCAGATATGAGAAGCGGTGGCGGGCCACCCAATATGTCCCGGCGGGCCACTTCAGATATGAGAAAGCGGTGGCGGGCCACCCAATATGTTCCCGACGGGCCACTCCAGATATGAGAAGCGGTGGCGGGCCACCCAGATATGTCCCGGCGCCCACTTCAGATATGAGAAGCGGTGGCGGGCCACCAAATATGTCCCGGCGGGCCACTTCAGATATAGAAGCGGTGGCGGGCCACCCAATATGTCCCGCGGGCCACTCAAATATGAAGACAGCGGTGGGCGCCACCCAATATGGGGTCCCGCGGCCATCTTCAGATATGATGAAGCGTGGCGGCCACCCAATATGTCCGGCGGGCCACTTCAGATATGAGAAGCGGTTGCGGCCACCAAATATGTCCCGCGGGCCACTTCAATATGAGAAGGCGGTGGCGGGGCCACCCGAATATGTCCCGGCGGGCCACTTCCCAGATATAGAAGCGGTGGCGCCACCAAATATCGTCCCGGCGGCCACCAATCATGTCCCCCGGGCCACTTCAAGATATGAATGCGGTTGCGGCCACCAATATGTCCCGGCGCGCCAAACTTCAGATATGAAGATGCGTGGCGGGCGCACCCCAATATGCCCGCCTCGGCCACTTCACAGATATGAGAAGCGGTGGCGGGCCACCCATATCATGTCCCCGAGCGGCGAGCGCCACTTCAGATATGAGATCAGTCGGAAACGTGGCGGGCCACCTTAAATATGTCCCGGCGGGCCACTTCAGATTTGAGAAGCCGGTGGCGGGACACCCAATATGTCCCGGCGGGCCACTTGCAAGATAAGAAGCGGTGCGGCCACCCAATATGTCCCGCGGGCCACTTCAGATATGAGAAAGCGGTGGCGGGGCCACCCAATATGTCCCGGCGCCCGCGGCCACTTCAATATGAGGAACGGTGGACGGGCCACCAAATATGTCCTCCCGGGTTCACTTCAGATATGAGAAGCGGTGGCAAACGGTGCGGCCACCCAATATGGTCCCGGCGGGCCACTTCAGATATGAGAAGCGTTGGCGGGCCCACCGAATATGTCCCCCCGGGCCACTTCAGATATGAGAAGCAGTGGCGGGCCACCCAATATGTCCCGGCGGGTCACTTCAGATATAAGAGCGGCCACGTCAGAGTGAGAAGCGGTGGCAGTAGGGCCACCCAATATGTCCCGGCGGGCCACTTTCTGATATGAGAAGCGGTGGTGGGGTCCACCAATGATGTGGCCCCGGCGCACACTTCAATATGAGAAGCGGTGGCGGGCCATCCAAATATGTCCCGGCGCGCCACTTCAGATATGAGAAGCGGTTGGGCGCCACCCAATATGTCCCGGCGGCCACTTCAGTTATGAAAGAAGCGTTGGGCGGGCCACCCAATATGTCCCGCGAGCCACTTCAGCAAGTTTAGCTTCGCGGCCAACCCTATATTCCCTCTGCATCGTCATTGTTAAACGTGGCGGCTCCCTAAACTATCCGTCGATTCCCGCCACTCTCAATATGAAACGCGTGGCGCCACCAATATTCCTCGGCCACGGCAAGATGGAATCGTTCGGCCACTTCAAATATTCCCGCGTCACAGTCCTCGTCAGATATAAAGCGGTGGCGTGGCCACCAAATATGTCCCGGCGGGGCCCACTTCAGATATGAGAAGCTGGCGGGCCACCAAAATATGTCCCCGGGCCACTTCCCAGATATGAGAAGCGGTGGCGGGCCACCAAATATGTCCCGGCGCGCCACTTCAATATGAGAAGCGGTGGCGGGCCACCAAATATTCCCGGGCGGCCACTTCAATTAAAAGATATGAGAACGTGGCCGGTGATCGTGCCACCCTATATGTCCCGCGGGCCACCTCAGATATGAGAAGCGGTGGCGGGCCACCTAATATGTCGCGCGGCCTCGCAATAGAAACTCGGGCCACCAAATATGTCCCGCGGGTCACTTCAGATATGAGAAGCGGTCCGGCCACTGGGCCACCCAATATGTCCCTCGCGCCTTCTATCAGATATGAGAAGCGGTGAGCGGCACCCAATAACAGTCCCGGCGCCTTCCCATTGTTGTCCCGCGCCACTTCAGATATGAGAAGCGGTGGGGGCCACCGATATAATGTCCCGGCGCGCCACTTCAGATATGAGAAACGGTGGCGGGCCACCCAATATGTCCCGGCGGCCACTTCAGATATGAGAAGCGGTGGCGGCCACCCAATATGTCCCGCGGCGCCACTTCAGATATGTCGAAACGGTGGCGGGACACCCAATATGTCCCCGGCCCTTCTTCAGATATGAGAAGCGGTGGCGGCCACCCAATATGTCCCGGCGGGCCCAGCTCCAGATATGAGAAGCGGGTGGCGGCCACCAATATATGTCCCCGCGCCACTTCAGATATGAGAACGGTGGCGGGGCCACCAAATATATCCCGGCGGCCCACTTCAGATATGAGAAGCGGTGCCGGCCACCCAATATGGTCCCCGCGGGCCACTTCAGATATGAGAAGCGGGTGCGGCCACCCTGCGGCCACCCAATATGTCCCCGGGCCACTTCAGATATGAGAAGGCGGTGCGCGGGCCACCCAATATGTACCCGCCCCCGCCGGGCCACTTCAATAATGAGAAGCGGTTGCGGGCCACCAAATATGTCCCGGCGGCCACTTCAGATAATGAGAAGCGGTGGCGGGCCACCCAATATGTTTTCCCTGGCGCGGCCACTTCAGATATGAAAGGCGTGGCGAGGGCCACCCAATATCCTCGGCGGGCCACTCCAGATATTGTGAAGGGGTGGCGGCCGCCCATAATATGTCCCGGCGGGCCACTTCAGATATGAGAAGCGGCTGGCGGGCCCACCCAAGATGTCCCGGCGGGACACTTCAGATATGAGATGGCGGTGCGGGCACCCTATATGTCCGGCGGGCCATGCGATATGTGAAGCGCGGCCCATCCCATTATCTACCCGCCGGCCACTCAGATATGAAAGCGTGGCGGGCCTCCCGGCCCGCCACTTCAGATATTGGAGAATGGTGGCGGGCCACCTAATATTCCCGGCGGCCATCTTCAGATATGAAAGCGCCCACCCTATATTTCCGCCAACGCATTTTAAACTCCCCTACCCAAGATGCCCAGCCATCAAGTTAAACGGCGGGCCACCTAATATGTCCCGCGGGCCACTTCAGATATGAGAACGGTGGCGGGCCACCTAATATGTCCGGCGGGCCACTTCAGATATGAAAGCGGTGGCGGGCCACCCAATATGTCCCGGCGGCCACTTCAGATATAGAAGCGGTGGCGGGCCACCGAATATGTCCCGGCGGGCCACTTCAGATCTGAGAAGCGGTGGCGGGCCACCAATATGTCCCTTCGCGCCACTTCAGATATAGAAGCGGTGGCGGGCCACCAATATGTCCCGGCGGGTCACTTCAGATATAGAAGCGGTGGCGGGCCACCAAATATGTCCCGGCTGTGTTGGGGCCACTTCAGATATGAGAAGCGGTGGCGGCCACCTAATATGTCCCGCGGGCCACTTCAGATATGAGAAGCGGTGGCGGGCCACCCAATATTCCCGGCGGTCCAGTTCAATATGAGAAGCGGTGGCGGGCACCCAATATGTCGCGGCGGGCCGGGCCACTTCAGATATGAGAAGCGGTGGCAGGCCACCTAATATGTCCCGGCGCGCCACCTCAGATATGAGAAGCGGTGGCGGCCACCCAATAAGGTCCCGCGGGTCACTTCAGATATGAGAAGCGGTGGCGGGCCACCTAATATTCCCGGCGGGCCACTTTAGATAGAGAAGCGGTGGTGGGCCACCGAATATGTCCCGGCGGCCACTTCAGATATGAGAACGGTGGCGGGCCACCCAATATGTCTCGGCGGGCCACTTCAGATATGAGAAGCGGTGGCGGGCCACCCACTATGTCCCGGCGCGCCACTTCAGATATGAGAAGCGGTGGCGGGCCACCCAATATGTCCCGGCGGGCCACTTCAGATATGAAAAGCGGTGGCGGGCCACCCAATGTGTCCCGGCGGGCCACTCCAGATATGAGAAGCGGTGGCGGGCCACCAAATATGTCCCGGCGCGCCACTTCAGATATGAGAAGCGGTGGCGGGCCACCAAATATGTCCCGGCGGGCCACTTCAGATATGAGAAGCGGTGGCGGGCCACCAAATATGTCCCGGCGGGACACTTCAGATATGAGAAGCGGTGGCGGGCCACCCAATATGTCCCGGCGCGCCACTTCAGATATGAGAAGCGGTGGCGGGCACCCAGTATGTCCCGGCGGGCCACTTCAGATATGAGAAGCGGTGGCGGCCACCGAATATGTCCCGGCGCCCACTTCAGATATGATAAGCGGTTGCGGGCCACCAAATATGTCCCGGCGGGCCACTTCAGATATGAGAAGCGGTGGCCGGCCACCCAATATGTCTCGGCGGGCCACTTCAGATATGAGAAGCGGTGGCGGGCCACCGAATATGTCCCGGCGCGCCACTTCAGATATGAGAAGCGGTTGCGGGCCACCAAATATGTCCCGGCGGGCCACTTCAGATATGAGAAGCGGTGGCGGGCCACCCAATATGTCCCGGCGGGCCACTTCAGATATGAGAAGCGGTGGCGGGCCACCCAATATGTCCCGGCGGGCCACTTCAGATATGAGAAGCGGTGGCGGGCCACCCAATGTGTCCCGGCGGGCCACCAAATATGTCCCGGCGGGCCACTTCAGATATGAGAAGCGGAGGTGGGCCACCCAATATGTCCCGGCGCGCCTCTTCAGATATGAGAAGCGGTGGCGGGAAACCCAATATGTCCCTGCGGGCCACTTCAGATATGAGAAGCGGTGGCGCCACCGGAATATGTCCCGGCGCGCCACTTCAGATATGAGAAGCGGTGGCGGGACACCAAATATCTCCCGGCGGGCCACTTCAGATATGAGAAGCGGTGGCGGCCACCCAATATGTCCCGGCGGCCCACTTCAGATATGAGAAGCGGTGGCGGGCCACCCAATATGTCCCGGCGGGCCACTTCAGATATGAGAAGCGCTGGCGGGCCACCCAATATGTCCCGGCGGGCCACTCAAGATAAGAGAATCGGTGGCGGGCCACCCAATATGTCCCGGCGCGCCACTTCAGATATGAGAAGCGTGGCGGGCCACCAAATATTTCCCGGCGCGCCACTTCAGATATGAGAAGCGGTGGCGGGACACCCAATATGTCCCGGCGGGCCACTTCAGATATGAGAAGCGGTGGCGGGCAACCCAATATGTCCCGCGGCCACTTCAGATATAGAAGCGGTGGCGGGCCACCATATGTCCCGCGGGCCACTTCAGATATGAGAAGCGGTTGCGGGCCACCAAATATGTCCCGGCGGGCCACTTCAGATATGAGAAGCGGTGGCGGGCCACCCAATATGTCCCGGCGGGCCACTTCAGATATGAGAAGCGGTGGCGGGCCACCCAATATGTCCCGGCGGGCCACTCCAGATATGAGAAGCGGTGGCGGGCCGCCCAATATGTCCCGGCGGGCCACTTCAGATATGAGAAGCGGTGGCGGGCCACCTAATATGTCCCGGCGGGCCACTTCAGATATGAGAAGCGGTGGCGGGCCACCCAATATGTCCCGGCGGGCCACTTCAGATATGAGAAGCGGTGCCGGGCCACCCAATATGTCCCGGCGGGCCACTTCAGATATGAGAAGCGGTGGCGGGCCACCTAATATGTCCCGGCGGGCCACTTCAGATATGAGAAGCGGTGGCGGGCCACCTAATATGTCCCGGCGGGCCACTTCAGATATGAGAAGCGGTGGCGGGCCACCCAATATGTCCCGGCGGGCCACTTCAGATATGAGAAGCGGTGGCGGGCCACCGAATATGTCCCGGCGGGCCACTTCAGATCTGAGAAGCGGTGGCGGGCCACCCAATATGTCCCTGCGCGCCACTTCAGATATGAGAAGCGGTGGCGGGCCACCCAATATGTCCCGGCGGGTCACTTCAGATATGAGAAGCGGTGGCGGGCCACCAAATATGTCCCGGCGGGCCACTTCAGATATGAGAAGCGGTGGCGGGCCACCTAATATGTCCCGGCGGGCCACTTCAGATACTAGCAGCGGTGGCGGGCCACCCAATCTGTCCCGGCGGTCCAGTTCAGATATGAGAAGCGGTGGCGGGCCACCCAATATGTCGCGGCGGGCCACTTCAGATATGAGAAGCGGTGGCAGGCCACCTAATATGTCCCGGCGGGCCACCTCAGATATGAGAAGCGGTGGCCGGCCACCCAATAAGTCCCGGCGGGTCACTTCAGATATGAGAAGCGGTGGCGGGCCACCGAATATGTCCCGGCGGCCACTTAGATATGAGAAGCGGTGCGGGCCACCGAATATGTCCCGGCGGGCCACTTCAGATATGAGAAGCGGTGGCGGCCAACCCAATATGTCTCGGCGGGCCACTCCAGATATGAGAAGCGTGGCGGGCCACCCAATATGTCCCGCGCGCCACTTCAGATATGAGAAGCGGTGGCGGCCACCCAATTATGTCCAGGCGGGCCACTTCAGATATGAAAAGCAGTGGCGGGCCACCCAATATGTCCCGGCGGGCCACTTCAGATATGAGAAGCGGTGGCGGGCCACCTAATATGTCGCGGCGGGCCACTTCAGATATGAGAAGCGGTGGCGGGCCACCAAATATGTCCCGGCGGGCCACTTCAGATATGAGAAGCGGTGGCGGGCCACCAAATATGTCCCGGCGGGACACTTCAGATATGAGAAGCGGTGGCGGGCCACCCAATATGTCCCGGCGCGCCACTTCAGATATGAGAAGCGGTGGCGGGCCACCCAATATGTCCCGGCGGGCCACTCCAGATATGAGAAGCGGTGGCGGGCCACCGAATATGTCCCGGCGCGCCACTTCAGATATGAGAAGCGGTTGCGGGCCACCAAATATGTCCCGGCGGGCCACTTCAGATATGAGAAGCGGTGGCCGGCCACCCAATATGTCTCGGCGGGCCACTTCAGATATGAGAAGCGGTGGCGGGCCAACCTAATATGTCCCGGCGCGCCACTTCAGATATGAGAAGCGGTTGCGGGCCACCAATATGTCCCGGCGGCCACTTCAATATGAGGGGAAAAGCGGTGGCGGGCCAACCAATATGTCCCCCCCAACGCAATATAAAGCGGTGGCGGGCCACCAAATATGTCCCGCGGGCCACTTCAGATATGAGATGCGGTGGTGGGCCACCCAATATGTCCCCGGGGCCACTTCAAGTTAGAACGGGCGGGCCACCAAATATGTCCCGGCGGGCCACTTCAGATATGAGAAGCGGTGGTGGGCCAACCCAATATGTCCCGGCGCGCCACTTCAGATATGAGAAGCGGTGGCGGGACACCAAATATGTCCCGTCGGGCCACTTCAGATATGAAAGCGATGGCGGCCACCCAATATGTCCCGGCGGCCACTTCAGATATGAGAAGCGGTTGCGGGCCACCAATAGTCCCGGCGGGCCACTTCAGATATGAGAAGCGGTGGCGGGCCACCCAATATGTCCCGTCGGGCCACTTCAGTATATGAAAGCGGTAGGCGGCCACCCAATATGATCCCGGCGGGCCACATCAGAAATGAGAAGCGGTGGCGGGCCACCCAATATGGCCCGGCGGGCCACTCCAGATATAGAACGGTGGCGGGCCCAACACCCCAAACTATGTCCCGGCGCGCCACTTCAGATATAGAAGCGGTGGCGGGCCACCAAATATATCCCGGCGGGCCCACTTGCCAGATATAGAGAAGCGGTGGCGGGCCACCCAATATTCCCGGCGGCCACTTCATGATATGAGAAGCGTGCGGTGGCTACCCAATATGTCCCGCGGCCACTTCAGATATGAGGCAAGCGGTGGCGGCCACCCAATATGTCCCGCGGGGGCCACTTCAGATATAGAAGCGTGGCGCCACCAAATATGGTCCCGCGGGCCCACTTCAGATAATGAGAAGAAGCGGTGTGGCGGCCACCCAATATGATCCGGCGGGCCACTTCAGATATGAGAAGCGGTGGCGGGCCACCCAATATGTTCCCGGCGGCCACTCCAGATAGTGGAGAAGCGGTGGCGGGCCGCCTAAGTATGTCCGAGGGGCCACTTCAGATATGAGATGCGGTGGCGGGCCACACTAAGTAAGTCCCGGGGGCCACGTTACAGATATGAGAAGTGGTGGCGGGCCACCCAATATGTCCCCGCGGGCCACTTCAGTATGAGAAGCGGTGGCGGCCACCCAATATTGTCCCGGCGGCCACTCTAGAGAAACGCGGGCAACCGAAGATTTCCCCCCTCGTCCAATATTATATACGTCGGCCACCCAAGATTCCCACGCGGGCCACTTCAGATATGAGAAGCGGTGGCGGCCGACCCAATGATGTCCCGGCGGTGCCACTTCAGAATATGAGGAAGCGGTGGCGGGCCAGCCTATTATGTCCCGGCGGGCCACTTCTGATATGAAGAAGCGGTGGCCGGGCCCACCCAATATGTCCCGGCCGGGCCACTTCAATATGAGAAGCGGTGGCGGGCCACCCAAAACAAAATATGTCCCGCGGGCCACTTTAGTATATAAACGGTGTGCCACCGAAGTTGCCCTCCACTCATGATGTACTGAGCCTACCTAGATTGGCTGCCGGCCCACGTCAGAGATTGAAACTGCGCCTCCCTTTTGTCCCCGACCCATGCAGATATGAGAAGCGGTGGCGGCCACCCAATATTGTCACCGGCCACTTCAGATATGAGAAGCGGGGGCGGGCCACCCAATATGTCCCGCGGGTCACTTCAGATATGAGAAGCGGTGTGGCCTAACATTAGATCCCGCCGCGCGCCTCTTCAATTGAAACGTGGCGGGCCACCCAAATATGTCCGGCGGGCCACTTCAGATATGAGAAGCGGTGGCGGGCCACCTAATATGTCCCGGCGGGCCACTTCAGATATTAGAAGCGGTGGCGGGCCACCCAATATGTCCCGGCGGTCCAGTTCAGATATGAGAAGCGGTGGCGGGCCACCCAATATGTCGCGGCGGGCCACTTCAGATATGAGAAGCGGTGGCAGGCCACCTAATATGTCCCGGCGGGCCACCTCAGATATGAGAAGCGGTGGCCGGCCACCCAATAAGTCCCGGCGGGTCACTTCAGATATGAGAAGCGGTGGCGGGCCACCTAATATGTCCCGGCGGGCCACTTTAGATATGAGAAGCGGTGGTGGGCCACCGAATATGTCCCGGCGGGCCACTTCAGATATGAGAAGCGGTGGCGGGCCACCCAATATGTCTCGGCGGGCCACTTCAGATATGAGAAGCGGTGGCGGGCCACCCAATATGTCCCGGCGCGCCACTTCAGATATGAGAAGCGGTGGCGGGCCACCCAATATGTCCCGGCGGGCCACTTCAGATATGAAAAGCAGTGGCGGGCCACCCAATATGTCCCGGCGGGCCACTTCAGATATGAGAAGCGGTGGTGGGCCACCAAATATGTCCCGGCGCGCCACTTCAGATATGAGAAGCGGTGGCGGGCCACCAAATATGTCCCGGCGGGCCACTTCAGATATGAGAAGCGGTGGCGGGCCACCAAATATGTCCCGGCGGGACACTTCAGATATGAGAAGCGGTGGCGGGCCACCCAATATGTCCCGGCGCGCCACTTCAGATATGAGAAGCGGTGGCGGGCCACCCAGTATGTCCCGGCGGGCCACTTCAGATATGAGAAGCGGTGGCGGGCCACCGAATATGTCCCGGCGCGCCACTTCAGATATGAGAAGCGGTTGCGGGCCACCAAATATGTCCCGGCGGGCCACTTCAGATATGAGAAGCGGTGGCCGGCCACCCAATATGTCTCGGCGGGCCACTTCAGATATGAGAAGCGGTGGCGGGCCACCGAATATGTCCCGGCGCGCCACTTCAGATATGAGAAGCGGTTGCGGGCCACCAAATATGTCCCGGCGGGCCACTTCAGATATGAGAAGCGGTGGCGGGCCACCCAATATGTCCCGGCGGGCCACCAAATATGTCCCGGCGGGCCACTTCAGATATGAGAAGCGGTGGTGGGCCACCCAATATGTCCCGGCGCGCCTCTTCAGATATGAGAAGCGGTGGCGGGACACCCAATATGTCCCGGCGGGCCACTTCAGATATGAGAAGCGGTGGCGGGCCACCGAATATGTCCCGGCGCGCCACTTCAGATATGAGAAGCGGTTGCGGGCCACCAAATATGTCCCGGCGGGCCACTTCAGATATGAGAAGCGGTGGCGGGCCACCCAATATGTCCCGGCGGGCCACTTCAGATATGAGAAGCGGTGGCGGGACACCCAATATGTCCCGGCGGGCCACTTCAGATATGAGAAGCGGTGGCGGGCCACCCAATATGTCCCGGCGGGCCACTCCAGATATGAGAAGCGGTGGCGGGCCACCAAATATGTCCCGGCGCGCCACTTCAGATATGAGAAGCGGTGGCGGGCCACCAAATATATCCCGGCGGGCCACTTCAGATATGAGAAGCGGTGGCGGGCCACCCAATATGTCCCGGCGGGCCACTTCAGATATGAGAAGCGGTGGCGGGCTACCCAATATGTCCCGGCGGGCCACTTCAGATATGAGAAGCGGTGGCGGGCCACCCAATATGTCCCGGCGGGCCACTTCAGATATGAGAAGCGGTTGCGGGCCACCAAATATGTCCCGGCGGGCCACTTCAGATATGAGAAGCGGTAGCGGGCCACCCAATATGTCCCGGCGGGCCACTTCAGATATGAGTATCGGTGGCGGGCCACCCAATTATGTCCCGCGGGCCACTTCAGATATGAGAAGCGGTGGCGGGCCGCCCAATATGTCCGGCGGCCACTTCAGATATGAGAAGCGTGGCGTGCCACCTAATATGTCCCGGCGGGCCACTTCAGATATGAGAAGCGGTGGCGGGCCACCCAATATGTCCCGGCGGGCCACTTCAGATATGAGAAGCGGTGCCGGGCCACCCAATATGTCCCGGCGGGCCACTTCAGATATGAGAAGCGGTGGCGGGCCACCTAATATGTCCCGGCGGGCCACTTCAGATATGAGAAGCGGTGGCGGGCCACCTAATATGTCCCGGCGGGCCACTTCAGATATGAGAAGCGGTGGCGGGCCACCCAATATGTCCCGGCGGGCCACTTCAGATATGAGAAGCGGTGGCCGGCCACACAATATGTCTCGGCGGGCCACTTCAGATATGAGAAGCGGTGGCGGGCCACCCAATATGTCCCGGCGGGTCACTTCAGATATGAGAAGCGGTGGCGGGCCACCAAATATGTCCCGGCGGGCCACTTCAGATATGAGAAGCGGTGGCGGGCCACCTAATATGTCCCGGCGGGCCACTTCAGATATTAGAAGCGGTGGCGGGCCACCCAATATGTCCCGGCGGTCCACTTCAGATATGAGAAGCGGTGGCGGGCCACCCAATATGTCGCGGCGGGCCACTTCAGATATGAGAAGCGGTGGCGGGCCACCAAATATGTCCCGGCGCGCCACTTCAGATATGAGAAGCGGTGGCGGGCCACCAAATATGTCCCGGCGGGCCACTTCAGATATGAGAAGCGGTGGCGGGCCACCAAATATGTCCCGGCGGGACACTTTAGATATGAGAAGCGGTGGCGGGCCACCCAATATGTCCCGGCGCGCCACTTCAGATATGAGAAGCGGTGGCGGGCCACCCAATATGTCCCGGCGCGCCACTTCAGATATGAGAAGCGGTGGCTGGCCACCCAATATGTCCCGGCGGGCCACTTCAGATATGAGAAGCGGTGGCGGGCCACCAAATATGTCCCGGCGGGCCACTTCAGATATGAGAAGCGGTGGCGGGCCACCCAATATGTCCCGGCGGGTCACTTCAGATATGAGAAGCGGTGGCGGGCCACCAAATATGTCCCGGCGGGCCACTTCAGATATGAGAAGCGGTGGCGGGCCACCTAATATGTCCCGGCGGGCCACTTCAGATATTAGAAGCGGTGGCGGGCCACCCAATATGTCCCGGCGGTCCACTTCAGATATGAGAAGCGGTGGCCGGCCACCCAATAAGTCCCGGCGGGTCACTTCAGATATGAGAAGCGGTGGCGGGCCACCTAATATGTCCCGGCGGGCCACTTTAGATATGAGAAGCGGTGGTGGGCCACCGAATATGTCCCGGCGGGCCACTTCAGATATGAGAAGCGGTGGCGGGCCACCCAATATGTCCCGGCGGGCCACTTCAGATATGAGAAGCGGTGGCGGGCCACCCAATATGTCCCGGCGCGCCACTTCAGATATGAGAAGCGGTGGCGGGCCACCCAATATGTCCCGGCGGGCCACTTCAGATATGAAAAGCAGTGGCGGGCCACCCAATATGTCCCGGCGGGCCACTTCAGATATGAGAAGCGGTGGCGGGCCACCAAATATGTCCCGGCGCGCCACTTCAGATATGAGAAGCGGTGGCGGGCCACCAAATATGTCCCGGCGGGCCACTTCAGATATGAGAAGCGGTGGCGGGCCACCAAATATGTCCCGGCGGGACACTTCTGATATGAGAAGCGGTGGCGGGCCACCCAATATGTCCCGGCGCGCCACTTCAGATATGAGAAGCGGTGGCGGGCCACCCAATATGTCCCGGCGGGCCACTTCAGATATGAGAAGCGGTGGCGGGCCACCGAATATGTCCCGGCGCGCCACTTCAGATATGAGAAGCGGTGGCGGGCCACCAAATATGTCCCGGCGGTCCACTTCAGATATGAGAAGCGGTGGCCGGCCACCCAATAAGTCCCGGCGGGTCACTTCAGATATGAGAAGCGGTGGCGGGCCACCCAATATGTCCCGGCGGGCCATTTCAGATATGAGAAGCGGTGGCGGGCCACCCAATGTGTCCCGGCGGGCCACTTCAGATATGAGAAGCGGTTGCGGGCCACCAAATATGTCCCGGCGGGCCACTTCAGATATGAGAAGCGGTGGCGGGCCACCCAATATGTCCCGGCGGGCCACTCCAGATATGAGAAGCGGTGGCGGGCCACCCAATATGTCCCGGCGGGCCACTTCAGATATGAGAAGCGGTGGCGGGCCACCCAATATGTCCCGGCGGGCCACTTCAGATATGAGAAGCGGTGGCGGGCCACCTAATATGTCGCGGCGGGCCACTTCAGATATGAGAAGCGGTGGCGGGCCACCAAATATGTCCCGGCGGGCCACTCCAGATATGAGAAGCGGTGGCGGGCCACCCAATATGTCGCGGCGGGCCACTTCAGATATGAGAAGCGGTGGCGGGCCACCCAATATGTCCCGGCGCGCCACTTCAGATATGAGAAGCGGTGGCGGGCCACCAAATATGTCCCGGCGGGCCACTTCAGATATGAGAAGCGGTGGCGGGCCACCAAATATGTCCCGGCGGGCCACTTCAGATATGAGAAGCGGTGGCGGGCCGCCAAATATGTCCCGGCGGGCCACTTCAGATATGAGAAGCGGTGGCGGGCCACCCAATATGTCCCGGCGGGCCACTTCAGATATGAGAAGCGGTGGAGGGCCACCAAATATGTCCCGGCGGGCCACTTCAGATATGAGAAGCGGTGGCGGGCCACCGAATATGTCCCGGCGCGCCATTTCAGATATGAGAAGCGGTGGCGGGCCACCTAATATGTCTCGGCGGGACACTTCAGATATGAGAAGCGGTGGTGGGCCACCCAATGTGTCCCGGCGCGCCACTTCAGATATGAGAAGCGGTGGCGGGCCACCCAATATGTCCCGGCGGGCCACTTCAGATATGAGAAGCGGTGGCGGGCCACCGAATATGTCCCGGCGCGCCACTTCAGATATGAGAAGCGGTTGCGGGCCACCAAATATGTCCCGGCGGGCCACTTCAGATATGAGAAGCGGTGGCGGGACACCCAATATGTCCGGCGGGCCACTTCAGATATGAGAAGCGCTGGCGGGCCACCCAATATGTCCCGGCGGGCCACTCCAGATATGAGAAGCGGTGGCGGGCCACCCAATATGTCCCGGCGGGCCACTTCAGATATGAGAAGCGGTGGCGGGCCACCTAATATGTCCCGGCGGGCCACTTCAGATATGAGAAGCGGTGCCGGGCCACCCAATATGTCCCGGCGGGCCACTCCAGATATGAGAGAAGCGGTGGCGGGCCACCTAATATGTCCCGGCGGGCCACTTCGTATGAGATATGTGAAGCGGTATGAGAACGGGTGGCGGGCCACCTAATATGTCCGGCGGGCCCTTCAGAATTTGAGAAGCGGTGGCGGGCCACCCAATATGTCCGGAGGGCCACTTCTGATATGAGAAGCGGTGGCGGGCCACCCAATGTGTCCCGGCGGGCCACTCCAGATATGAGAAGCGGTGGCGGGCCACAATTATGTCCCGGCGGGCACTTCAGATATGAGAAGCGGTGGAGTGCCACCTATATTTCCCGGCGGGCCATTAGATATGAGAAGCGGTGAAGCGGTGCCACCACATATGTCCCGGCGGGCCACTGCGATATGAGAGAAGGGTGGCGTTCCACCGTATATGTCCGGCGGGCCACTTCAGATATGAGAAGCGGTGGCGGGCCACCCAATATGTCCCGGCGGGCCACTTCAGATATGAGAAGCGGTGGCGGGCCACCCAATATGTCGCGGCGGGCCACTTCAGATATGAGAAGCGGTGGCGGGCCACCGAATATGTCCCGGCGGGCCACTTCAGATATGAGAAGCGGTGGCGGGCCACCCAATATGTCCCGGCGGGCCAGGCGTTGCCCACCACTGCTGTAAAGCATCTACAATTTTTTGGATATCAAGCTCCCCTCTGTTTTCTTGAAAATATTGTTAAAAGCATAGGGCATTTCGTCCGCTGTCCTCGGACTGCACCGCGAGAGTGACAACCGACAGATACAACTCAACGCGATCAGCCACAGAAAAGGACAATGAAAATAGAATCACACAATCATAAAAATAGAAAAATAGAAATTGCAATCATCTACTCATCCCCGGTTGCCGCAGTTTATGTAGCATACCACATGTCGCTGCCTTGTTGAACAAAACTGATTTGTAACTTTTCTGTAAACATAGCATACTACAAGTATTCTTGATTTTATGATTATCATTTGTCTTACGAAATATACACTTACTACTACAACTATTAACTATTCAAGAATGGGATGTTGTACTACTTAAGATAACGACAACACAAGATCACAACAAAGTATAAAATGAGAGAAAGCTTTAATAGGTACAACAATAAATAAATATCAGAAAATAAAAAGTAATAATTTTCTTGATTCGCTGA
>CAJQUW010012421.1:0-17287 GCA_907163375.1 Prostheceraeus crozeri
CAGTCCGTTTAATAAAAAGTGGATCATCCTAAAATTTGACTAAATAAAACATAAGTATGATACAGAAAGCATTTTTCATGTTATTTCATGTCCCTAATATATTTAAATGTCCTTATATAATCTGATAAGCTATAATGCAGTAACGGTTCTTAAGAAGCTAATATTTTGTGGCCCTACCCTTATTGTCAATGACATTACCAATTCGTCTAGGCATTGATTCGATGACATCGTTGATTTTTGACTGATCTAACTTTCTCCACTCTCTTTTTAACAGTGACGTAAGTTGTGACACGCCATCTGTAGGTAGCAGTGAACGACGAACGTTACGTTTTAGAATACTCCATGCATTTTCTATGGGATTCAGATCAGGAGAACGAGCTGGCCAAGATAATGTCCTAAGCCCTAATTGAGACTTGAATAAGTTGACTCTACTACTCCTGTGACACGTAGCATTATCATCCATAAATAACCAAGTCGATGGATCACCAAGTTGATCTGTCATTTGGCCAATGTTCATTCGAAAAACATTCACATAGCGTTCAGAATTCATGGTTCCTTGCTGTATGTGAAGTTCAGAGCGGCCATTGGTCCAAATGCCAGCCCAAATCAGTAGAGTCGCACCACCTTGTACCCGGGGACGATGTAAATGTCTCGGAATTTCCTGATCAGATTTTAATCCATAATCTCAATCGACCATCACTATCCTTCAGACGGACTGATGCCTCATCAGACCAGACAGCCCGATCCATTGATTTACGCCAGTTGACACATGACTCATTGACCCATCTGAGACGTCTTTTTGCATGCTGATCTGATAATTCGATCTGAGAGGGCCATCTTACAGCTCGTGAAATTCGACTCAATAAGTCTTCCTACGAATAGTGGACTTAGAAATAGACGAGTCTAGTGCAAGCCATCTCAGTTAACGAGAGACTTGGATCAACTTTAACAAATCTTTCCAAAATTAGGCGGTTCTCTACGTTTGGATGTTTTGCGTGGACGGCCAGAGCCCTCTTTACGACAGAGTCGAAAATCATCATTATGCCATCGATGCACATTTGTGTAAGGGACATTTAGTCGCTTGCTTGTAGCTCGCAAAGAAAACCCTAGTTCCTAAGAAGGCTGACACTTTGCCTTTTTGTGAATGCGATCTCGTTATTGTTCATTTGTGTCTTTGTATTGTTTTTCCAACCGGTAAGAGATAGATTTCTAGCTGAAAGCAATTAGGAGTGCTGCCAACACTACCGCAACGAAGTCAGGAAGCTATGGAACATGAAGTCCAGTTAATCACATGTAGCAGTTACATTATTGTTGATGAATAATGGTGCTATACTGGCTCTGATTGACCGATTTTCTTTATTTTTGTTTTGCTTGATAGCTTTTGGCTTGTAGAACAACATATTACATAACAAAGGAAAACAAATGTAATTATTATAAGAGTGAGGTATGATTTTGTGTAACATGCTAAATGAAGATCAAATTATCTACTACTTATTTTATCTATAACAGGAAAACAACTCAATATTCATGCTTGAAATTTCCAACAATGATATTAGTAAGCACAACTGACATATCTTCCAAATTTCAGAGAAATTCGTTCAAGTTTGGCGGAGTCAGACAAAGTTGAAGTTAAGGCGATGTTTAAGGGTGATCAATTTTTTATGAAACAATCTGTATTATCTTCATGTTAAAAATCGCTTTCCTTTTTGCCAATTTAAGTGCGATTTGACGCAAAGGAAAGGGCCACTATAGCGAATGCGATAAGCAGGCTTTCTGAAGGGGTAAGCTTCGAACTCCCGAAAAATGTTCGACGCTCAAGCTCTTTGAGTCCTTCCGTGGTACAAGAAAGAGCTGCGGCGCTTTAAAAAGAAAATGGGTGATCGACGGATGCTCGCATAACTGGAAGGAGAAGTCATGCATATAGCATTTGATAGCATTGAAAGAAGCGTTGATTATCATTTTTCGATATTGCTTATGTTTTAGTCTTGGATTACTGAACTTGTGCATATAGCAAGACTGTCGCTCAATTTAGCTCATTTTATCTTTAAGGCTCAATTAATAAATTATCTTTAACAATTATTAGAATGCCTTCACCTTCAATTGTCCAATCAACATAGCGCCAATGTATTGGATGCTATTTATAATTACATAATATAGAATCCCCCTAAAGTTCAGAGTAAATGGAAACAATTTGTGTGTGAAAATGAAGTTAAGACGACACGAAAAATTTCAGCTTTTTGAAACCAAACTTATGATAGTATGCAGATTGCAGTTTTTGGCAAAAATGAAATTTTCTATGTTTTCTCTGATTAAGCTAAAAGTACTAAGTCTAGAGACATAATTTTCGGCATGATACGTCTTCAGGTCATTTGCTATCATGTGTGTGTGTGTGTGATATTATCATGCTTCAGATCGGCGATGTATGCGAGAATGTGGTTCAATGTGGATAAAGTGGGCCAACAAGATCAGTGTTTGCTCGACAGAAGAGGCTTGCCAAATCTGAATGTGCGTAAACATTCATAGATAAATGACCTGAAGACATTCCATGTCAAACATCATGGCTCTAGACTTAGTACTTTCAGCTGATTAAAGAAAAAATTTCGTTATTGCCCCAAAAACTGCAATCTGCATCTTACTAGGATCTTATGTGTTTTTATCTGATCTTGTCTGACAAGAGGAACTAGTTGAGAACTCGGCAACGCGCAGATTCGTGGTAGTAGGTATAATGTGTACTATCATTCTGTGAAAATCTCATTTCGGTCTCATTACCTGCAGAAACTCGCTGTAGCTGGCGAACCATGAATGAAATCGCGATGTCAAACCTAGAGAAAAACTATGGAGCTTCGTTCGTTTCACTATATGCTATCGACAAGAGATAGTCAATATTACCCAAGCATTTTAGTAACATTTTGCGACCAGTCAAGGATTATTTCATCTCAATAATCCGATAGATTTATTTTCGGAAAATTCGAGGTTTCGCTTTCGCAAGTGCTATGTGGAATGTTCGACAAGCCAACTGGTCTTATTTCATCAGTGCAGGATGTATAAGTCTGATTTGGTATCCATGACGTCAAATTTTCTTTAAAATGTGTGAAAGTTGATATCACACAATCTCTCGAATATCTTTGAGCAATAAGGATCAGACAAAAGCTAGTCCAAACTAACCAAGTGAAGATTAATAGACATTTTGATCAGCTACAGAATGAATGAATAAAGTTAATGCAGAGTTTGGCTATTTTCTGTGTTCAATTAAATGATGTGAATTTTTAATTGAAATGTGTCTCAGACCTATTGCATTGCATTGACCTGAAACACATGTAGATGCAGAAGTAAACTAGCATAATGCTTCACGTAAGCTTGCACTGACTTCTCATTCGTCTTAAGTTCAAGCAGACATACTTCGCTATAATTGGAACATTAAACTTACAGAATGCCTCTGACTTTCTCGAGGACGAACAGATAACTGGACTCGATTCCAAACTAACAAGTTGATGAATGAGTAGATGAATAAATATCTACTTATTTGATTCAAAAATTGACAATGAATTGTATGCTCATGCAGTACAGCTCCATTATACATGTATATCTAGGAGTGTGTTGCATTTGGTGATTGAATTTGACGACATGTACATGCATTATCAGAGGAAGAAACAACATTCGAATAAAAATTGGGTACTCCTAAATGGCGAAGTGGCTTTTGGAGATCCGAATGAGCTTATGAATTATGATGCATTCCAACGAAACATGATAACAATGATAATAATATGTGATATGTGTACAGTGTCATCTTAGTTCGGTGTACCAGACAACATAGCAGCAACATAGACGTAAAAATCATGCCAAATTCAATGTCAAACACTGCTGAGATACATGTATTGTGAAGTACATGTATTGCAATGACTAGTAAAAGATGCTTGCTAAATCCTGGATAGTTGCCTTTGACGATTGTCAGCCTGCATGATAACGTACACAGATAATTCCGCATTTCTCAAGTCGCCTGCTTGTTATACTACTTTAATTTAATTAGTGCTAAAAGTGCGTTGCCGTTAAAATTACCGTCAAAAGCCGGCATCTGAAACTTCTGTTATCAATTTTTTGGTATCTGTGCTGCCTACATCTGATATGAGCAGAATGCCATCCATGTGCACTATCTCAAACCAACATAACAGCAGCAGGAATGAAAATGTACCAATTTCGATAACTCTGGCCTATCAAAGAAATCAGATATTGGAAGATGATGGAATCTGACAGTAAAGAGAAAGTCACAATCAAACTAAAACGCTAAAACGTGTCAAAACTCGAAGCTGTGCGTGAGTGTTGCCAGTAACCAAACTTAGAATTAATAATTAGAATTGGAACTAGAATTAGAACTTAGAATTAGAACTTAGTTAATTTATAAAACTTATGGAAAATCCTCTTATAGGAAAATTAGAATAGTTAATGTGTTTGCTAACTTCATGCTGATTTGTTTAACAGCGTTTCTTGTCCTTAGATGAAAATGCAGAAAATGAAGATGCGGATTTAGATGTTTTTGAATTTTACTAAACTGAGGAGCGCTTTGAAAATACATTTTTAACCAGCTTTCTCTGTAGTAGCCTAATCCGATGTGAAATAGGCGAATGTTGGGTAATCGATAGCCTCAATTGAAAATTTTGCCAATGTTCTCGAGGAAATCAATGTACTTGGATTATCGAAAGCTGTCTGCAAATGGTTTGGGAATGACAGCTTGCTAGATACGTGGTGTGATCCAAAATGTCCCGGACTAACCTACTTGCAGATAACCTGTGATAACGAATACTACTTCAGATGTAAATTTAGGTCTTTAAGGCATGAGAAATATGGTCGCCGAAATTTTTCCGGTCAGTTTTCTATTTTTAAAAAATATTTTTACATTTTAACATGAATTTCTGTATTTTCTGAATTGATCGAGATCCGATTTGTCTTATTGTTATAGTTAGATTGATTTTGATTTGTACCTTATTTGACGGATATCTTTGCCATGAATATTGCACGTCTTTTGTTAATTGCTTCATGTGTTACGATATCAATCAGTGAAGTTCATTCAGCACGCATTCATTAAGAAATCCGTGTCAACGATGGTTCTTTGTTCTATCAGTTTTCATGATGGATGTGACAAGCGTGTCTTCAGTCGAATATCGCAGTGTGATACGATACCTCCTGATCCGCGGCTTCGCTAATGGTGACATTCTAAAGGAATTAAGCCTGGCATATGGAAGCAAAGCTCCATCGAGAACTACTGTTCATTTCTGGATAAGCGAATTTAAACGCGGAAGACAATCTGTGGAGCAAGATTTTTCAACTGTTGGTCGGCCGCAGGAGATTCCGGAAGAGAAATCGAGTCAGTGCGATGAAGTGATTACAGCACACAGAAGGATAACCATCCGTGAGTTGTCAAGAGAGTTGCGAATCAGTTATCACTCCTGTCATGACATCATCGAAAGACTTGGATATCGCAAACTGGCATCACGTTTCGTACCGAAGTTTCTGTCACCTGAAATGAAGGAGAACAGACTTCTGCGGCACAGTCAAATTTGGATCTCCTCGAAATGCACGGAGATCAGTTTCTGAACTGCATCCTTACAGAGGATGAAACACCTTTAAGTTTGTATCTGCCTCAAAGTAAGCGAGAATCTGCAGAGTGGCGAAAATCAGGCGAGTCTGCCCCTTTGAAAATGCGATCCGGAACATCACATCGCCGGTCGTTGATGCTGACGGTCTTTTGGAACGCTTCGGGAATCCAACTGGTTGACTTTGCGGATAAAGGAGTAAGAATCAATAGCGAATATTATTCAATCTGTTATCTGAAGCGAGGAAGAAAATAAGAAAGCCACGAAACATTCCCCTCTACTTGCTTCATGACAATGCTCCGATTCACACTCGCAGGAGACAACCAATGCCTTAACAGAAACTGATTTCAACTATTGAGCCATCCTCCTTATTCACCTGACTTGGCCACAATTGACTTCTATCTGTTTAGATTCCTCAAAAAGCATCTTCGTGACACTATTTTGAATCGCCAGTTGAACTGCGGGATGCAGTTACTGAGTTTTTTGATTCTTTGACACCGGAATTTTTTCATAAAGGTTTTTGTGAATTGAGACTTCGTTGGCAAAAAGTGACGAATGCTAACGGCTCATACATTGAAAAGTAAACTGTTTTCTGGAACAAAACATTTGTTTTTCCGTTAATTATTAGTCAGGTTATTAGTGATAGCTTAACTGTCAAGTTAATCTAAATATATTAATTCTAAATCGCTAGAATTTATAGGAAAATCTTGAAATTCAGACAAAAATGTTTGAAAATTTTGAAAAAATAGAAAACTGACCGGAAAAATTTCGGCGACCATATTTCTCATGCCTTAAAGACCTAAATTTACATCTGAAGTAGTATTCGTTATCACAGGTTATCTGCAAGTAGGTTAGTCCGGGACATTTTGGATCACACCACGTATGCATTTGTATAGGTCGTCTATTCAACGACGACGCGTTGAAGCTATGGACAATTCTTTTGTGTGGAACTCTACATTTCTCTGTTGAGAATAACCAAACATAACAGCTGATTCTGGTACTGGACTTCATTGTTTATTAAAGTCCTACTACTCTGTCTGCTTACTCTCCACAGCATATTGTTTCAATAGTGCATTTTGAATAAATCAACATTGTTTATTGTCTTATTTCGCATAATCCCGCTTGGCTTAGTATTGTTTCGTCTCTCTGCATCTGGTTCCCAACTCCACGCAAAATGTCTCGTTTCGCCTAAAATGCTATCATCAGTGCAATCTTAGTCATCTGGTTATCTGAATAGTGATAAAATTAGCTCTTTGTATCCAGATGTCGCAGTTAGTCATCTAGGTACCTCTCCAACAGACGAGTACCCAAAAGTTCAGACAGACTTCATACATCAATTTAGAGTTCCTGCCACGGCCTGCATATTCTTTTATCAATGTGATTCTCACTCAGGTCGATCACAAAGCGAATTTACTGCATGATAAGTTTGAATACGTTGTCGAAACCTTTAGAGTGATTTCCTCTACGAGTTCCCAAATTGCTGACAGACTTAGTGCATCACATATAGATATTGAGACAGCAGTCTGGTCATCACAAAATGTGCAGTGTATGTAGTAGGCCTAATTGGGCAGACAGTCGCAATTCTGTCTTTATGTGGTCACATTTTTAGTCATCCCACTTCAATTCTTTTGGGCTGAATGTTATGAAGAATGTAGAGGGTGCCTAGAAGTGATAAGCTTGATTTATTTTTAAAGTTTCCCGGACCCATATCGAGCTCTTAAACACAAGGCCATTACACTGCACCGTCCACAAAATTAGATTCATCTGCGCGCTTCGATTTCCTAGAAAGGAAGGGTTGTATGTAACCTTTATATCGAAATGGCACTTCACAGAATTAGACAACTTGCTCCTTCTCGAATGGATAATTCATGTATCGCTTGCTATTGGAAATGGTAAATAATAAGCTGTCAGCAGAGGACACCAGAGCCAGTGAGAGATGCGTGCGTGCTGTGATGTCACTTCGTACACACCAAAACACACATCGCTGTCTTGGCTAACATTCGATTCAGTGTATGCACTATACAGTGAGCAATGCCGAGGAGAGGATGTGAAATCATCAAGTGAACTAATTTTCGTGCGCCTGCTACTCTTTTAAATAAGGATCGGAAGGGCTAACATTATGGAGAAAACTTGTGCGCAATGAATTAAATTCTTCAAATCTGAAGGAATTTTGGCTATCGAAGCACTTTGCTGGAGCTCATTAATCCGCAAGCGACGCACGACTTTGTTCCTATCTCTGTAAAGTACTAGGAATTCCTTTTTGCCCACTTAATAGGTTCCTCGATGTGCCGGCGATTTCGCATTAATCACACTTCTAGCAAACCGAAGCAGATAAGTAAAATATTTAATTCTGTGGCGCCGTCACTGTCTGTGGTCGATTGTGTTGGGTGTCATTACGGTGTCACATGCACATTACTTCACTTCATCTTCTTGGAAATTTACTTTGGGACATGGAGGCTCTATGGAATCAGTCAAACATGCAATATTTTTTATCATTAAAGCTAACTGATTTCTTATGATACATGTATTGCAGGTTTTGAACTTCAAGAGTGACCGCTTTGGCTAATGAAATAGTGATTTTAATAATGACATTGAATTTCATTAGTGACATTGTGACTTCAAATAAAGAAGAGCGAATTCAAAGGGGAATGAATAGCATTTGTCCAAAATATCACAATGTCATGATTGAAAGTCTCTTTGTCTGTCATGATTTCTCTTTGTCGATAACTTCTGCGCTATGTCTTTTATAAATTGCTAACTTTTTACATGATTCTCTGACTGTTCGTATTGAAATCCGAAACCTGTATGTTGCTTGTATATTTACACAATGATTAATTTAGACGGTTTGTGCTTCTGTAAACTCCCAGGTGAACAAATGCTTTTATAGACTGCATAGAAATAGAAAAATTCACTTTGATTTTTCAATAATTCCGATCGATTTGAAACGTCATACCTTGACATCAACTTAGCTAGTCGTCTATTTAGCAGTAAAGTTTCAAAATTATTTCCCGCATTATGGTCATAATTTGATTTCGACATTCGTTGAAACCTGTAATCGATATTTGTCTTGAAATAAATCAGAAAAGTTCTCTTCATATTAACAGATTGTGTAACTTTAATTTTAAAGAGTCATTCAATGCTGTATCCCTCGATTGAAATCTAAAGAATGCGAAATGTATGTTCGCGTCCTCGAGTATCAGCTCTCATTTCAAATGCTATTTCCAGTGACTCAGATAATCAACTTATTTCAAAATGCGTCGCCTTTGTTGTTAATTGGAAAAGCTTTGATTTGAGACATGCTTCACATTGTGAAGGCAAGCTTCAGTATCAACAAAATATCTCCGGCATGCTTCACTCTATAATATTCATGAAAAGGACTTTCACTCGAAGTGAGGAAAGCATGAGAATGCATTTTTCTTCTTTTTTCTTCATTTGATAGATGAACAGCATCAATTCCAACCATTCTCAGATTTCCGTTGTAACTTTGCTTAATTTTGCAGTTTAGATTAGACATTCTTGATTGAAAATCAATCTTTCCTCACAGATAATTTGATTCAAATTCCTATAATTTTTAGTAACTTAGTGGATTCTCCTTAAGAATAAAGATGATACGTTTTCTCACTTTGGATATATATACCGGTATAATTTTCCGATGCATATATCAAATATTTGCTATTTTGCTTTATGAATAATAACAATGATAAACAACTTTATGTTTTTTATCCCATACCCGCATGACATCCAGTTTCAACCAAATTTAAGACATTATCATTTTTTTCTTTGAATGCTGACAGGAGGAAAACTTTCTGATTTGTAAAGGTGTTGATCTCTCTACTATCCTCATATCTGCCATTACAATGCATTGGTCCTTTAATTGAATATTAATGTTTTTATACATTTCCAGGTTCACTATGCCAATTTCCATATTCACAATTCTGCTTTGTTGTACGACCACAGCCCTTTCTGCTCCAATCATGGAGCCCGACGTGGACGTTGGTGAGCCCGACGTAGGTAATCCCGATAACTGGCCCCTATAGAAATGATGACACCACGAATGCAATGCTTCGTCTACTGCTTATGGATGCTATCAAAGATCTGGACTGGTAATTTCATGAATTCTTTCACAAGAAGAGTTGTTTGGCCTCCGTGTATTTAGTAGAAGTTGTTTTGGTTTCTCCTCGATTCGTGAAGTCATGTCGCTAATTGGTTAGAAGTAAATTACAAAGTATAAACTAATTTAAAGGCGAAAGTAATTTTGTAAAAAGTTAATCACATCGCATTGAATACAATTAAAATCAACCCCGATATCAGCTTTTACAACCGCTTGCAGCTATGACATTTACCAAAATTTACCAAAGTGACTCCCTATAAAATCAATTATTTCTTTTCATGCTTCTTGATCTCAATGACAATCTCAGAGGAAAAGAATATGTGGAGGGAGTGCAATTCAGAAGCCTCACTGGATATTCAGGGAAACCCTTCTAAAGTACTCGATCAAAAAGAAATTAGAATTAAAAATAAAGTGAATTGAAGTATTAATTGTAGCCAAATAAATTGAAACCGTCAGAGTCTATTGTCAAGAAGTGACTACAATAACTGACACATCAAGTTTTGTTGCACCAGAATGCGTCTTTCCTTTCGAGGCGCTGTATGTTTCTTCCGGCCCCGTACGATACCGGCTTGATCCATTCCTATGACTGAACATTGTCTACACTTCGTGACTTCCCTCTCGAAGATAAAGTGGTTCTACGGCACACTTTTCAGTCTCCCAATCATAACACATATATAGGCCTACCCGTTTCACACGAAGCAAGAAGCACGAATTCCCAAAAGAGATGATAGTCAGCCAATCCCGTGTAGTAGTAACCAAGCGTCGTCCATCCCATCAACCGTCAACGCTTTTCTCATATGTTTTCTCAGAAATCGGAGTACTTCGACACTAAGGTGGAATGAGGCATGGATTTCTATTATAAACTATATGTATTAGTTACTGCTGGAATGCTAGGATTTATTTCGGATATTCTAGTATATGCTGGGATTCTATATACAGTTATAGTGATGCGGAAAGCTCACGGAATGAAATGCTGGTCATGAAGTTTGTAGTTTGTCACATTTCGCGAGAGATCATGTCCTTTTATTTCAACTTATGAGGACCAGCTCGTCTACCGACATTTAAAAGGAAAATGAGATGTTACAAAATTTTCTTTCTCGTTTTTGTTAACGAAGGCCAACTTTAACATTGTGTTAAACATATCAAAGTTATGACTACCTGATAGGTACTTTGGCTTCAAGCTTGCATGTATACATGATAGGCATTTATATGTTCTCTTCCGAAGTAACAATAACTTGCATCTGCTCCTGTTTGCATCATGACACCAGTACAAGTCCAAAGTCGTCCAAGTTCTTGAATAGTACAGTTGGCAAAGCATGTGTGTCATCGTTTCGCTACAGTATGTACAATACACACTCTTTTTTATGAGAAAAAATGTTTTCATGGGATTTTCCGATCTTTATGGTCCTGAAAAAATCTATAAAGGATTTTCTCCATCTTATCAAAAGAGCTGTCAAAAATATTTGCCCATGTCACGATGTCATATAAGTATATACCGTACTTGTAGCAATCTACTGTACAATATTCAAACACTTGAGTCAGGCTTAAAAAGTAGTTGCAATTGTGTGACATGTAATAGCGCATTGAATTGTGGAAATTAGCATAATTAGTGAAATTTCGGAAGAGATTCATTGAATACTACTTGTAACAGACTACTGACGAGTCGTCTCAGTCAGTGTGCATGGTGAGCTAAATGCTGTTAATAATAAATGCTGTTTCTTGTAAGACAATTTTTCAACCGAGTGAAACTCAATATTTATTCATTCTACTTACAATAGCACATGTACTGACTAAATAATCAAGGTATCAACTCTTCACAACACATAATGTTTCTTAAAATTTCAAAGCAAAAACTCGTTCTTCTCGGTTTTCAAAATCAAAGCATCGAGTTTCGATCTCCTTGAAATCTTCATTATGAAAATGCAGTGATTGGTGATCCTGAGTGGAAAGAGTCCATTCATATTTCATTATTCACCGAAATAAAATAGCCCTTTCTAAACTTTCATCAATCGTGAAAGCACCAAGTCTACTTGGCTCATTTGAAGTGGTATATCTGATAGTCATTTCGGACCATCTATCACCTCATTTGTGACAGTCGCAAAATTCAACCTGGAATTGTGAGTTCTGGAAAGTGCGGGTATACTTTTCGAATATAAGTATACGCAAGCAGATCAGAAAACATATCTACACGCAATTGAAAAGCATGCTTTCTATTATAAACTTTATCGACATCTTGTGATTGAAAATCTGAACTGATCACAATTTTTCTATTGTGTGTACAAAGCTAGATTGTCGACAGCTTCTATCATTGCAGTGCACCATCTGTATGCATGTAAACCATCTCTGTCAAGTCACATATATATGTGCTAGTTTCATTGCGGCAAAAGGATTCACACATACAGTAGTTATGTCTAAGTGTTGTCGCTGTCACTACTGTGAGACGATTTCAGATCTCACTTCTATGCAACAATGCAAACTTAATAATAGTCTGCCATTTATTTGATCTTCACTGAAAAGAAAAGAGTGAAAAAGAATATCTTCAGTCAACTGTTACCGTGTAAATAGTTTCGACAGGTGATTGTATGTTCAAATGTTCACGAAAAGAATAAGTGCCTCATATAAAGCCAGGTTTGTGTCAAAATCCTTGTTTGCCGACTTAGTGGTCTTGTGGTAGAGTGTTCGCTCTGCGTCCGGGAGACCTTGGTTCAATCCTTGGTCGGGTCAAATAGGTACACTCTGCATTGCTGCTAAGCACTTAACACATTAGAAACAAAGTTCATTTATTTTCATTTATTTACCATATCCTATCCTGATTATCCAGGCTTCTTTCGAGCACTCCCTTTTGATAACCTTACATGTATCAGCTCGTCAAGACGACAAAATCTGAAAGCTGCTGTAGATTTTGAATTGTGGAATAACAAACTGTTCACCAATTCCTTGTTTGACAGAAACGTCTTCCACAAGCTGTAATTACTTCATGAATTTAATGAAGCAACTTCAACTGTTGTCAGAATTGGCTTGGCAGATCGAATAAAATATATACTGTACTTCAATAGAATTGTCATATCTTCTTATACTATTGTAGGAACGATTATAGACATTTCTGCGAAGTCGATGGGGACATGTGAGCTTGTTGGCAATCTATCGCAATTGGCGAAATCTCGGTTTCTTTAATAAGACGAATTGGTTTAAAGTAGCCTATAACTGAATTTATTGTTTAAATTACTTTAAATGCCTTTTTATGCTTACAAAACTTATAAATACCCTATTATAGAGAAGTGGACAGATGCTTATGAATGGAAAATAGCAGCCTAGTGCTATTTTGATTAAATATGTAAACTCGCTGGTTGGGGTTATTTCCGAAGGCAGACAGCTGGTAACTTAATCACATGAAGGATAATTTCGTGAATCAGTTTTTGCAGAATGGAACATGTCCATGAGCTTGCAAAATTCGTTCTGGTATAAAACCTGTGAAGTGGGGAAGCATTGTCGGGTCGGCGGAGGCCCAACACGTGAACATGACGGTGGACGTGACTAATCATACAAAAGATCACAAGCTCGTCATGGATCGGTGTAGTCAATGTGCCTATTAACCACTCTAGTATTGTTTTGGAGAAAGGATGCTAACACTGACACCTTGAGCCTCGCATCGCTGCTTCTACGCAGGAGCAACGAAGCGGGGTTTCTGTTTTTGGTCCTCTGGTGCGTCCTGCTAGTGCTTCAAGAGGCACTTAAATCCTTTAACGGACGATCTAACGGGGTGGATGTACGCCGCCCTGATTGCGCACACATGCTGGTAGCTTGCCACTTCGTGATGTGATGCAGCTATTGACGAAACGCGCTTGAACTTTCATCGTCTTTCTTCAATAAAAAAAGAAGTTGTACAGAAACAAAGACAAAAGGAATCTCTTCAACTCTGTTGAACATGATTCATCTACACAATCCCAGAGTGCCATATAACATTAGACCACGACAATTTTGGCAGTCTTAGAAGCAATTCCTACTTTTAAGGTGTTCTTGAGAGAATTTGTAGTTTGCATCCATTATTCCACTTAAGATTTTAGCTGTTGAATGCGTGGAACAATTCACCGTCTTGGAGTCCAACTGAAATTCAAATAATTTGTGTAATAACTAAGGGTATTGTGACATACAGTACACATGATGGGGTTGTAATTAATTTCCTGCCATTGAAATAGGCTATCAACATGTAATGACTTTTTATTGTCATAACATCTTCTGTCGTCGTAGTGGTCGGACGTCTCTCCACGAGCTCCTTCCCGCTGACAAGCGATTGATACTAACTTCTCCTCTGCATTTTGTCCCATTGACACTGCATCGTGAAACTTACATCATTCGAATGCTCAATCATTGATCTGTTGTTTGAGCAGCTCAGTTTTCACCGATTAGTAACAGTGTACTCAGAATTTTCAAATTTTGGATTTTTCTTTGTCCATCGCCCATCTGCGGATTACATACATTTCCTGCTTCGCTTTGTGCTGCTCGTTGGGCTTCTGATGACGTCACGCCATCAGTACAGCCGGTTGCAACTGCTGGACATGCGCCGAGATTTCCCCATCTCCCGGTTACAACGTCGCTCGCTATGGTATAACAAGATCCTGCGCAAATCTCCCCTGCCATCATCCGACGGTCAGCAGTCCGAGTCATCCTCAGCGACTTCAGTCCATTCATCCTCCTCCTGCCACGACTCCCCAACAAGCGGCTATTCACTTAGTCACACTTCCGAATGCTAGCTGCGATGTCAAGTCTGTGAAATTACGTAAGCCAAATCGTGTTCCTCTCCGAAGCCCAACTGTACTGTCTTTCACGCCAGATCCCTTTTTCCCAAGATCGACGAGCTCAAAGTGAGGAATTATTAAAGTTTGACCCTGACATTGTGTGCATAACGGAGACCTGGCTGGACACAACATCCTTGATAATTGCGTATCCATTCCCGGCTACAATGTCATTCGGTTAGATCGGGACTGTAATGGGTGGTGGTGTTGCGCTCTATCAAAGTCCATTCTAAATGGTTTCTCTTGTGAGTGCTGATCCTGTAAGCCAATTTAAAATCGAATATTTTGTGTTGTTATGTCTCTGATTTTGATACAAACGTGGTAGTATGAGTATCACCCGTATTGGGGAACGAACTCATCCTATGATACCTCTTGGATTACTTACAAGTACTACTTGACTCTTCTCAGCCCAGTCAGCTTTGTGATTACCGGCGATGTCAATGACTTGCGTCATCATATGGTGTGAATTTTGTGATTGTAATGGCTTGACACAAATTGTACAACCAGCCCACTGCGTGCGACAATGTTTTAGACGTTTTCACCATAACAACAAATGTTGATATTGTATGAAATACCTGTCTGCGTTGCTCCTCTTGGTAATCCGACCATAAAGTGTATTTTTGTGAAAAGTGTCAGCGCTAGATTGTGCAATATCTCCGACTACCAAGATGAAAGTTAGATCTTTTTCTCCAACTTCTTATGCTGCATGTAGACAGTTTTTTTGAGCACTGTTGATTGGTTCCGCTTTTGTCTGAAATTTGATGATGTTGACTATGTTGTCGAAATCTTTCAAACATTCCTCAAACTCCTGCTTCGATGCATAATTTCCTTTTAAGACTGTGCGCATGAGATCTTGTGATCCTACCTGGCTTACTCCTCTCCCTGAAAGCTTTGTCGACGCTAAGGAAGGTCCTTTTAAGTCGGGCAACTATCAAAAGTACTTGCAGCTCAGTGGAACGTTTCGAGTCCGAAATCTCAAGAGCCAAACTCCGTCATTTTCAAAACATAAATTCCAACTCCAGTTCAGAGCAGTGGAAATCTATCAATGTTCAACTCAATAGAAAGCCCAAAAATCTTCCTCTGACACATGACGCCCTCGATAATCTGAATGATCAGTTTTCGTCAGTTTTTGGCGCTAGCGATATCCATTTCCATAAAGATGCTCGTCCCTGACTCCTCTCATACTCGTCCTTCGGTTACTGAATTTCAAGTCTAATACATTTTTAATAAGAGCTATAAGTCCCAATTCATCTGGCCCTGACGGTATTCCCGGGTATTTTTACCGCTCTTTCTTTCGCAGATATTCTTGCCAGCCCCTCTTGGCTCATGTCTAAAAAAATTTTTAATCGTTTGCTGAATGCCAATCTTTTTCCTCTAGCGTGGAAACCTTTGCAGACATTCTTCCTATCCCCAAAAGGAAAGACTGATTATCGCCCCTATCTCGCTGCTACCTTTTCCAAGCAAGGTTTTTTGAGAAGATTATTCGGGAATTTTCATTTTGGTTACCGCACTTAAAGAATAGCCTTGACCCTCGACAGTTTGGCTTTAATACCTGGTAACTTCGGAGGCTGCACGAATGCACTCCTAACCCTTCGTTTGAACAATCCTGTCAACAATTATTGCTATGCTCGCACCACTTCCAACTCTGTGCAAACTGCTAGCTGTTTGACCTTCAGAAAAAGCCTTTGACAGTCCTAAGTAGCCACCGGTGACTCTTCTCCATAATTATGAATCAAACAATTTAAACATCTTTCCAACCATATGGGTATGTTTGTTTGATAGAAAGTTTTCTGTCTCGTCGATTCCCAACGTGGTTGTCTCTTCTGATTATAGTAGCCCGTGGAAGCCCTGTTTTCAAGTGGCGGTTCCACAGGGTTTCGGTTTATAGGACCGCTACTGTTTGTCAGTTTGATCAATGACTTTACCGAATTTTTCCTAATACTCGTGTGATTGCATATTGCTGATGACATAACTTTGCTGCATCTTGTGTGTGAGGATAATGCTAGCTCTTTTCAAACTGATTTGTGGATGATTTTTGTGGGCCTGGGTTAGAACAAAAAAGCTTGTGATCAATGTAGACAAGACAAATGCATGTCTATTTCAAGAAATGTGTCAAATAAACCTGTGATGAATATACGGTAAATGACTCGTGTATCGAGTCAAGGTTGATTCGTCAAAGTGCTTGTGTGTGCATTTTGAAAATGACCTTCGGTTGGAGGACAAAACATTTCAGTGAGCTACATAGAACGGTTATGTCGCACCATGTCTTTTATATTAAGAAACTCAGAAACAACCGCAACAAGAGTGCTGTTATCTGGCAAGCCTATGTCAGCTTGGTTTTATTTGTTCACAAATTATGTATTCATGGCCCCTGTAATATGTGACCTTCGCTCAGAAAGCACATGAAGGAAGATCTTCAAAATTGATAGATTAGGCGACAAGATGGGCAGGAGCGGGACTGCGGAACAACAGTAGTGTGCATGAAATGCTTCAAAGACCTTGCCATAAACACTAGCCAGGAAGAAAGTTTGCTAAGTAAACATAAATTGTCACCCGTTGTCACAGTTTTTCACACTTTCGTAAGCAAAAGCATGGTAAAAATGATCTTCGACAAACAAAGAATAATGGTTCCCTGTTAAAAACGTTCCTCTAGCGCTGTAACACAAACGAATTCTTTTGTAAAGTATTCAAAATGTGTTTGAGAAATTTGTAATCTGCAAAATAATGTCATATACCGCTTTTGTATTGACAGTGAATTAAAGCAATTTTTTCTTTCTTTCTCTTTCTTTCTTTCT
>CAJQUW010012422.1:0-74104 GCA_907163375.1 Prostheceraeus crozeri
TGATCGGAGGGCCCAACATTATCGCGAAAACTTTTGCGCAATGATCTGAATTCTTCGAATCTGAAGGAGTCGTGGCGATCGGAGCATTTTGAAGGAATTCAGAGCAATCCGCAAGCGACGCACGACTGTTTTTCCTATCTCTGTAAGGTATTAAAAATTTCTTTTTGTCTTCTTATTAAGTTCCTGCATGTGCCATCTGTTTGAATAAATTTGAACTTCTAGCAAAGTGATACGATTAAACAATCTAATTCTGTGGGTTTGACTGATCAAGAAGCTAGTCATCCGTTTCAAATTGAGCATAGAAATTTCAAGTGCAGAATGACATTGCCGTTCGCAGCATTGTCGCTTCAAGTTCATCGCTGACCTTCCAACAGCAGAATTACCGAAATGAGGTGAAATATATCCATTTCAAATGCAACTTGCCTTATCAACAGCATAATGAAAACAAAGCCTGACGTAAATTCATCTTAATCAATGGCGATCTACAGCTGCAGACATAAAGTTTCCGAATCGAGTGCGATATTGCCGTTTCAGGTGAAATCATTGTAACTATGATTAAAATATACCATGCATTAGAAAAGGTAACGAAATCCAGATTTTTACTCGAAACTGCCCTCCATGCAACAAGACTGCTTCTATGAATAAAAGATTGTCGTTTAGACAGAAATCTGCATATAGCATAGTCATCCGTAAGCTTTATTGAACTGAACGTGTTCCAGCTCTCAATTGATTATGCCATGTCATAAGTGACCGATTTTTGAAGAATACAAAGAAGTCAAATTTCAAAATTGTAAATAAAATGCACAATCATAATTCATCTTGCTGATGCTTGCAAGAATTTTAATGAGATCAGAATAAATTTCTTTCATACTTCTCGCCATATAAACTAAATTATGAGTTAAGTAATTCGTTGTCATATTCAAATTTTGTGATTGGATCAAATCGAATACGTTAGCTCAGCACTGAGAGAAAGAACGTCTCAGTGGAAGATATCAGTTAACAAGTAAGGGCTTGAACAAGGATATGGTGGCCAACATTAAAATGTCTATCTTTCTATCATTAAAATGTCTTGGCATAAATTCTTCAATGGTTAGGAGTCATTATGTCGATGATCCTCATAAGTCGATATCCCTCGTGTTTTTCAATAGAATTCATTGTTATATGGACAGTATTGAATATTATTGGAGTGTTGATTAGAAGATAAAAAACAATTGGCTAAAATTGAATATAGAAACTAACATCCATCTGTATCGCAAATTAAGAGAGACAGAAAAACAGAAAATTAATGCATCGATGGACAGATAAAAATGATAATCGGTCAATTAGCCTTATCCAACGCTCTACATTGTTTAGACTTAAGGATGAACCTCCGTTATTCCTTCAGCATCTCAGTTCAATCCCTATCTACACAAGCGTAACTGACAATGCTGCAGTTGATTTGGTAAAGAATCGTCGTTTACGCATTCATGCCGACAAAAGTGTGCGTGAAACGGCAGGTATGCAAACGCTTCCAGACTGCTGCAATTTGAAATGTCATTATCGATCTTGAAGAGACAAAGCTCGTTCTTGACGGGCCAAATCTATAGAACGGAAACATTGGAACATGTAACGCTAATGGAATGGCATAATCTGCTCACATAATACCATAACAATCGAACAATGAGCAGCCAGTTCAACATTAAACACGACACTCTCAATAACTTAAACATAGCGAAAATACGGATTTCTATGCTTGTTCCCATCAATTTGCAAGGAATGACTACAAAGTCAGTTTTGCTGCCATCTGCACACCGATGGCAACAAGCATTACATGCATGCAATTGTGCAAATGAAGATAAATCATTTCCATTACATCTTTAACCTTGACTCAACTTCAGATTTGCAATCAAATTTGTAAGTGAAATTTCGACGAGCACTTATTAAACATCACTTTAAACACACTGCTGGCAAATCGCCTAATTTGACTTCAACTTCATCCTAGCCAGAGACCTACCGAAACCGAAACCGAAACTTAAGGAAAGGTGGTCTACATGTATATGTACATGCGACACGCGTGGGGTTACATGTAGGTCCTAAGCTTAGCCAGCCAGCTGTTGAAGTAAATGCTGCGGTAACATGTTAGCCACGTTCCGGTATGGCCTAACGCAAGAGCATACTATCTATGCCTGATGTGTAGGCCCGCAACTGTTTGGCTAAGTCTGACTGTATAGGGCTGCTTAGGTTTCTTCATTTGCCAAGCATAATTATCATAGGCCTCGGGCCTTGTACTAGTTAGTGGATCCTAGTCCTAACTATACGGATAATTCCTGCATAATATAGATTTTACCACCCATGTATCCAAATAGTCCAGTCACTTGTCAAATAAGTGCAGTCAATTGTCAAATGCAAGAAAGGACACTTCTGATTTTTTGTGAATTGCAGTCATGTATCAAAATAAAGCAATGAAGAGTCAACATGTGCAGTCAAGCATCAAATTATCAGTCTAACTGTGCTGACGAACGAGATGATGAAGCAGCGAGCGAATAAGAGATGACGATAAGCTGAGGCGTTTTCAGGCTGCTGAAAGAGGAGAAGACTTTCTCCAAATTGCTTCTCAGTTGAATATCAAACCGAACACAGCCTAAGCAATCATTTGGAGAGCTCGCTTACGCAATGGACAGGTTGTTGTTCCTCGAGGTTGCTCATGATTGTCTTCAAAAAGCTGACATTTTGATGTGAGTAGGCCTACAGTGCTTTCTTGTGGCCTGATTTTTCAATATATGTATCTGATCTGGATGAGATGATGTTTTTTTCCTAAAATTTTACTATAGATGTTAATTGATGAGTTAAATAACATAGCTTGATGGATGAATATTCAGTGAATAACTCTGAAAATCTGAATGATTCAGTAATTTCTCCTAATCATATTTCACCTTTTTCATGGTAATTCATTAACTAAACATGCTTTGAATATCCTCATAAACCTATGGACATAGATATTTATGGTTTATTCCTGCAGAATAAACCACAAGTCTATTGAACTCCATTACATGGCATGCATAGCTGATCACCAAGGCTGCACCACAATGTTTTAATTTCAAGCGATAGATGAGTGATTGCGGTACCTAAGGTATGTCTCAAATCTAAGACCGTGTTTCTAAGACATTTTCCTTGTTACTCTTCTTCTCAATTTCTCTGTTTGATCCTGATGTCATCATACGATTACAGTTTCGGTTAAAGTTCGGCCAAAAATGGCCGAAACCGAAACTTAGCCTAATCTGACAAATCAAAATTGACCGAAACCGAAACTTTTGGCCAAATATTCGGCAAACCGAAACCGAATATTCGGTAGGTCTCTGATCCTAACCTCATCTCAAGGATGAACTTCACTGTTGAGGTAACATTCCATCACAATGGGAATGTCAGCCGAAACCAAGCGTTTCTTGCATACCTGCACAGGCCTTCACTTGATTAAAGAGAAGCCAATGCGGGACCTCCGACAATTTTATGGGCCTTTGTCCCACCTCAAAATGTAATGGATTAATTAACCAAGCGATGGAAGAAACAGTCACTATAGGAGACAACGGTGTCTTGTTGAACAAACTATTTCTAGCTATGACACAGCGATGAAATCGAACTCAGTGGCATCAAAGCCTCCACATCGTGCTCTTGAAGTGCGCACTAATTCGAAAATTTATAAAAGTTGGTTTTGAAATTGCATTGTTCAGCTGATACTTCCTCTGATCCCTAAAATAAAATAATCCACTGAAGCAAGGTTTTTGCTACGGGTCATCTGATCATTCCCACGGGTTACACTTTCATTAGTGACCGCCTAACGCACTCAGGATTCATGAAACAGAAGTCATGAATGCAGTATAACATTTCGCATTAAGCAGTGAATTTTACTCGCGATTCTGCATGTTAATGAGCAATCTTGAGATGAATTCTGGGCATTGATAGTGTTGGCTATGGCTCACTACATGTAAAGGATGAACGTTCGAAATCCACGGTACAAGTCGAAAATTCCACGGTGCAGAATGTGACCCGTGGAACACCTTCAAAAACACTGATTGAAGTATTGCATAAATAATTAATTATAAAAATCTACTAAATTGGGAACGCCCTGTACAAAAGTTGAACCGATGCCAAAAGAAAAAAATCAATTTACCGATATCTCACTGGACGCAAATTGTACTAAAATGAATGTTGCCTTTCATGTAAAAACTGAATTAGTACAACTTGGCCAAAGTTCCTCAAATAACATTAGACAGCCTAACACCATTCAAGAATAACTTGCTGAAATAAACCCAAAAGTTGCTGCTGATTCTGTTTTCCGAAGTTTGCACTGCGACGATTTCTGATACAAAATATTTAATCTTCGACTGAACAAGTAGATATGAAAATGCATCAACTAATGAGCCGCCCCATTAACACAAGTACTTTTTAAGAGTTTGTTTTTATCAAAACAAGAGTGTTCCAATATCTAATGATGTCCTACACATCTTGAGTTCGCATGTAACATTCGTCGAATTCCAGCTTTTGTCAACAATTTCCGAACTTGCGAGTTAGAAGGTACGTAAGATTGATTTTTGTATACACTTAGCGATTAATGCAGAGAGAAAATCTGGTCGGGAAACTGGGGAATATAATCAAAAGTTATACCGCTCAACCAATTAATTTCGCTAAACAAGTAAAATTTCAAATGTTTCATTCAACTATTAGTTTGACATGCGGACAATTTTATGATTCTACATTTGATAACATTTTACGTCAATGACAGCATTCAGTCTAAGAAATATTAAGTGGAAAGAAAGATGCAATACATCTGAATTTTTAGCCTGATGATGGATTTCTGCTCCTCTTCATAAAATTCATCGTTCATTAATTTATTATCAAAAAGCAATTTATGAAAAAACTAGATTGAAGGGATTGAAAAATGTAAAGAGCCTCTGACAGAAATAGGGTGGAGTAACTCCACTGGAGTTGCGATGACAAAATTTATTATCAAAAAGCAATTTATGAAAAAAATGGATTGAAAAATGTAATGAGTATCTAACAGAAATCGGGTGGAGTACTGGAGTTACGATGACATTGAAGAAAAAAAGAAAAATGAACTGACTTAGAAGTGTAAAGAGATTAATAAGATAGAATGGAAGAAAGCTATGGAGAATGGGTGATAAAATCAAATGACTGAGTTGCAGAAGAAATCGCAATTTGAAATGTATCAAAGTGAATCCATTTTTTGAATGAAGTTGGAAAGAGCCAATATTGAAGGATGGTGGTTTTATTTTCTTTATGTTATTTCTTATAAATTAATTTCAGTTAACATCCGTTAACTATCTTCAGGTAAAAGGAAGGAAATATAGTCTAGTATCAAATTTAAAATTCACACCGACGTCTATGTCATAATAACATAATACTGAATACAAAAGGGGAAGGCTATGGAACAGGTAGTATTGGATTACATAGTACCAATAGCATCTTAAAGATGACCTGACTAGACATGAAAACAAAGAACATGTAAGTGGATTAGTAATACATGCACATATCATATAGGTATCAAAAATATAAAGCGATAAAACGATTGGAAGAAGGCAAGAGTGTGAATTAGAAATTTGATACTGTTATAATGTAATACATTGTCATGCTTTATTATTTTTACATAATAGAAAAAATTTCAATAAAAAAGAAAATCTGCATAATTGTTGAGCTCGATTTTGCTGTTGATTCTTGGTTTCCTTTTTCTATATAATATGTTTCACGAAGTCATTTATTAAAATAATATAATGGACTTCGTGAAGCATATTTCACCATATTTCCTTTCTTTTTACATGAAGATAGTTAACGGATGTTAACTGAAATTAATTGTAAGAAATAATAGAAAGAAAATATAACCATCTTTCAATATTGGCTCTTTCCAACTACATTCAAAACATGAAAAATAGCCAAGACAATAGGCTATATTCAAAACTGGATCCACTTTAACTAAGAAAAGAACGGGGACAACAGAAGAAGGAAGAAAGTGTTCTTTATGTGCTGATGGAGAGGACCTTGAACATCTAGTGGTACATTGCAAGAATTATGAAAACTTAAGATCAAGGCACTCGGTGATGTAGAAGAATGAGATAGAGAATGTGACAGATATTATTATTAACAAGGAGGAATATATCCGCTGGAGCAGAAGATGAGTCTACCTTCTTTTCTGTTTATAAGAGCTCCCAGTTTTCGTTCGTATCAGCTAAGCTCACACTAGTCACCAATCTGATTACGATATAGTTCTGGATATACCTTGGAGTGCCGAACATAAGGCAACACTCCACCCTTAAAGCAACATTAAGTAAGAAAGTATGAAGAAGTTGCTGCGTTTAACTTCGATACTAGTACATGGATCTCAAAAATCATCGACCTCAAACGTCATTACTCCAATAGACACACAGTTAAGTAAACAATCTAATCATGTGAAGAAAGTTCCAGTTTGTTCTTTAACTTAGTAGTTCACAGATGAACGCGGCCTCCAGCAATGAGCCCTACCTTGTGAGCACAGATTCTAGGGGCAGAGTAAGATACTGGTTGTCAATATGATTACGTGAAAGGGAGCTTTGAGGAAACTCTTCTCAGTTGAGATCAAATCATTCACTTCTTTGACGATTTCTGAGAACACTTCGTTGTATGAACAATGATGTCCGTGGGCAAAGCAATCCATGTGGATTAAAGTCCCATTGTTGAAAATAGCTTCAAGTTAATCGCAAGAAAAGTTAATTTTTCACAAAACATCGTCTTAATTAGGTTGAAACCTAGGTTTTAGCTTCCATCCGAAGCCTACTGATAACATTGAGTCCGCGGAGTGGATTCAACGTAAGAACGTTTACTTCGCCAGTCATGGCTGATGTTACATGAGTGACAGAGGTATGTCGGCCTATAAACTGATGAAACTGATAAATCAAATACACAAATGTTAAAGATTCTGGCTAGAAATTTCACAGCTTTGGAACATTTGAAGTGGCACAAAATTCACGAGTACCTTTACATGTACGAGTCCTCAAATGCCACTCTGAATGTTTGGGAACGGACATGTGCATTGAGAGCAGCAGTGCAGCCATGGCTATTGGCCACACGCTACCTAAAACGTGCAGCATCCAATGACAAGCAAGATTCTTTTGATTACATGCAGTATAGCATCCTATTGTGGAAATTTCAAAGCTGTGTGCTGTCGTTACCTTATAGGTGTACACGGATAATAATAAATAATTTTCTAGTTTTCAGCGGAAATTGAATTAACAATCCATGAATCCAGTGACTCTTAGCTTTAGTGTGTTTTCAAGCTTTCAATTAAAAGTCGCTCGATTTATCTCGATGGAAGGCTAAATTTATGACCTAATCTGAAAAGAACTATTTCCTGAGGTCTGATCTTTGCCATATTTTTGCAAAAGTGGCATGTGGTATAACTTCTAACGAAACACCTCAATCTTCAAAATGAGTACAGCATTTTGTTAATATGAGTCTATGAATCATGTGATCATCTATTTTGTTGCGGAGGTCGACATCGGAAATACAGATTGTTTCATAAAAAATGGATCACCCTTAATTTCAGAATTAAGGCATATCGCCTTAATTTCAACTTTGTCTAACTCCGCCAAACTTGAACGAATTTCTCTGAAATTTGGAAGATATGTCAGTTGTGCTTACTAATATCATTGTTGGAAATTTCAAGCATGAATATTGAGTTGTTTTCCTGTTATAGATAAAAAAAGTAGTAGATAATTTGATCTTCATTTAGCAATGTTACACAAAATCATACCTCACTCTTATAAAATTATATTCGTTTCCTTTATTATGTAATATGTTGTTCTACAAGCCAAAAGCTATCAAGCAAAGCAAAAATAAAGAAAATCGGTCAATCAGAGCCAGTATAGCACCATTATTCATCAACAATAATGTAACTGCTACATGTGATTAACTGGACTTCATGTTCCATAGCTTCCTGACTTCATTGTGGTGGTGTTGGCAGCACTCCTGATTGCTTTCAGCTAGAAATCTATCTCTTACCGGTTGAAAACAATACAAAGCACAAATGAACAATAACGAGATCGCATTCACAAAAGGCAAAGTGTCAGCCTTGCTAGAACTAGGGTTTTCTTTGCGAGCTACAAGCAAGCGACTAAATGTCCCTTACACAAATGTGCATCGATGGCATAATGATGATTTTCGACTCTGTCGTAAAGAGGGCTCTGGCCGTCCACGCAAAACATCCAAACGTAGAGACCGCCTAATTTTGAGATTTGTTAAAGTTGATCCAAGTATCTCGTTAACTGAGATGGCTGCACTAGACTCGTCTATTTCTAAGTCCACTATTCATAGAAGACTTATTGAGACATTATCTTGGCCAGCTCGTTCTCCTGATCTGAATCCCATAGAAAATGTATGGAGTATTCCAAAACGAAACGTTCGTCGTTCACTGCTACCTACCGATGGCGAATCACAACTTAAGTCACTGTTAAAAAGAGAGTGGAGAAAGTTAGATCAGTCAAAAATCAACGATATCATCGAATCAATGCCTAGACGAATTGGTAATGTCATTGACAATAAGGGTATGGCCACAAAATATTAGCTTCTTAAGAACCGTTACTGTATCATAGCTTATCAGATTATATAAGGACATTTAAATATATTAGGGACATGAAATAACATGAAAAATGCTTTCTGTATCATACTTATGTTTTATTTAGTCAAATTTTGGGATGATCCACTTTTTATGAAACGGACTGTAGTATTGGAAATTCAAATGTTATGCAAATGCTGCTCAAGTAATGGCAGTCAGTTTTGTGCTTAATTACTTGAATTCGTTGACTAGGCCTATATGTAAGTACTTACTATGTGCTCCTTCTTCATAGTCATATCTTAAGTTCAAAACTATAGCATATCATTTTACAGACAGATTGGAATGGTTGCTTAAGCCATCACATTCATATACGCATGTTTGAGCAGGATGGCAGACTGGGGTGACTAGACTTATATTTTGTGAAAAACGCTGTCACTGCTCCATAAATGAACGTAAAGTGTTGATATTCAACCACTTTGTGTCATTACCAATCGTTAGCCCTTCCTCAAAGCTTCAATCATAAATAGTTAACAGAATCCATTTTCTTGACATTTTTAGAGTCAGATGGGGTGAGTTGGCATAACGGGTTTCCATCCATGTAAGGGATGCCTAAATCATTTTTTGCATTGTTCAAGAGAAAGTGGGAGCTGTGCACTCCGTGAAATGTAACGGTTTTCAGATAGCCATCGCCCTGACGACGGCACACATGTCTAGCCGGTGACTAGCTCAGCTGTTGAAAGCGTGGGAAAGAAGAGTAACCTTAATCAAAGCAAATCGATTCTCTGACTGTACAGGACATTGAAGGGAATGCTGGATACAGTTTATCAATAATATTCAAAAGTCTTAAAACATTGCCTCTACTGATGCATGGCTGGTCAATCAGCCACTTTAAGGGAAGACAAGACTCCAATTCTTGCAAATATTATTCAAAAGGTATGCCAACTCCCCCCATGACATCATATTATATGCTAACGCTCCCCAACCGCTACCCTAAACGAACTTTAACGGTTCATGTGTCATCTACTTCATGTAGCCGCGTTGCACAAGCATTCACATTAAGTACTCGTTCTGGGAAAAATTCAGACAGAATTCTATTTTCAATTCGTCCGCGTGCATATACAACCCGTAAAAATGTACTATACCAAACTCAAAAAGACGAATTTTCGGCAATTTTCTTTTAACCTTGCCTGAGACATAACCGACTATAGCTGGCATTGCGATATTTTCGCTGTCTGACAAAGAGATGATTCTGAAAATAGCAGCGATGATTTCATTTCCTGACAATAGTTTCTTCAGGAAGACCCATGTGCCCTGTCACCCCAGTCTAGAAATGTTGAATGGCTAACTTCCGTACGAAGATGAGTGAGTTGGAGAAAATAAACACCGCCATCACAAATCTCACACACGAAATAAGTTCTGACGTGAATTTTCATGGATTCGAAGCAACACTTCAGGAGCTTCGGAGTCGAATTACCCGACATCTGGGACATGGAGTCGCTTCAGACCGCGGTATGGATTGGGTAAAGATCCAGTAGCATTTAGCTTAACTGAGCATCTGAAATGATCAGATAAAAAAAAGATTTCTTAAATGACTTGAACAAACTGAGAGGATGATTCTGTGGTTAAGTGTTGACTGTAGTTAAGCTTTTAACTTATTCTTTTTGTTTCCCGACTTTATCCGCTTCATTTTCGCTATAGATAAGTTCACAAATAAAACTTAAACCACAAAACTGTGAAATCGATCAAGTTTCATCAAATACTTGCTTTGATATAAAACTATGAGGTAGCCTATTCTCAAGGCATTAGACGAGAAGTAGACTGAATATTATATTTGCCTCGCAACTACTAACTTTATAATCAGAGTGGGACTTTCCTCTCAGCCTGCATCACATGATGGGTCCTACACCAAAATTAAAAGTAATGAAACATGCTTGGCTTTCTTAAAATGTTCAGCCTATATATTGAAACTTTTTAGGGTTAAAAACTCAAATGCGCTATTTATTTCAGAGGTTGGTTGACACCTTGGTTGACATGGATTTTCAACACACCTTGGTTGACACGGATTTTCAACCATGTTGTCCAACATCGATGATCCATTAGAACATGCGAAAGCAATGAAGCACTATCAGATCACTTAGCTATCCTAAGATAAAACGGTGTTAAACTCAAATGCATTGCAATTTTGTTATACTTTCATTCGGTTAATATCTAAGGCTACTACCTTCTGATCAGGAATTTGCAGATTCATATTTTCTTAGAATCTTTAGACAATAGTTGTTGCATTTCTTTGGATATTCCGACATTAACTTGTTAAAAATATTCGTGTGTAATTAAATCAACAACAGACCGAAAGATTGGTGTCTGATTAAATCGTTATATCTTAAAGCACAACCAGGCGCGTGAACGAGAAAGTGTCGATCATGAAACAAAGTCATGTATCAACTCAATGACAATTCGCCAGAATATTTTGAACGGTAACTTGAGGTGAAATTGTTTGATATATTTGATCACCGATCAAGTACAACTACATGTGGAAAATGAGAGTGATCGATCTCAAGACATCGGTTTCCAACTTCAAAGGCGACCATAGAGAAAAATGAAAGGATCAAAGTATCATGATGGAAATGTGGTTATTGCATATCAAACAGTTACTTTCACAACACCAACAATTTTGGAGGTGCCCCCGAAATTATTGTAATTGACGCATGAGTTAGATATCGTAAATAAAATAGCCGAGTTTTTGGATGCAAATAATCATCCTCACTAGTGCAGGCCTACAACAATTCTGGACATTTCTGTTTAAGACTCATGCTAACGCACTTTTGGAATAATCAACACATCACACCACAACCAATCCTTACCAGAAGTACTTCTTATGTGCTTTGTAGCGAGTCGCGTCATTTCTTTATGCGAACCTTCTGGTCCGGGACCATATCCTGACAGTTGATCAACTGGCAATACCGATGGTTGTGGCTTTGGCACAGCACCTTCTATTGGTGGCAAATATGTTTTACTGTGATCAATTGGGTTTTTTATATATTCTCTGATGGTATTTTGATAACCAAGCTGAGTTATGCCAAAGAAAGACATATTGTTTTATATTATCTCGTGTATTCAAAGAATACTTCGCAATGTCAATAAAGTTTAAACAGTATTGTTACTAAGACTGTATAACTTTATTATATCAAAACAAATCCAGCAAGGACAATTTTTCTGATGACTGATGAAAAATGACTGATTTCGGATGAATTTCTTCATACTGGCTTAAATGATTGATAAACTGTAAAAACAAGAGAAAATGAAGATTATTACTTCTAGTTTGATTACCACTACGATAAGTGTTTATCGATATGTGGGACTGAAATGCAGGATATGGATTTCTACCTATAGTTCCAGATTTTCCAGAACGCTCCACTTTTGAACACTAGGTGCCGTAGGGAAGATTTCCCACTGTGCTGTGTACATAGATTTAGGACATCAAGATCTGAGGTGGTTGATAAAGAATGCTGTGTCGTTGACTGAATAATGAACCACGAATACTAAGATTCTGCGGTGGAAAATCCTTGATATAAACAAAAAGAAATCAACACATAATATGAGAAAGTTCCATGAGAGATAGAAAAATGTTGCATAGAATACTTGTCTGTCTATTTGCTCAATCCACTAATATTGGACAGCGCTGCTAAGATTGTCGACGCAGGGTAGCTATGCACAAATGAAAATATTAATGAACATGGTCATAGCCTCACTTTTATTATGCAAACATTTTGTGTTTTACTGATGCAACTTTTGAAAATCCCAGATGTTTCGAAACGCACGTTATCTCTGAAAGTTAGTTTTCAGAGAAATGCGGAAGCAAAGATACATTTGGATTTTTAGGGATAATCTGCCCTTTTAAGTTCCATGTGTATACTCGTTGATTCGTTCCCACGGCTCCCGTTGCCATATCCGATACGGAAGTTTTCGATCATGGTTCTCAATTTTCCTCGATTGTTCGTAAATCGAATGGCTTCGGATTCTCCGGTCTGCAGCCAATTGGAGGGACTACGATGTAAGCAAGTCTCGGTCTCCCTCTTACCCGTCTTCCATTTACCTTCCCAGTTACTGCAATGTTCTACAAATGTCTTATGCGTATCACATGCCCAAAGAACTTGGCTTACCGTACTCTGATATTCTAGTACTCTTCGTCTTGCCCTGCAGCGACGCAACACTTCGTCATTTGAGACAAGCTGGATTCAGGATATTCTGAAAATTCGTCGCTAGAACCACATTTCGGTCGCATTTAGTCTTTCGTTCTACGGGGAACTTGATGTACTGGTTTGAACGGTAGCTATGCGTGCGATGATCGATACGTGGTAGCCTATATCAATTTACATGTAGTCTTTGTAACCAATCGTACATTGGGCAAACTAGCCGTCCTTTTGTCACTCGCCTTAAGGAGCACGCCAGTAGTTTAAGGAGTCTTAATAATACCAGCGCTCTTTCTGAGCATGCCAAGACCGCCCACAATCGTAACATGTCCATTAACGATTTCAGGTATTGTATTTTAGACAAACTAAGTTCGCCTATTGAAAGCCGTATTGCTGAAGCGAAGCACATCAACAATAAGTCACCGGTTCTGAATAGGGAGCACGAGCTGGTTGGCTGATGAATACTCGCGTCTAAGCAATCGATCCGTACCTGTTTAAGTCCACACACAGTGTTCTGTCACCTTCCGTTTTAGTTTTATTTGGCACTGAGGCAGCGACTGGTTCGCGAAACGTATGCCACTGTACAAAGTTTTAGCTATTTATCTTATTAGAATATATCGTGGTTTACTCAAGAAGGGAGTGATCTTTTCTGTTTCGAATCATTCTCGAACATTGTTTAAGGCCAAGTGAATGTGTATACATGAGAAGTGATTGCTCATGTCTCTTAACCGCCTTATTCAAGTAAGTAACTGATTGCTATATCCCCTCTCTGTCCAATTTTCTCTATAAAAATGAGGCAAGGTCAACAGTTTCTAGCGTTTCTCACGGCCGGTCACCCGCTCACATGTTTGAAATTTTGATGCATTAAAATGTCATGTGTATTTCTTATTTCTTTCTCTGAAAGTACTTTTAATTTCTATATCAGGTGTTAGCCTACCTTGCTTGACGACTGTTATCTTTTCAGTATATTCCCTTCGGACGAAAGGCGTGGTTATGACCTCATCTGTAGTACTAAACAGCGTCACATCAATCACGTATAAACAAATTATGGAATTCTACCGAATCTGGGTGTTCGAGTCAGATGCATTACTCTGCATTCATTGGAGAACGCTCATCATCTGGTCGCAGTCTTGTCTGAACGTCAGCCATCCGCTACTGTTGACGTAGTGACCTCCCTCACATTAAGCGAAGCTAGGAACAATTGGGTTGCGCTTCCTTTACTATATTTAGGCACCGCGCTTCGATCAAGAATTGTGTAGAATTTCATTGCAAAAATTGGAGAAGGCAAAGCATTATGTTTATCGGGAAAGCCAATATTGGCGCGGCGCGTGCGCTTACTACCTCACACGCACACAACTCTCTTTCGCTGTCTGAACATCAATGCTCCGTCTGAACAGACGACCAGCTTGTGTGTCTAATTGTTCGAAGAAAACAGCTGTGATTCAAGCACGTGCTGCAAAACTGTTCACTCTGAGGTTGAGAGTCTAATTTTTAGACGGAAAACTGTGCACAGCTACCACGAGAAGCTATCGAATTTAAATGAATGATGACACTTTTCATTTTTATAATTGTTGGAAAATTATTTTTGAGGATGCGCCGAAGGCCTCGCAGGTACGGAGAAGACGCCACTGTTGCTGATCTTGTGGCCTCCGATATTCAATCTTTTTATATCTGTTTCGTCGAAAATTTCTGCGCTGTACAAATTGAACAAGTCCGGAGAGAAAATACACCACTGACGCTCTCCGCTTTGAAAAAAAATTGACCTAATCCTCCTTTAACATTGATAGTTGCCGTTTTCTTCCAGTATAAATCCCGGACTAAGCGAATATCTTTTCCGTCAAGGTCGAGATGCTTCAAAGTCTCAAACAATTGCTTATACTTGACTTTATCGAATGCCTTAGCATAGACAATGAAGCGAATATAAAAATCTTTGTTCAATTAAATTGAGCGCTCGCTAAGGTAAAAATGGCATTTCTTGTAGCGTTGTCCTTCCTGAAACCATATTCTAAATTCGAAATTTTAGGGTTGATGCGGCAGCAAGTCCTTTCCATGATAGCGCGAAGAATAACTTTTACAACATGGCTCATTGAGCTGATGGTCCGGTGAAGCTCACATTTGACGGTACCATGCTTCTTCGGTATCGCAATAAAGACAGACTTGCAAAGATCATGAGGTATTTCGCCGATGTCGTGTATATCATTACCGATTTTCGTTAAGTAGTCGATGCCAAGTTCGTCCAATGCCTGGATCATTTCAATTTCAATCCCATCAGGACCTTCAGCCTTCCCACGTTTTATCTTGCTAATGGCTGCTCTGATTTTGGATTTCAGAATAGGAGGAGGGCCTTCAATGGGTTTATCGATTTCGGGGATTTCGTCTCTGTCGTCAGAATAGAGATATTGTATATATTTAGACCATCTATTAAGAATGGCTTCTTTTACCATAAGGATGTTACCATTTCTGTCATCTATGCATCCTGTGTCTGAACAAACGGATTTTCCAGTCAAAACGTTAATGTGCCACTTTGTTATTGAAATACTATTGTTTTTCGACGATCTCACAATGTTCGCTGTTCCATTCCTCTTTTGCTTTGTTACACTTTTCTTGATCAGTGTGTTTAGGCTTTTGTGCTCATCACTGTCTCTATCCTGATTTTTCTCTCTATTCTCCTTCATTTCAAGTATATCTCTTTTCATCCATTGATTCTTCGATGGGCCCTATCTGTTGTTTCAGCGGAATTGTTGCTTTCGAGGCTTTTATCAACGCAGCTTTGAATGTCTCATAGGAGTTCTCGCCGTGTTGTTGAGCCGAAAGTTTGTCCTTCACATCGTTCACGAAGCTGGTACGCGTGACATCGTCCATATGCAAACGAGAAAAATCAAGTTTACGCGATTTGTTCGGCACTTTGAGTTTTCTCAGTTTTATCGCAAACTTACAAATCACGGGATTGTGGTCGTTGTGTCTACCCCCGCATGGCTCTTCGCGTGCTTTACAGCATTTTTGAATCTTTTATTGATCGTGACAATGTCAATCTGGTTTTTAGTTTTGTCATCCGGACTTTTCCAAGTCTATAATTGTCTAGGGTGATCCTCAAACCCCGTGTTTATAACAACTTGATCATTTACTTTGCAGCAATCAACTAATCTATCTCCTCTTTCGTTCCTGTCTCCAAAACCAACTTTCCCAGTCACAAAACCATTCTTCGCTGAACCAACTTCAGCGTTAAAGTCACTCATGACAATTATTATGTCTTGAGACTTGCATTGGCGCATTGCTTTGTCGATGCTGTCGTAGAAATTGTCCACTTCGTCATTTGCACCGGCTGAGGTATGAGCATGCACTTGTGTGATGCAGAGGTCGAATGGGTGCCCTTTCCACTTGACGGGTAGAACCCTCTCAGATATAGTACATAATCCTAATAAACTTTTTGACATCTCGCTATTCAATACTGCAGCCACTCCTATAACGTGTTTGTCACTGCCAGAGTAAACAATTTTGTGGTCTTCGTTTTGAAGAATTCCCGAGCCGCTTCATCGGATCGCACAGAGGCTCATGATATCAACTTTTCATCTTTTCATTTCTTGTTGGACATTGTCTAGTCTTCCTGGTTGATCTATAGTTCTCACATTACATGTTTCAATTCTTTTCTTGACTCTGTCATTGCTTGAGACAGTCGTTTGATGACGGTCGAGGGACACCCATCTCGCATTAATCCTTCTATCGGGCGAAGAGTCATCATTTCTTGATGCAACTCCATTAACGCCGTTTATCATTGTTTCCATTATCATTCCCGAGAATCCATTGTTTTTTCCATAACCATGATTGTTCTTGGCAAAATGCAACAGTGGTTTGCCATTGCCTTCTGCTGGGTGAACAGAAGAAATCATAATTTCGCTTTAGAAAAGATCATCCGCCCGAAACTATCACGACAAGCAACCTTATTTTTCGAAAAAAACAAAGTCTCATTGTGTTTCGTCCTTTGGAGAGTGCTGACGGTTGCTGTAGAATGCAGATGTGTTGACGTGCATTGAGAGCTAAGTAGGCCACGGTTTATTTTTGGCGTGATTTGCCCACTTCAGGGTGCTTTGGTCAACTTAGGAGTAATCGCTGCTTGCTTATCCATGATAATGCATTTGAAATTAATTCACATAACATCGTCGGAGTGTGCTGTCTAATTTTGTTTGCGAAGGGCGCTTTTCTGCATCCGCTCCTTACGCTAAGCTCATTTTCTCGTAGTCGATTGCACTTGTACTCTGCTTTTTACCCATGGATTCCTCGAGGGCCATTATCATGTCTTCGGTTCTGTGTTTCATACATGCAAGCGGAGTCATTTTTGTTATTTAATTTGTCGTCAGTGATGAAATGCGTTTATTTCTTCTTCAGAGTGGCAGGTTGTCCTTTTGTTTTAATTGACTTAATTTCCGATTACAACTACAACTGATTAAGTTCAGAGTAAGCGTGATTGAATATGGATTAAAAAGGGTCGTAATGAAATCCGACCTAACCAAAAAAATACCGACCAACCCCTACCAAGCCCTTCAGATATGGTCGGTACACATTTCTCTTCATAATTCCTTTCTTTCAACTCAAATCAAGTCCACGACATCAATATGTATCATAGGACAGATCATTTATGCGTGAAAAGTATCATCAGACGATAAATTAAGGTGAAAAATATACCTATAGTAAGAAATTTTGTAATAATGTTAAAGCTCCCCTGCCACAGCGAATGTAGAATGCATAAATCATGAAGTTAATATGACAGTATTATAAGGTACATTCCACGAAAAAGTGGAAAGCCACATTCAAAATTAAAACGATAGTTACACGAAAATATTCGATCGTATACCAACAATCATGCACTAAATGAACATAAAACACTAGAATCCGATAACTTATCATCAATTATAGGCTAGAAAAATTATCTAAAAAATGTATTTTTTTCATTTTAATTTTCTGTAATTTCATTCATTTTTTTCAAAATATTTTTTCCTATGATAAAACGTTTGGAATTGGCTAAATTGTCAATATTATAAATATTAGTATCCCAAAGATATATTAACATACTAGATTTCTGTCATGAGTGTGTAATTATGATATATACTTAATTGCGAATAATTGATTGATAAATGTTAAGTCCGTCACGAAATTGAACTATTTTTTTTTTGCCTACAACATAATAGAGCACAACATAATTGTACATAATGATACAACATAATTGTTGCAATCATAACGGTTCTGCCCTTCATATATCACTTATAAAGGCCATAAGCGCATTATACCTGCAAATGAGGCATAACGGAAATATGGCGGAATTTATTTTGTTAAGTCCGTCACACTAATTGTGACGGACTTAACATCTTGTTGCACTGATTACTGCAACCGATGCTACGGAGCTAATATTAGTGCTTGTATATTGAATTCTTGGAAAGGTTCACGCCAAATTCTTGTGCTTTCAATTTGCGAGCTATTCTTGGAACTGGAATTCCTGGAATATTAATGGAAGGAACCGATGACCCGCACTCGAAAGTATTCAAGGATGTTTAAATGTTAGCGAGAACTCAATGAAATTCTGTCGACCCAGCAATTTGCGACGAAATGAATTTGCCCATTTAATTCTTGGAAATGTCAACTGCAGAGGGAGTCAATGCATAAGCTATTTTTAACTCTGGCGTAACCAAGGAATGAACCAATGAGCTTTCGAGATGATCGAATTAATTGACCTGTAATTGGATCATAAATTGGATTCGATAAGTACTGCGAAAATTGGATAGCCAAATACGTGCTTTGTGAGCCACCTAACGAAGTCTGCCTACAATTGAATTGCAGTGGCTGTCTCGAAGGTCAGCTTTTCTCAACTAGGATTCAAATTCCTAACGAAGACGATGGGGAAGTATCGTACGTGTGGTGGTCAAGTGATGAATCTGAAAGTAAACGTCTGATGCGAATGAAGGTAACATGAAGCGTTCTTGACGCATTGAGCATTTTCATCGATCTTTTGAAACAGTTTGTTGTCCATCATTTGATCAAACGTCATCAACGCAAAGCTTATCAGTTAGCTAAGTCGAACTTAACTGACAAGTCGTTCGTTATCCATTGTGATTTTAGTGAAAAATATCCTTGTTTCTCTCAGGATGCCGTGCAGTCATCTTATCAGGCTCAAAACACATTTTCGTTGTTCACGGTAGCTGTATACCTTGAAAGGAAACCTGCTGAGATGTTATGTTTCGTGACTGATGAAACGGAACAGACCAAGATCACTATCAGTGTACTTCTGTGGAAAGTCCTTGAATTGTATTGTAAGGCTAGGGGCTCATTTCATGTATGGTCCGACGGACCATCGCAACAATTCAAAAATCGGTTTATGATTACTTTCCTCGAAATGGCACGTGAACATTTTGACCAAAGCCACGCAATGTGGTCCTTTTTTGCTACCTCCCACGGCAAAGGTGCCATAGATGGCATGGGAGGCAGCATAAAACGTGCCGCAGCAAATTGGATCAAAACAAGGAAAGCCCTAGTCAAATCAGCTTCTGATTTCGTCAGGGCATTGGATGAAACTGACACAAAAGTAAACTGCGTCCATGTACCGAAAGATGAAATTCATCTTACCTATGAACAAAAATTCAAGCATGTCTTAGAGACATCGTGCAAAAGATCCGGCATAAAGCAGACCCATTACTGGGAGGTAGACCCATCGTCGGAGAGTGTTCTACACAAAAAACTCCAGATCAATCGATATTGACGCCGGCACCGCAGTTCAAAATGAATGATTGGGTCAAGGTTTTTTGTGATGGGATTCAATATCCCGGAGTCATCACTGAAGTGTTGAATGACTCTCAAGGTTACATGGTAAGTGCGATGGAGCCTTAACGTTTGGACAACCATTTCAAATGGCCGGCATTTGAAGATATGACTCTTTATTCGCCTGATTCAATACTGTGCGTCATACGTACTCCTACACCAGTCAACAACCGTGGACACAATTTTTTTGAAACTTTGTGAATAGTAGAAAGCAGATTATTGGATAATTTGAGTCTTTTGAATTTCCTGACATGTACCATGAAAGAGGATCATTTTAATTGCTAATTACAATTGTTCACTAAATTACAATTTTTATTTATTTTTAAATATATTTTTTTAATAAAAATCATAGGGTAAATAACAGATACAGTTTTTAGCGGGTTTCAGTTAAGAGACACGTGCCATTATACCGAAAACATTATTTGATAGCAATTAAAAAGCGTCAACATAACTTAAAAGAGGAGATCCCGTTGCTGCAAAATATGTTAAGTCCATCACGTTAAGTCCGTCACATCATGATTTTTTTTGGTGTGTACTCATATATTCAATTTTCCACGATGTAAGCAAAAATATAGCTCTCCCTCAATTTAGACGATTTTTTTATTTCTTAAAAATATATGAAGTTCCCCGACGCGTTTCGTCACGGTGGACAGTATCAAGGGGGTAAGTAAATGAACAGGCAGTTGGCTTAAATATAAAAATGATTAGGCAGTGACGACTCGCTAGATCAATTCATGCTTGCGGTTGATTTGTGGCTTGTTCAACGCTATGAAGCGTGCTTCGGCCATTTTAGTTTGCATCGAATTCTTTTGTTTATTTAGGACAGAAAGCTGGAAATTATCGATGTTCATCATTCTATCGGCATGGTCAGTCAAACTATGTTCAGATAGTGCACTTTTACGATCTTGACAGTTCAAACTACGTCTGTGTTCATCATGCCGTAACTTTAAAGGTCGGCAAGTTTGACCAATGCAATTTTTATGACAAATTTTACATTCAAAATTATACACAATGTATTTATCGCTACACATATATTTAGATCCAATATCCTTGCACAGTTTACAATTACATTTGTTTTTGTTTTCAATAGTATTAACTAAAGTTTGACCGGGTTTGCAGGTAACACGAACAGGAAGTTCATACTTACTGACCAGTTTATTAATTTTTCTTAAGTAGCTATCACTAATGAAATCAACACAAAGGTTAATTTGATTTTCATTACTTTTAGTATTGGATTTTGATTTTGGTGTAATTGAGTTAGGCTTAAATCCATTTTCATACAGACGTTTTTTCATTACATTAACTGACTCTAAGGAAGTATCCGAACAAAGATCATGCACATATTTAATATTACTGAGTACAAAATTATTTTTTATGTGATTTGGCAACCAACTATCTTTACTCATCGTAATTCCAGAATGACAGGATTTACTGAACCATTTATACCGCAATGACTTACGGAAATACTTATATCCAAAAAGTTCAAGTAATCGTTTTCAGGAATTTCAATTGTGAAATCGATGCTATTGTTTGCTGAATTAAAGAGATGTAATATATCCTGAAAAAACTTTTCACTTTTTGGAAATGGTCCCAAGATTATATCATCGATATACCGCTTGTAAATTAAGGGTACAGTACCTAAATTTTTATTTAAGTTATCAAGAGCTATGGTTTCAATTGCATTCATGTAAATGATCGCAAAAGGCGGAGCAAAATGAGCCCCCATAGGGCATCCTTTAATCTGTAAATATGTCTTATTATTGTAGGTTATTTCAAAATTATAGGATATGAATTTCAAAAAGTCAACTAGGTCTTCAACTCTAAAGCCATAATTATCAATTTTATTCCAATGTATTTTAGCAAACGTCTCTATTTCTGCGATAGCCTCAGCAATTGGTATAGTCGGATATAAGTTTTGAACGTCCAGTGAAATTAACACAGTCTTCATTTACAAATTTGTCAGCATTTTCATTAAGAATTTTGATCAAAGATTTAGAACTATCCAAATAGGCTGGAACAAATTTTACTAATTGGTTGATGAGAACACTCACAAGCCAATCAACTTTCTGAGTAGGGGTGCCAATTACTGAAGCGATGGGCCTTAAGGGAAAGAAATTATTAATCTTATCTTTATAATCTTTTATGTTTACACGAAAGTAAGCCGGATGACTTCCACAAGTTAGTAGTTTTTGATAGTCTATGTAAGCATTGTTCCGACATTTATTACGAATCAAGCAATTCGCTTGATTTTCTATACTAGAATTTTTGGATTTTTCTCTATATTTGTATGTACTATTGTCATTCAAAATGTCTTCTGTCCTTGAAATAATACTTTTTTTATCTACCACTATGTTCCGATTTGACTTATCAGACGGAATGACAAGTAAATTGTTTTGTTTAAGGAAAATCCTTGAATCAGATTTTATTCTATTAGTTTTTTTGTATAAATTCCCTTTCTTTAAATAATTGCACTTCTTTGCGCATTAAATTTTTAGCTTCAGCCTCAAAAAGCTTTAAATTATTTTCTAATTGATCATCCATTTTAGGAGGCAAATGAACTGTATTTTTGTCAAAAGGTATTTTTAACTTCCGTACATAATCCGATCGACCATTACGAGAATGATAGAGATAAAAATAGAGACGTTTGCTAAAATACATTGGAATAAAATTGATAATTATGGCTTTAGAGTTGAAGACCTAGTTGACTTTTTGAAATTCATATCCTATAATTTTGAAATAACCTACAATAATAAGACATATTTACAGATTAAAGGATGCCCTATGGGGGCTCATTTTGCTCCGCCTTTTGCGATCATTTACATGAATGCAATTGAAACCATAGCTCTTGATAACTTAAATAAAAATTTAGGTACTGTACCCTTAATTTACAAGCGGTATATCGATGATATAATCTTGGGACCATTTCCAAAAAGTGAAAAGTTTTTTCAGGATATATTACATCTCTTTAATTCAGCAAACAATAGCATCGATTTCACAATTGAAATTCCTGAAAACGATTACTTGAACTTTTTGGATATAAGTATTTCCGTAAGTCATTGCGGTATAAATGGTTCAGTAAATCCTGTCATTCTGGAATTACGATGAGTAAAGATAGTTGGTTGCCAAATCACATAAAAAATAATTTCGTACTCAGTAATATTAAATATGTGCATGATCTTTGTTCGGATACTTCCTTAGAGTCAGTTAATGTAATGAAAAAACGTCTGTATGAAAATGGATTTAAGCCTAACTCAATTACACCAAAATGAAAATCAAATTAACCTTTGTGTTGATTTCATTAGTGATAGCTACTTAAGAAAAATTAATAAACTGGTCAGTAAGTATGAACTTCCTGTTCGTGTTACCTGCAAACCCGGTCAAACTTTAGTTAATACTATTGAAAACAAAAACAAATGTAATTGTAAACTGTGCAAGGATATTGGATCTAAATATATGTGTAGCGATAAATACATTGTGTATAATTTTGAATGTAAAATTTGTCATAAAAATTGCATTGGTCAAACTTGCCGACCTTTAAAGTTACGGCATGATGAACACAGACGTAGTTTGAACTGTCAAGATCGTAAAAGTGCACTATCTGAACATAGTTTGACTGACCATGCCGATAGAATGATGAACATCGATAATTTCCAGCTTTCTGTCCTAAATAAACAAAAGAATTCGATGCAAACTAAAATGGCCGAAGCACGCTTCATAGCGTTGAACAAGCCACAAATCAACCGCAAGCATGAATTGATCTAGCGAGTCGTCACTGCCTAATCATTTTTATATTTAAGCCAACTGCCTGTTCATTTACTTACCCCCTTGATACTGTCCACCGTGACGAAACGCGTCGGGGAACTTTATATATTTTTAAGAAATAAAAAAATCGTCTAAATTGAGGGAGAGCTATATTTTTGCTTACATCGTGGAAAATTGAATAATGAACCTCCCGTATAAGACAACAAAAGATCTGTACTCATATACATTCCAAGAAATCTTGAAATTGGTTTGGGATGTCAATATGGGTACTAACAATAAGATATGTTCAGTTGAACTTTCAACTATCATTGAATGGGCAGGAATCTTATGCTAAAGACAGGAAAGTGAAAAATGCAAATTCTGCTGTTAAGTCCGTCACACGCGCATAGTTTTGCTGGTTGCTAAGCAACCATCGGTGCAATTCGCACCAAACTTTCACATTATGTTGCATGGGCATATGTTGCCATTATGCTAGAATATCAAGTAAATCGGTTAAATACTTTGGTCTGTCGAATAATTTGAGTCTGCGATGTTAAGTCCATCACACTCGTGGAATGCACCATAAGTTAAAATAAATGGAAATATATTCTACAAACTAGATAACGCGTGAAAGAAATTGCAAATTAAAGGTTAAAATTATCTAGTTAATTAAAAGTGGACCATGAGACTCATTCGATAGTACAATCAAACTTCAACTTTGCACTCATTTGGTCGAACGGCGTTGCCGGATGTCACAAGAGGAAATAAGAGTGCAATAACAATGTTGGATAATTCGAATGGTATTACAACACATTTTATGATTAACAATGGATTGCGTGGAAACGAAAATAAATCAAGAGCGATGCCTGTCAGATCATTTGATGGAAATAATGGATTCCACGAAATCAAGCCATGGAATCACGGAAAAAGGCAAGAATGAAATTTACGACAGCCAATAATTCCACGTCAGGAAACAGATAGGTGTTGCGTATCAAGAATATACATTCCTGTGAATAAATCGAGCAGTGAAACTAACACGATTTTAAGACTGTCCAATTCTAACCTACGACCAAGACTTGACGCTTGGTAGACTCATATTTGACATTGTCTAAAGTTGTGAACTCGGTAAGTGTCTTCCCTTCGGGTCCGAACTTGCATGAACCTTGTTCACAAAGTTCCACGAGAGCAACAGACTGTCAAGGTAAACGGTCGTCATGTCCGAGTAATGAGAATTTTCATGTAATTCTAATAAATAAAGCTGATCTTACCTTCTCTTAATCTGCTTTAAAGTAATCATTACTTTTCGGTTTACATTGTGACTTGAGGGTCCTGAGCGGTTCAGGTCCAAGTGCTGAGTAATCTTTAGAGGTTCGCTGAATCTAAGTTGAACTTATTTGTCAGATTCACATTGGCGAAGCGCGGTTGCCGCCACAGTTTCTAGATTCAGGTACCTCCTACAGATAAACAAAACATATCAAAGAATTACAAATACACCACACTTTAATACCTCCGACCAGACCAATTAACAATCCAACCAGCCCCGACCAACACCTTTAACTATGGTCGGTGCACATTTCCCTTCATAAATCATTACCAGTACCACGTTCCAATCAAAACTGTTTCTGAGCGTTTCTCGACTGTTTATTTAAAAATCAAAAATTAAACATTAATTATTGCTTATCATAATTTTGTTTTCACTGTTGCAAGAATTCAAATGATGACAAGTATTTTCATGTTCATTTTTCATTATAGTTGATGATTCTTGAGCAGTGTTGCTGTCGGAGCAATAACATTATTGCATTATTCTTACAAAACTTTCCTTGTTTTGATTTGGATGTCATCCATCTCCAGAACGCTCAACACGATGCCCGAGGCTTGTTGACGCATTTATAATTAACCTTGCTGTATTTTATCGAAATACTTTAATCAAAGAAACTTGGAAAGCTATATTTTGCAACTTGGATAGTTAATTTGATATTATAATTTATTGAATTGAAGCGCTGAGAATTTTGAAAACATGAAAGTCAAATCTTGGCGAGAGGCCTACGATCATGTCGTCCATGAATATTTGTATCTTTTTGGTGCGCTATTGGCATAAGCTATTTACACAAACACACAACATCAAAGTAATGCAACTCATGCTTCTCCTGTGGGTTGCGGAAGATGTGTCATCAGATGTATAAAAGAAATTGATAACTTCAGAAAAAACAATGAGGCTAACGGATCCACAGCATTTTTCAGAAACTTAACCTTTCAAAATTACAATGTTGATTGATAAAGTATATCGACCTATAGTTCATCGAAACTCGAACTTCCAGTGTCATATTTTCCTCCATTGCAATATGTCTAGGTCTCATATAAGATATCTATCAAAGGGAATGATTTGTAACCAGGGTTACCGCACATCAACTTAACGTTTTCAAATGCTATTGTACTATAAATACTACTTCTCGATGCTACTTATGGAAAAATGTGCTAAATCAAAATTGGTCAATTTATACCACTTTAGCTATCGGTTACCTGATCAAATTTCTTCTACAAGTAATTGAACATGTTTCTGAGCATCAGCATCAACTTGGAGTCAAAACTGGCATAGAAAAAAGCTAGTCCAGCATCAAAACACCCATTTTCGACATTTTTGAAAAATCATGCTTTTTGAGCGCCTGGTGTATCTTTCTGTATTCTAGTTACCGCTAAAGATCACACATGAGCTGCACTTTACAGTTTTAAATTAAATTAGTAATTTAATCAGTATAAAATTATTAGCATTGAATGAAAAAAATAACTAAATTTACTTAATCATTATATTATCAATTAACCAAAAATTGAATAAATATGTTATTATTAAAAATTGTAATTTGATTTGCCATTATAGTTTTAATGGGTAACAGGAACTTAGGAAGCTGAGATACATGTTTTTGCACTTTTTTTGCGCTTTTTCTCTGAATTCATTTTTGCACCTAATTTGGAGCCATATAGCTCTGTTCTGCATGTCAATTACCCATTGAAATTCATAAAAGGATTCCTTTATATCAAGCTTATGCCACATCCAAAGTTTGGTTGAGTAACGAATACACAAGAAAAAGTTACAGCTGTGTGAAAATTCAAATTTTGAAGAAAATCAAATTTCTGAAAATAGCTCTAGGTCCCGCTTTATTCAAAATTGAAAACTAATATTTCAGATTTAGTGTTTTCTATTGATATATCCAACAATGACCGAAATTGAAGACCAACTGCCACAAAATGTTCGGAAAAATTGGGTGAATCGTCGTGGCATGACCCATGCGGGCCTATTATCGCACCCAACTTTTCTGAGATACATTGATCAAGAGGTAATGCACTCGAATGTTTTTTTTATGAATGTGAATTCAACGTAGCAAAGTGCGTCAAGGTAACAAAGTTAAAAAAAACAAGCTAATGACTAGTTAATTTTCAATAGGTACAAAGTATGATTTAAAAGAAAAGTTTTATATCCTAAAATGTCTAAAAATTTTAAAAATACTTACTAAAAGGACAAACAACGCTTCTCCTCTCCTCATGTGTAATGAATTGGCGAGTAAGTCGTTCTGTTCAAAATTATGTTTATCACTTATATATTGAAAAGATCCTATTTAACAGTCTGCCCATTCAGATGATAAGAGGACAGGTCTGTTTCCAATCAAAATACCAGATCTAGCTAATAACACAGCGGGATTACGCTATCTAAAATCTACCAGGTGTGTAAGAGAATTAATATTAGTTCCTTAAGCTAAAACGTGAAATAGAATTGTACAAAATATGCATACAAATTATTTGACTATTTTTAATGAGGTCATCAACAGGAACTTGGTGAGGACGATCGCGTTTCGACCGCTTAATCCTGGACGCTCAAACCCGGACCGCTCATCGACCGGATAAGTTATGTAGACCTGAATTCTACAGAGAAACACTTTGCTTGTTTACCTTCCAAGTACTTTTCCAATGATCAAGTTACTTGATTTAATGTGTTGCTTGTTACATACTGGTGTCCTGTCAGTCTTCATGCATCTGGAGTTCGAATCTCCAATCTCAGTGTTACAGAGGTTTTGGAAGATGCAATTGCAAACTAGGAATACCCTATAATCGAATAGTGATCATTGGATTATTCTGGCCAGCATCTTATTCCCTCCTGAGCGAATGATAAAGCTTCTACAAACTGATAGGCTATTAATAATAGGACCTATCTCAATTGTGACTATGCTGTTTAAATAATGCTGCGGTGACATCACTTTTTAAAGACGTCAGATGCATCTGTAGGCATAGGGCTGCTTGAGCAGCTCTATCACTTCTGCATCCATGATTTTTACGGACGTTGTTTACCATGACTGGCAATTTTTTTGCCACATTGATAAAATGGCAAAATGTGATTCACAATTCTAATACACATACTTACCAGTCATCGGTACACATAATTTTATGAATGTGATGCTTACAAGCCTATGATTATTAATTTTAAAATCAATTTTAAAAATATTTCTTCATTTTAAATAGCATTTTACATAATTATTTCAAAAATTCGAGTTTTCTTTTATAAATGGATTTCTACGCAACGACTCCCCTTTTTGCTTGTAGACTTGCATATTACATGCTAATGTACACACCGCTTTCTCTAATATACAGCCACTCCCTAATAAATACCCCTCTCTCATTATACCCCATGAACCCATTAAAGCCGCACAATGCTAAAAATAGCTTAAACCTCATCTCAAAGAAATGCCCCCTTCAGCTCCAGTCATAAATCACTTAAAAATTTACGCAAATGAGCTTACGAAAGAGAGAATGCGGTGCTTAATTACTGGTACAATAGCATTGCAAAATACCTTTCTCTAAGAAAAATTATCACGCTGTTTACCGTGACTTCCACAACATGACATTTTGACATGATGGTTTCATTCATCCTTACTTTTCGTAAACGTTTTGGTAACGGAAAATCAGTAGAATCACAAATTCTTCAAACATATGAAAAATCAGAATACCATAATTCATCTGTTAAAAGTTATGAGGATTCTAGTTGACTTTGATCTACATTGGCTTTGATTAATTAAGCAGAACAATTCTCTACACATTCTGATATGACGCCTTTTTAGATGACTAACGCAGCAATGAGAAGCCATCGGTAATTGAAAGGGCAACAAGCTAGATCACTCCAAATTTTATGGTTCAAGATGCATTTAGTGAAGTAAATACTGTGTAAGAATCGTCTGTTCATTGGATTTTAATTAATAGAAAGAAGTCCTCAGACTTAAACAATTTAAGCGCAAAAATTCTTTGGCAGCAGTAGACGTTGCTTTTCACCCTACAAGTACTCGTCATTGAGGCTCGAAACGGCCCAAACTAGCTAAAATGTCTAGAATGTCAGAACAAGCTGAAAAGACTGCAGACGTCTGTTGTAAAGCATTATAAATGAAAGACAGGAAATGTCTTACAAGAAAGTTTGAATGCATTATGTAAACGTCGAAAGATACTTATACTCGTATTTCGACACTCAAGCTGTGTTATTCATAACTTGACAATGCTTCAATGACGCTTTCAAGTTTCATTTATGCTACTGATACATCTTCCTTCCGATTCACCTATATATAAGTGATTTTAAAAAACGTCGATCCGCAAAGTTGCCTGATTTTTTAATGAACTTTGAAGATCTTGTATTATTTGTGCATTTTGGGAGCATAGTTACACATGGAAGCCACACAAGTATTTTAATATCATATATTTTTTTGAATCGAACATCTTAAGCTTCCAAATTTTATTCGTTTGAAGTCTTCCACCATCGAATAATGTTATAATCATTGTCTTTGATAATGATTTTTTTTTTTCTTTCAGTATCAGGAAGTAATTTGTAGCATGACAGGCGTTAAAGAAAATATTCTTGTTGACAGGGCTGAGTCGATTACCTCTCCTAAGTTATCTGCGACACGCTTTGTGGAATATGTTCTCCAAAACAGTAGAAAATGTACATGTGGAACTACGAAAGAAATGTAGTTCATTTGACATCGAAGCTTCTATCACATCGGCGATGCAAGTAATGTTGTTTGTTATTCTTCTTAATGCAATGTACTTGCTCCACATCTTCCACTGTCCTGAGTCCACAAGCCACAGACTGCTTGAAATCCATGATATTAGCGAAGATAATGGAGAAAGCCTGAATGAAATGCACAAACTTATGAAAATGTTAGATCCGTGAAGTGACAGAATTGTCAGTTATCTTACATTAATCAAGAGTGAATGTACAAGTTTTTGTGTAAATAATGCTACATGTAGGGTGATTCATGAATATTAACGTTTGTCACTAGGTAGCCGCGCACGCTATGAATCTGCTCCTGCTGGCCCATGACATCTCCATGCACATGGATAGGTTGCATTTTGAACCCATTTTCTTTTCGAACTGTGGATGTGGACAATTTACTTTCATTCTTTGTACTTTCTGGCTGAATTATTGTTCTACTGTATATTAATAATTCAGTAGTAAGTAATTTCTATCATAATTATTTGACAGTTTGAAATTCTGACTGAGCGAAATCAATGCTAGCCTTCGAAAAAATACAATTCCGTTGGGAAAGTGTTTGTACTGTACTATTCGAAGCAAATCTTGACTTCGGAGCATGGCTCCCTCCTCCTTCGTCGTCTTTGTATATTGCAACTGCACAACACAAAGCACAATTTTTATGTATTTCTTTTGAAGTTGGGAAATGACCCTGAAGCTGTTTAGCATGTGTCATTTTTAATATAGGTTTTCTCGCTCTTGTTACCAGTGTGTAGAATCAAGTTACCGGGATTTGCATGCAATTTAACAGACATTGGCTACTACGCAATCAGTTTACCAAGAATTAGATTCAACTTGCCAGTTTGCATTCAGTTTACCGGGATTCGCAATCTAATTGACACATATTCAGTTGTACTATCAATTCACCAAAGAGGAACATCGGTTTACATACTTGTGTATTCAATTTCATGTTATCAAATTGATCCCTGCGCAAAACATTTACATTCCATATGTTTGTCATGTCATTACACATGCATTCCATGTCTTTGTGGTAGTACACAGATAAACTAATCAGTACATGTAGGCCTATCAAGCAATACCTCTAACTGCTTTGCTCTCTGAAGTTTATTTTTTGTGAAAATTTTCCCTATACAAAGACCAATGAAGAAAGGAAAATCAGCATCATTTTTATGCATATCTACAACCAAAGTACATACTACAGTAATTAATGTAAATGAAAAGACAAAATCCATAATTCAATCTATATTTCAAGCAATTACAAGAGTTATCCTTCAATGTCCTGTCTATCGGTGGAATAAATCGATCCACCCGACGGCACCAATGAGAGCATTTTGTAGGTGTTATTTCGTTCAAGGCAGTGCTCGCTAGTCCGATTAGAATCTTTGCCCTCCATGCCGACTGGGTTAGTCCATATAAAGCACGCTCAGCGTCATTTACTAGATCTTGTTGCACCTGTGCGGTTGTTAGCTGACGAGTTACAGCAGCTTTAAAGCAGCTATGTGCTTGCTCCACTGGGTTGAGGAAAGGGCTGTACAGAGGTTGGGTATGTGCGTGGAATCGATGTTCATGTTTCTGTGGCACTGTGGTATTCAGATGCGGTCGGGCTCCATCGTGCACGAGATGAACAACTCCATCAAGACGTGTTATGATGCCTCGACGTTTATGAGATAGTCAATGAACCCTTGGTACCTCACATGATCAACAGTTTGCTGCCTGAAATCAAAATGGATGAGGCCCAAATCTGCATTGATAGCCATTATTAGATTGACATTCGTCATTCTGACCCCGATGACACGTTGCCGTACTGCCTGACCCACTGTAAATCCGCGATATCCGCTTTAAATATCGAAGAGCACAGATCAAGGTGAATGCATGAAGTGGTATCGTGATTGCTTGCAGTGTGATTTTGATTTCTAATACATAGATATTTCGCTCACCTGTGTTAGGTTGAATGCTGTCAATTGGTAAATTGAATGCACAACCCGGTATCTTGAAATGATAATTTGCTGAACCTGATAAGCTGAATTACAGTCCCGGCAACTTGATTCAATGCTTTGGTAACAAGAGCGGGAAAAGCTATAAAAATTCGTTATCGTTATCGTTAATATACTCTTCCACTCACACCCTCACTGTGAGACACCTTGGTTCAGGGGTTGTCACAAAATATTTGCATTACAATCAATTGGTCGCAAATAATTGATTCGTGCTGTAAAAAAGAGCAATTAATTGCTTGGTCCGATAGAAAAAAGGTTTATTAAATTTATTGTCAGTATCAGGCAATTGTAATTCATGAACTGTTGTCATCGAATAATTTCAATGAACCGAATGATTGATTCGCAACACGTAAAAGTATTGATTTGACTGGCTTACCTGCAATGCAACCGTAATCATTCACCGTCGTGGGAAAGGCATTGCGCTTTCAGATATTTGCTGTATTTAGACACGAAGCTTGCTACACACATCTTATTCACAAACTGATAGGTTTCATGATTCCAAAACACTGCTATTTTGCTGTATAACCTTTTTATTATCACCTTACAATTATAGCACTCTGGTGCTTTTATCTCGGTACGTCCAATTGATAAATAGTGACATGTTATGTCACTACATGGAATCTCACTATTTTGTCACTACACAGTAGCCTACGCCGCTATATTAGTCAACATAGCGTATTGCATGTTGCAGTTTTAACGCGAAATCCGTTAAAAATCCTCGACAATGTAGTCTGGTTAACCAGAAATTCATTTAATGATGCAGAATTACGTGCTTTGTAGCCTAAGTTTTTCAAGGAACGGTTTGGAAATCATAGATGTAATATCTGCTGTTTGCTGTGTTACTGTGCATAGTTCAGAGATTTTGAATTACATGTATTAAATATCTATCTGCAGAGGACTTCGGTAAGCAAACTTCAGGATTATGATATCTCTGAACATGTTTACAAAGTTTTGGAATGAACGAATGGTGTCATTTTGAACGACTGTGCAGTTTATTGCGCTCTATTATTATTATTGTGCACTGTGAGTAGTAGAAATTTATCAGCCAATCAATCGTCGCTGAACGACTGTTAATCTATTACACACATCATGTGAAACTGATTCTACTTCTTAGCTATGAGTAACAATGGAGTAAGAATTCTATTGGGATTGATGCTCACGGGATTTTTATCATGTTGCTTTGTGTTTCTTGTCTTAAATCGAGGAGCAACTTTCACGAATGAATCCTTTCATTACTCAGTTATTGCCAGATCCAGATTGCAGAATCCTCATGACAGCCGCCAAGATGGTAAGTTTGTATTACCGCAATTGTGGTCTATTACTTATGCGATCGGAGTTATTGAAAGTCAGTTTAATTAATAAATTTAAATTGATATGGAGAATATATAAAAATCGCAATAAAGTTGCCAGATTCGCGAGTGTTTCATATTCTGCGGTAAGAATCATGACTACGGCAGTCAAATATCACTAAATTCATTCTTCTAACGTTCAGGAATATCAAACCGTGACTTGGAACAAAGAAAATAGCCCGAAAGGATGTTTGCTCACAAAGTTGCTAATTTTCAAAAATTAAATTATAGCTCACCTACGTACTTTGCAAGCGCTAGTTCTATTGAACAGGTACTACTGGAAATTATTCACTGCTACTACGAGCAGCATTTTGTGTTGACGTTTGAGGAGACCGGTCGTCAGTCATCCTTTGGTTTGGAAAGATCGAGGTGAAAAAAAGAAGATGGCTCACTTTTTGACTGACCGCGATATATTTCACGAAGCTTCCGCTTAGTATCGTTAGGCATGCATTCTACATTTCGGACGATGGAACTGTCGATGTGTGATTAGAAATTGAAAACGCCAGGAAGAACCAGCAGCATTAACAGGAGGGTTTTCAAAATCCCGACTTTTTCTGATCCTGTGATTAGCAGGCTGGCGCAATTACTGATAGGATGCTTGTGCTAGAGTAGGCTGAACAATGCTAGGCGTTGTTTTGAATTCTTAGACGAGTATTTTGAACGATGCACTGCACCATACAACTTATGATATCAGATAGACATCCCTGTGGGAACGCATCTTGCTAATATCAACAGATTATCTGGCGAGGTAGCGATTTTGTGGATAATTTTTTTAAAGGTTCATTTTCGTGTAAAAACTATCTCCGCATGTGAAAATTCTCATCATCTATCCAAAAACATGTGCAAAATTAAAAAACGACAGTTATCGAAAAAGTTGCTATAATTGGTTGGTAGATAGATACTTGTTTACTAATGCGAGCTGATTTTTCGCCAACCGGCGAAATCGTGGATATTGTAGCAACTAATTAGTGGTAAGTAGTAATGTTTGTATATTACCTTTACATGAAAATATATTGTATGCTCAGTCTGATCTGATAAAAAGGGATCTTTTTTAATTCACGAAGGCTTAAACTAAAAAAGTATCTATCTTCCATAAATGTCGCAGTAAATACTATTATATTATTCAAATATTTGTCATTGTTGTAAATTATTGAATGTCAAGAGATGTTATGAAAATTGATACAAGCGGATTTTCTATATTCTTATCATTATCAAAGAATGATAGTCTGCACTTATTTCTTAGATAGATTAGCCATACAACTGTATGTGGATGATGGTGAGGAGGTGAGGGAGAAAATAGAGCCTCGGCTGTAGAGGCGGTTTACTAAAGAACATAAGAGAGAAAGTCAAAAGTAAAAGGTGGCATACAGGGCGCGAATTGTCGCCGGCGAACTTCGCCAGCGAATATGCTAAAAATTATTACTGAACTATTGCATGATAATATGTAGATGATTAGCTGCCAGCTTTTCGCCAGATTCGTTCCCACAGGGATGTGCCTAAATGTCCATCACTTAATAACAAGTTTTCTTTTCACATGCAGACACATTAACTATAACAACAAGCAGATCTGGTTATCGTACACGCATTATACGTTGTCGCAACCTGTATTTCAAATTGAAATGCAAATCGACTTTTGTGACGTCTGATAAAAGCCCGCTATTGTATAATAATCGCGTCAAAAATTGATTAAAAATTAATTAGTATCTACGCTTGTATGCATAACGCTCTCTCTTTATTTCTCTCGACTGCCTGAACATAGTTTTATTTTTATATCAATGACAGTGGATAATCTTTCCCATGCTGCACAAAGATGCGCTAAAATTAATTCCAGTATATGATAAAAATGTATGAATGAGTAATACATACCTACATGTGTCTACATAATACATACCTACATACGACTACCGTGTCCGATGCATTCTTGTTAGTTTAGGTCTAATATTGATAACGAAGAAGGAAAAAGTTTCGAGTATAACGATATACCGCAATTTGCAACAATTTATCTTTATTTTTATTTTGCAACCTCTATCTTTATTGTTACTTCCTTGTTATTCCATTTTCATACAGCCAAACTGCCTAACAGCAGATGTTAAAGAATCCTGGGATCCCGGTTACCTAATCTCGGTATTCTGAATCCCGTAAAAATACGATAATCTCGGGATTGAAAACCTTAATGTAGAGTGGAGAAATACAACACGGCCACAAAACAACCAAACCACTACATACTACCGGTACCGAAAAGACGAAGAGTAGGAAATTTTGTGGAGTCCATCGCAGTGATTATCTTACATACACGTAATTCGCCTTCGTCAATATCTTAGTACATTAGAAATTGCCTACCAATTCCTGGTGGACTCACTTTTGTCAACCATTAAGTTAACGCATTTCCGTATTTGTATTCGTAATTAATTTGATGAGTTGCAGCTTGTTACTGCCGATTGCTATAGCGGCTTGATAATCACAGATTGTGAGGATAATAATCAATACATGGTATGGCGGTGCAGTGATTGCGGAAAGCGTAAACGACATGCCAACGACGAATCTGCACGTCTGCCGAGTTCTAGTCAGTTCCTCTTCTTGTCAGATAGGATCAATGGGAAGGAGAAGATTGAAGTTTTTGGTGAAATGAGATTTCCTATGTTTCTCTGATAAATTGAAAATGCAAACCCTAGAGCCTTAAATCTTAATGTGGAATGTCCTCACTTCATTTCCTATCATATTCATACACGTCAGTCCATGAAGCTAGACAAATCCAGATTTGACTAACCTCTTTATGTCAGCAAACGCACATCACTTTGAAGAATCTAAACCGCATTCTCACATGCATCACATACATAGGAAACTACTTAAAGGTATTCCATGTCAAACTTTAGTGCTCTAGAACTAGATAGAACTTATCACGTAGACTAATCATAGAAAGCATAGAGGATCTCCTTTCTACCGAGAACTTCAATCTGCTTCCACTCAGTGGCGGGAGCTGTCGATTCCGCTCAACTAATCCTGCGACGGAATCAATTCCGTGATTCCTGAATGACCAGGAATCGCGCAATTTTCTTTTTTTTGCTAAGTGAATGCTTAATGAAATTTGCTTGAATAAAAGAAAAAAATATTCTATTTTCCTATTCAATCGTTCAATATTTGAGATAATTCCACGGAATAGAAGTGTGACATCTGCGTGCAACACCTGTGCGCGGATTCTCGCACCTGAGATCATGTATAGATGTATAGCTAGGATAAGGCAGAGTTGCCGTGTGACGCGATTTTTCATACCCACTCAATCGTAAATCTCTATGGGAATCCTATAGGAGTTCCCACACATCGCAGGGATGCCTCATTCTATGTAATAGCCTTGAACAAGCTCGTAATGACACGATTTGTTCAAATCATGCAGTTATTTGTGTAGTCAAGGAGGTCTATTTGATATTATATCTCAGCATTGAAAGCATTTAAGTGACTGATAAGAATATTAATGCCTGATTTACATTTATGCACGCTATGAACCTAACCCAACTAGAATTGTAATCTCATACAGACTCACTTTTACTATTAATCAAAAGGTATCAATTTATTGATTCACAATATGCCCGGGTCGGCAAGTATTGATAACTTTGGCAAATATTTAGCAAAACCTTAGTCAAATATTTAGGAAATTTTGTTTAATATTTACCAAACTCCTGGCAGATTTCTCAAACATATAGATAACTCCTGGAAAATGTCCCATGTATCTAACGAAGCCCTAGCAAAATTTTAAAAGTAGTCAAACTGGTTAACGTTAGGTCAATACTTAAATTCTAGGTCCCATTGTTAATGGCAAACATAGAGCTAAAAAGTGGTAGATACTAAAGTTTATACAGAAAATCGACAAAATTGACAGAAACTCGCAAAAATCTACACATGCATTAACATACAAGCAAAAACTGAATTTATATGTACATGAATCGTTTGAAATCGGTCAAAGACACAAGTTTTCATCATTTCTGAAAATGTCAAGTGTCTCGAATTTTCTGCACATATGATGTCGTGATTAACAGAGGATACTCGATTTACATGATCTGAGTGGGAATGTAGTTTTTAATATGACTCAAAGCTTTTAACCCTCGGACAGAAAGATGATTAAAAGTAATAAAGGTGATCTAGATTGTTGATCTCTGAGATCAATCAAACTATAAATGTCTGAATGAAGATGAATGATACAAAACTCATTGCATGTCGGTATTTAAAAAGGGTAGGCTAAAAACATGAGGTCATTTCAGATAGCCTAGCAAATATCGAGACCATTTTGATCGATCGGCTATTTAAAGACCAGTTAAATATAAAAAGAATGACAATTTGATATACAAAAGCAGTCAGATCACTAATATAGGGTTAGTCTATTTCAAAGTTAGTTAAAATTTCGATGGCGAATATTCTTCCTGATAAAAATGCAGCAACAAGATGTTGTCGAAACAAGCAAGCAGGATATACACAAAAGTTGCCGAATACAATTTCATAGGTAACGGTATTTGCACTGCAGATTTCCTGCAATACTCCAGTTTCATCGGAGATTTTACAACGTTTTTCTAAAACGGTACATAAACAACATAGTCCTTCAGAGCGTAATACAATGTGATTTATTCTGACAAATTCGCCATCATCGACTACTGCAAAATATGAAACGGAAGACTGTCTCATGTCATAATCGAAATAATAAAAAATAAGATGATTAATCACAAAACGGGAAAAGAAAATATCACCGTTAGAAAAGTTAAAATCATAATTCGACAAATCGTTCTGTAAAACAACTGTTCGTCGACCTAATGACCAGGAGGAACCTTTTCAAAATTGAGGTTATTAATGTGCGGGTTATTCCAAGATATAGAAGATGCATGCAATCGTAAGGAACAATTGGGACAGACATCAACTGTGCTAAAGGCGTCGAGCCTTTCACGCCAAAAAAACAGAGTTTTCACTGGCAACAACGTGTGAAAGATGTGACTGCTCATCGCGATTAGGACATGGGTAATTTACAGGAAAAATCAACTTCTTGTATTCAGACTTTCACCTTTGATTAGACAATTGGTGCAGCCGTAATAGCCATTGAAGCTCATTATATTCAAACACTTTGCCTTAGCTGGCAAGTCTGCGCACAGGGTCAACACCTTCAATTTCACTAAGATATCCATATAAATGAATGACACTCCTTCTACGTGTTTAACGAAAAAATTAAGAAATTTTGTGAAATTGGGAGCGGAACTTCCATAATATAGCATACAGAGAAGTGAATTATCAAACTTTCGTCGCTTCATAGGATGCAAATTAATGATAGAAGCCATAATTGGCCACAACTAATAACTTTTGGAGGAAAAAACTGATGAGACTCCATCAGTGCTGACAACCAAGAATACATATTTCACTTCGTCGGTATCCATGTTCTTGAACGACCTGCTATTAGAAATATCGGCTAAATCACTGCGAAAAAAGAAAAAACCATTGTTTTCAGCGAATAGTTTCCTTAATTGTATCACTTCAATATCAACTGTTATGTAACGGTTACCTTTGTCATCAGATTTCCACATTGTACAATCTTTCGACTGAAAATGTCATTTTCGAAAGAATAGGGTATTTATTTGGTGTAGGAAGAGAGTGAGCGAAAAGCTGCAATAGATCTTTAGCTGCTTCATCAGAAATCCCGTATGAAGTTTTCACAGACATGAACTGTGTCGAGAACTTCTCCACTGACTTATCTGAACACTCACAGATAAAATCTGAGAAGCTCGAGTCGGAGTCGGACGAGACCTCACTTTCCTCGTCCTTTAACCAAGTTTTCATTTAAGAAAAACAGAGGACTTGTTTTATCCATTCTAAAAAATCATTGTAGGATACCATGGGGAATTCACTCGGATTACATTGCAGCTCAGTGTCATTTGACAAGGATGCTGGCAGTTCTAATTCAGAATCAGAGATATCGACCTCATTCAGAAACTGTCTCTTTCGACTGTACTTTGCATGAGACGAACCAACTTCGTCATCCAAATTCGAAGATCGGCTCATACCAACACCTGAAATGTAAAATGTCTGATTATGACAACCATACGCAATTTGGACAAATTAACTAAAGCAGAATTTCTCAATTCAATATACTACGATTCTACTAGGGTCGTGCGCGATGCGCCGGTATGTACAAATAGGTGATTATAGAACAACAATCAGTCTTGATGAACAAGTTGAAGTATTTTTATCATGCAACGAATCCTTGACACCCGAGTATTGACGCGGAAATAGTGACCTTATAGGAATAGACGTAAAAGTGACAATCGTACACAGGTATGCATCCATGATGAAATAGTCTTGTTAAACTGTATGCAAAATTTCCGGCCTTTTTGATGTCATTAATAGCGTTCGCAGACACTTGATTTACTGTACGCTTGCCCTGCACTTCCCAGTTTCCTTTATCGGTATCTTACAGCATCGGAAAAAGAATAAAGGTTTTTGATGATATAACAATACGCTATAGATTAGGGAATGAACGAATGAACGGACCGTTATCTCAAACATTTTGTCTGAATCTAAACTTCTTCCGGACTGAAGTCTCGAAGTTGAACACAGAATCACCGACAATTACAGTGCGTAATATAAGGAATAAAGTCGATGAATAAGGAATTACGCATTCGGAAAGGTCACATGTTCGACACATCTATATGAATTGAATAATGAACAACTAATTCGTTCTTCAGAAGCTGATGCAGTTAATCTTACGTAATTTATTCCTAAATTTCCACCAACAATCAGACAGCACTTACTTTACCGCATTTACATGACTGCGCCTCATTGATTCATGTAAAACAGTTTTTAAACACGCGTTATGTACATGAGATGAAAGAAAACGATACTTTCCTACTACATATCATTTTTTCATGAAAATAAAAACATACTATCACTACTACATGTGCGGTTATCATCATTCTCAACTACGAAGTGTATGCCTTTAAAACAATGAACAAAATATCAAAAATAAAATCTATAGGCTCCGAATGAACTCGATTGAACTTTGGAAACTGAATATATCTATGATAAGTATACAAAATATGAATAATTGCTATCTCTCAATGCATTAATAAGATCCGATATCTACATTGAGGACAAATAAGTTACTTCCAAAATTTTAACATGAAGAGATAAGGAAGTTTTCGTCTTTTAAATTTACATAGTCTTTGATATCAATGGTGACATTTTTTCATATTTTATCGCATCGAATTCTAGATGTCAATATGCACTCCATGGTTAAGATGCAGTACCAAATTGATTTTTACATGTAGGTGTACTCGTACAACTAAGACAAATTAAGAACTGTATGAAAGTGTTCGAAACTTTGTAGGTGTCATGCACCATTTGGTATAGGTAAAAAATCTTCTATCCACCAATATGATTTTACTGAGTATTCTGCGAGCAAAGGTAACCTAAAATTGTAGCAAATTTTATATTCTTGCACTCACAAGTTGAACATGCATCTTTTGTTTAAATTGTAAAATAATTATTTGTACTTCTTTTTTTATCTTTTCGCTGCTGACGAAAAATTGTCCTTCCCCAGCTGTTATTTTTTATTTGACGCAATCTAAACTTCTACCTGAAAATGGAGAGTTATTTATGTTTTAGCAACGAATTACCGCACTTGAAATGATACTTTTTAATTGACCTGTAATAAATTTCATTTAAATTGCGTGGGTTTTTAATTATTTAAAGAAAACGTCAGTTCTGAGCATCTGGTCCTTTCATCTGACACACAATCACAACTTCCTACCTGGCGAATTAATGGAGATCCAGTTAACCGTTCATTGGAAGTGACTATATGCTAAACAATCTTCCTTTTGGAGATAGTTATTGGTGGTAGGCAATGTATAAAATGTGTTATTTTAATTTTTATTAGCTTAAGGTCCATGGATCTTCTTTGTATTATCATCAGTTAAATGCATTCAAAATTGGTGTATTTACAATACGTGTGATATGTCATAATTAGCATGCAAATGCTGCTGCTTTTGAATAAATTATAATTTTTACAATTGATGTGTCTTTTCCTATAATTGCTTTGCAAGTTGTTCACAGTTTAGTATTATATGATTTTAAATTTTGTTTGAGATAAGAAAAATGATGTCCAGTTACAAAACGAATCATTATGGTAAGTACTCGTACGTACCACTTAATTCAGCTTCTACTAATACGAGACATGCACATACAGTTTTCCTAGGCATTTGATTAACACTTACCAAATTTTTACCAGCCTAGTTTAACTTGATAAGACTGCTAAATGCTAAGCAACTATTTTCAAATTCTTAAATAATTCACAAATTTATTAAGCAATTGGTAAATTTTTACAAAATGCAAGTCTTTTACCAATTTTTACCAAATTTGCCAAGTTTTGTCGACCCGGGCTTGTTGTTGACTTAGTTATATTATACCAATGTCTGAATTCTGCAAATGATAGAGTTGTAACCAGTTGGGGAAAAAGATATGTCCTATACCAATGAAGGAAAGATAAGAAATACAAGTCTATCCTGTTGCGGAAGAAGATTAACGGTGCTCACTCTGTCAGTCACTCTTAACTAAAAACAAAATGATAATCAGAGAATTGAAAAACCATGGTTTTGTAGTATGCTCGACAACGAAAATCTCAACCATGAACGACTACCAGTTTTGACGGAGGCAATGATGAGTCAGTCAGTGACACTGGATTGTGATTCTCTGCGAAGTGCAATCAATGTTTGAAGTGGAATCGCGCGTGTTTGATTTTTTTGAAGGAAATTATGCATTTTTGCTGTAAAGGAACTTTAATAAAATTATAATATCATTTTTGTTATGCTAGAGCAGTCAGATGATTCTACAGGTCGTCTCTTCTTCTGTTTGACTACTCGTAGAAAGGAATTATTGAAACATGTAACGTTAATGAAATGGCACAATCTGCTGACATAACACCACAGCAATCGAACGATGTGCAGCCAGTTCAACATAAAACACGCCAAATTGTGCAAAGTTTAAGTGACTGTATGTTGCCAACCGGATCACACAGCAAAGGGACAAAGTCAATATCTGGTTCTACAGATAAGTTTGTGAACGTTTTTTCGTGCGCCTGCTAACTTTTTTAGTAATGATCGGATGGACTAACATCATCGAGAAATGTTTTGTGCAATGATCTAGATTCTTCGAATCTGAAGGAATCGAAGCGATCGGAGTATTTTGAAGGAATTCACAGTAATCCACAAGTAACGCACAGCTATTTTTCCTATCTCTGAAAGGGGTTAAAAATTTCTTCTTGCCCACTTAGTAAGTTCCTGCATGTGTCATCGCTGTGAATCGGTTGCACTTCTAGCAAAGTGACACGCTTAAACAATCTAATTCTGTGAGAACGGCATTTTGATATCAATTTTGATAACAAGAGGTTCATTTATCTATTGTCTATCAAAAAAAATAAAAAAATTAGGTTGAAATAAGTTAGTCGAAGGATATCTGGACAAAGGCAACAACGAAGCCAGCTCTCATTCAAATGATGTAAAGCCTACACAAATATTCAACACACGCACAGTTAACCATGAGATAAGTTGCTGATGAATGTTACCTTCATAAGTCTATTCAGAGTTATAACAAATCGAAAACTTAGATCTCAAACTCTCGTGTTTGAACTTGCAGCGTAAAGTTTTGGTAATTTTATGGTCAATGCCGTCAGCGAAAGGTCAATGATCTCAGCGTAAACACTCGAATAAGATATGAATCTCAGCTTGGTATTGTGTTTGATTGTTATAAGATAGGCTGTGATGAGCGACTAATAATGCTTCAGGTTGCAAAAGTGGTAACAACGAATGATAATAAAATGAATTCCAAGAATTTTTGATGTGCTTAGGGATACCTCGATCATAAATTGATTACGCAGCTTATGACAGAGGTTGAATTCGCTCGATCTTGTAAACAAATTTTTGTTTTTGAAGAAATTGTTTTTGTAGTTCATCATTTTTTATGAATTGAAATTAATAAGATAATGCTATTTCTTTCAGTTTTCTAAGCACAAAATGAATGATTTATGTCAAAATATATGTCACCGGTCTTGCCTTATCAATTGAGACAGAAAGAAATCCTAAGTAAAAATTTTGGAATTCAAATGCTGAATCATTGGAAATCTCTATACGAAATCACAGACTATCAATGTGCACATATGCCACAGATCACTAGATAGAAAGATGTTCTCAGAATTGAACAATTTAAGCATTACAATTCCTTGGCAGTTGTAGACACTGCGTTTCGCCTTTCACGGGCTTGTCAGTACGGCTCGGCCCAGGCGAACTGCACTCTGCAATCTTTATCATCCACAGATCATTGAATATAATGTTACATGTATATTCATAATTCCATAGCTAATTATATAGTAGTTGCATAGTTCACAATTCATTATCATCATAAATACCTTGCGTTTTTCTGTACAGCTACTGTTCAGATAATTGACTGGCTCCACTCTGCTTTGCTATTGATGACTATCCTATTCTATTGTATACTGTTTTTGATGTTGACTGATTCAATTATCTGACTCTCCATTGCGTTGTTATGATGCACAATTATTGCACCCATTGAGAATTCTTGTTTTACGGCATGTTGTCGTGTTGTTCATTGCAATGTCTTCATAAACTTGATGTATCCTTCTTCTCTTTCAATTACTTCATGTATTCAAAACAGAGGTTGTGTTTGTTTTTCCTATCTACACTACTGCTTTTTCGATTGCCACTACGATATACAGTGTTTCTAGAATCCTATATTTTCCCCAATGTTTCAGGGTCTACAGCCTGGTGTAAATTCACAAATTTGTTAGTCACACGTCTAGCCTGTAGATAGCCACTAAGACATTAAATTGCACAATCTAATGAAATTGAATTGTTTGCTTTACTTTCATATTTTTCTTTCAAAGTCAGTAAACAGATGTGCCATCTACAAAATAGACATATGTAGGCTAGATAATGGCTACACTGCAATGTGCACATAAGTTGACATCAAGCACGTAGCTTATAACAAATGCACATGGTCAAGGCTGCGGTAACGCTCAATAAAGCTTATGCTGTTTGATAAGTTTAAGTTGCATGCATGGCTTTATGTATTTTATGTACATTCAACTAAAAAGTCGATTTATTAGCACCCTGCTTTATGTAGACAAATTTTACAGCAACAGGTTCCTATACCGAAATCTGAGCACCAATCAGGCAAAAATTCATTATCAAAAAAACTATTATTAGATAACAAAGTTTTATTATTTGATAATGACTAAATGACAAAAGACATGAATATTAACGTTGGCGCACGTTATACATTCATTAGTTTATCGTTTTGCTGCAACATCTAACGGTAATTTATCACTAATATCAGAACAAACTGCCCGAGGAAGTTTACTTATAATATAGAATCATGTAGAGGGCATCGTGTTGCACACCTATATTGAGAAATCAAAAACAAGTATGCCACATCATAGATATTACAGACTGGCAATTTGCTTGGATATTGAATAGAGAGAACTCATTAGAGGGGGTTGTCCATGGGCCCGGGCCGAGAAATCTTTGTGAAACTGAAGATAAGATTCAATTGGAGTTCAACTGAACATTTTATCTGGAAGCATCTGAAATACTTTTCAACATGAGGATGAAAATAATATTATCATAAAAAGTAATACAGGGTGCGATAAAAGTCCTTGCGGATTTTTGTCAACTTTATATTTTGCTATTCAATGATCAAATATCATTTCTTCAGTGACCAATATGTGGCAATGCGTTTGTAGATAACTCTGTCACTCGACTATTATGCATGCCAAGTCTTCAGATTTAACACATAGTGAGCTTTATGCTATTCAATCAACAAAATTTAAATTGATTACTTTCCATACGTTTTGTAAACTCGGCATTTCATTGTGCTATTTTCGATGCTTTAAAAAGCTATGCCACTTGTTTTTCCTGAGCTCCATGTATTTCACATTTGAATCTAGCTACGAGATTTGATCTCATTTTAATCAAATCAACAAAGTTGTGCTTCAAATAGCTATGCCACTCGATTTGCTTTCGATTTCAAATTTAAATCTAACTTCGAGGATCGATCATTAAATGACGGACTAAACCATGGATGATTAACCTTAATAAATGTTATTCCTTGAAAAGCTATGCCACTTATTTTTGCTGACCAGCATAGATTTCACATTTGAATCTTACTACGAGATTTTTAATTTTAATCAATACATTTTATACACTATGTTTATAAACTCGATACTCTGATGGATGTCAGTAATTTGATATTGTGATGGAATTCTCGACAATAGAAAAAGTTTATTGCACATCGTGGGCCATTTCTTTCAACTGTGAAGAAAGTGCTCGTCAATTCAGAGAGAAATTTAACAAGGAACCCCCATCGTCGAGAACAATCTTGTATTGGAAGAACAAACTTCTTGAAACCGGCAGCCTGTCCCACGACCGACCCAGTAGTGGCAGACCCATAACAGCATCTGGAGATGAAAATAGGCAAAAGGTAATTGAAGCGGTCACTGAAAATCCTTCAACTTCGACAACAGCGATATCGAGGGATGTCGGGATCTCTGATTTCACTGTCCGAAAAGTTCTAAAAGCCGAGCATTATCATCCATACAAGCCGCTATATTCTCAATTTCTTTGTGATGGGGACGAAGACCGCCGCTTACAATTTTGTGAAGAAATGAGGAGAAAATCGAGAGAAGATCCTGCTTTCCTCCGAAAGCTAACATTTTCGGACGAGTGTGTCATGTCGTTGACAGGCAACATCAACAAGCACAATGTGCACTTCTGGACTACGACGAACCCGAATATTAGAATGACCAACCCAGGCAAGACTCCTAGCCTCACCCTGTTGGCCTGTATAGGCTATTCCGGACTTCTTCTCTACGATATCAGTTCAGAAACCATGAATGGATAGAGATATTCTGATCTTCTGTTGAACCAAGTCGTTCCTTATTTCTCTCGTGGCACTGGAAGAACCCTTCTGTTCCAGCAAGACGGAGCGCCTCCCCACTACTCTCTTTCAGCGCGTCAAATTCTAGAGACTCATTTGTCCAATCGCTGGATCGGCAGGAGAGGACCTATTGAATGGCCAGCAAGATCGCCGGACTTGACACCCTGCGACTTTTGGTTCTGGAGTCACCTGCGGCAATTGGTTTATCCTCCAGGTTTTATTTACAGGAACATTGAGGACTTGCGGGAAGAGATTGAGCGACAAATGAACAGCATTGCTCTCTCTTACTACCGTGATTCGTTGAGGAATTTTCAGAAACATTTTCTGAAGTGCATTGAGCATGACGGTGAGCTATTTGAAGAATAAAAATGTCAATGAGTACATGGAATGTTTAGTTTTTATTTCTAGATGGGTTTGTTCAAAGAAAAATGAAAATAAAGTAAAACAATTCACCATACAATAACTAAATATAAAGTTATCAAAAATCCGCAAAGACTTTTCTCGCACCCTGTATATTAACATAACACCTTCAAGATCACCATGTGGATCATAATGATGACACCTGTTAGGTGTCTGCACTCTGCAGTAGTGTATGAATACCGGTATGCAGTTTTGTATGACCGAGATTTGTTTTCAAAATGTTCTTCACTCATTGCCGAGTAAGCATTGCATGCGTACGAGTCTATGTAGGTCATTAAACCATAAAGCTTGCGAAAGAAGCATTTTAGCTATACTACAATCGCTTTTTAATCACTGGGCTTATATAGGCCTATATGCCAAAAATCAATTCAACAAGCTACTGGGCGGCATTTCGGTCATACTTGACGATAGTCATGCGTAGGCCTAGGATAAACTACCTGCATCATTAGGCATCATCGGTTGATTCTTTCGATGCACCTAAAATTAATCCTCTGAATCATTCTTCAAATTTTCAAACTTCAAGTTTTGTTCCATTCAGCTGTGTCTGCATATAGGGCCTCAGCCTATACAAATCAAAATGGGATTCAGAACTAAACTTGCTTCAAAGCTTCTTGGTGTTTCTGAAGCGGTATCATAATTGTCAAAAGCTCGTGGGCCGTTGGGTATCCCATGGGTAGATAAACAAATGTTCCGATGGATGGGCCTGGGAATGGATTAGTCCTTCTATGGACAACCCTGCTCATCAGACTTGAATAATTTAAGCACATGACATCTTAGTAACCGTAGACGCCGCGTTTCGCCTTAGGTTCGTCAAGTCACTGCTATTTATGTGTCAATGAATCTTTTCAACTCCATGACCATGTGGTACATAGTCAGAGTGTCAAATCAAAAGAATGTTTGCAAATAATAGTGAAAATTTTCAGATCAAAAGATTCTTTACTTTCCGGAGATTGTGTTCCAGTGGTATAAAACTATTTGATCAATTTTCAAAGCGGTGATATTTTGGAATTTATAACTGTGTTTACATACCATCCATCCGATAGCTAAACTTTCAATATTTTAGTATCATAAAACTTATCAGAAATCAAATAGAGTGAAAGCTTCTGATTAGAAATGTAGACATTTAACATGAAAGGAAATTGCATCGCTTATCAAGGAAATTTCATAAAGAGGTTGCAAACCACCGTCTGCTGGCTCAATTTTCGAGTTTGCTGGCTTAGGATATGTACTTTCCATCTTATTTCTCCAATCAGACTAAAGGGATCTGTCGAGTTAATGCTCTTTTCTCAATCGGATGCTAACGGAAAGCATTAGAGCTAACAAAGACCATGGAATTGAGTTATAAATGGTTTAATTGCAACATACTCTACATGCGGTTGGAATTCAACTGTAAATGTGGATAAATCAAATTTTCTTTGGTGTGATTTTATGATTCAATAAATAAATCTCCATCTTTTTGTCTGAGCAAATTGCGGACTCATACGGGTATATTTTAAAGTTAGCGGTGCTTTATCATTCATTGTCTTTGCTTGCGATACATTATTCTTTCACATCAGGTAATTTGTGATATGACAAGTGTGAGAAAGTCCCTTCATCAATGCTAAATCTTAGAATAATATTTACCTCCATCACATCGAAGTTACATGTAATTAAGAAGATTCACTTCTCCAAAGTAATTAGTGGCTCAAATTTTCTTCAATTTTCAGTGGCCCGATTTCGCTCTTTCTTTTGTAGCTCTATAGTGACAGTCAGTTCTTTGGTAATTTCTCGAAAACAGTAAAAATGCACATTTCGCATGTGGTACTACATCGCAACAAGAGTTCATTTAACCCTATTAGGACCGGGGGCACACGGTTCTCCTCCCTTAAATTTTCGATGTTTTGCTGGATAAAACTTTTTGATAACAGTGTCACAATAAATTTCGAGGTTCCTCTCTCGAATGATAGTGCCTATTTTGCACGATTCGAATACTATAGCAAAAATTTACTAGTAAATTGAAGAATTTAATTTCCATTTTTTTAATTTTTCATGAATCTATGTAGCCTATATTGTTTGACTTTTCAAAAATTGTTTATTGAAACCTAAGTATTTCCGCAAACTTTCGCTCAAAAATATGTACATGGTGTAATAAGTGCAATATTCTACGTTAACTTCAGCACTATAAATAGCAATTTGACATTTGAAAGTTAATAATGTCTTTTCATATATGTATTATTGTATTTTTCTATCTTTACAAATGTCTCGTTCTAATGACTTATTTGTTATAAAGACAAGGTTGTGATGCATTTTGATAGCAATCTCTCGAATGGTCACATGCATTTTGCATTATTCTGTAGGTTTCAAATCTAAAAATTCAAACCAAAACTCTATATACTTCATGGGCCTATACTATTAAACATTATGTAATTATATATACATTATTATGTTGTAGGCCTATATTTATTATATTATAATATTATTATATAATTTATTCATTATTTATATTATATAATTATCCTATACATGCATTATACATACGTTCACTTAGGAGAACCGCGTTACCCACCAAATTCATATAATGTACGGCCTTGACGCTTGAGGGAATACACGACATCCATTGCAGTCACAGTCTTCCTATTCGCGTGCTCCGTACAAGTAACGGAATCACGGATGACGTTTTCAAGAAATACCTTCAAAACACCTCTGGTTTCTTCATAAATCAAGTCAGATATTCGTTTGACACCACCTCGACGAGCAAGACGGCGGATTGCCGGCTTTGTGATACCTTGGATGTTATCGCGCAATACCTTTCGATGACGCTTAGCGCCGCCTTTGCCTCGTCCAGTCATTGTGTGATACATGTAGGCTACTCATTTTTGGAGATGAGATGAATGTGTATGTTAGCAATCTTGAATTGCACTTGCATAAATATTATGTAAATATGATACAGAAACATTATATCAAGAATCAATGCTACTCTAAATGACTCTAAATGAAAACATCAATTTTCTAAAAAGTGCTATTAAAAATGACCTTTAATACTGACTTTACAGTAAGTCAAATTTGCTTAAATTTTTGCTAAAACTTCAAAATACATACAAACTAAAAGTCACAAGAAATTGAACTTTGAATCCATTATTTGATTAGAAAAGAAGTTTTCTTCTTATAAAAACAATTTGTAGATTTTTAGCCGACAACTTGGTAGGTCTCGTGCTATGTACCCATAAATCCATTACATTATTAAAAATTGCCATGGTGTAATATGATGCTGATTCAGGTGAAGATAATAGACAAAAATGTAATTTAGTGATAAATAGGGCATTGTTTAGGCTATTCATGAATGATTTAATGTTGATAATTGATGCTTACAATAATGAATTCTCCCTGACTTTGCATAATAATCCAATCACAAAAAGCAAGAAGTTGCAGCTATTCCAATGCAAGGTTATCAAGTGTATGTTGTGAAAATAATAGTTTTAATCAGCATAAGCAACACAAAGATGACAAGAGTGCATGAAGCATCAATCCAATACCTGCTTCGCATTATTCCCTCCAAATAGACAATGAAAAATCAGTGCAGAAGAGATTAATGACATGATGTCAAGGATTCCTTCATTCAGTAAAATATATAAGTAGACAGACATGAAGCGCTCATGACTTTAAAACTCTATGATGAAAACCTGGGTGGTTAATGAAATAGACTGATGTCATGCAGGAAAACACAATGAAACCATTGTTTTGGCTTCTTGTTCAATTGACCAAATATTGATCAAATTATGTGACGTATCCGACAGAAAGTTTTATTTATGATATGAAGACATCTAAAATTAAGAGGCATCAAAATAAAAATGTGAAATGCAGAAAATGGTTTCTATTGCAGCACTATAAAGCAATCACCACTAAAATTGGGCTGCCATAGTAACAAGCGACTTGTATGGTTTATGCCCCTCCCCCACATTTTGTTGTTGACACCCTCGAGTGCTGCATCGTTATCGATCTTCTGTTGCTCCTAAGCGCAGTATCACTGCCGTCGCAAAAGCGGTCATTGTGTAAAATTCCTCTGGTTTGTAGAAAATTCACAGCACTTGCTTTGCCGTTCACTGTAGCTGCAGTGTAGACAACAATCCCATGAAGTTCATGATGATCCCATGATGATCACAGCACAGCAGTATCTTGTATTCTAACTGAGTATCCAAGGGACCAATCCTTCATCCCAGGGGTCAAGTAAGACTTCTCAATGGTGTTGTGGTATCACTCAGATCAAGTCTATTTTAAATCCAATGTGACTAAGTTTGATGAAATTCGATGACTTTGGAAAATTTGGAAAAAGTGGGGGTGCGGAATAGAAGTACCCGTTATGGTCCAAGTAGCCTTTGCTGCTTACGCTGCAGATTCATCAATGTAAAATCCATACTGTTGAAGATAAATATTCCTGTCTTTGGAATGAGCAATTTCCATTTACAATATATTCAGATAAAGCAGTCCAAACAGTTCAAGTGGCAGCAGCTTTCGAAGCACGTTGTTGCTCACGATGCTTCAACACAAAGCTCAGGTCTGATGTCAGTTCTATATTCGGAAGCCATCGGATGCACGTGTTGCATGCAATGTCTGATAGACTTGAGATTCATCCATTCAACATGTTACCACAGCCATTGCTAAAATGCTTGCACTAGTTCGACTTCGCAGATGAGTTTGTCACCACTGAGTATCAGTATACACTCGTATGTTTTCAGAAAACATAATAATGGATGCTACAGAAGCCCAATGACATCATGTTTTCATGATTTAACCTTCACCCCAGTGCGGGGAGCGGTGACCCCCTATCGAAAATTTTATCTAGCTTCTGAAGGAAGAAAGATACGAACTCGACAATTTAGATACCGTATATACTCGCCTGCAGGTCGATCCGACTATAAGTCGACCCCCGACTTTGCCGCCCAAATACTGGTACATTTCCATAGGCCCGCCTATAAGACGAGATGAAAAGGTGAAATTTTTGTAGAGTCAAGTTCGTCAGTAACAATTTTAATTTTAATTACAATTCACAAATCGTGAGCACCATCCTGCCGACGCCTTGAACTTTTCAATGCCGATCTTCCGCTCCTTGGCTAGTGCGAGTGCCACAGAATTAGATTCATCTGCGCGCGCCTCGGTTTCCTAGAAAGGAAGAATTGTATGTAACATTAATATCGAAATGGCACATCACATCACACAACTTGCTCCTTCTCGAATGGATAATTCGTGTATCGCTTGCTATTGGAAATGGCAAGCAATAAGCTGTCAGCAAAGGACACCAGAGCCAGTGAAAGATGCGTGCGTGCTGTGCTATCACCTCGCACACACCAAAACAAACATCGATGTGTGGCTTCGATTCAATGTATGCACTATACAGTGAGCAATGCCGAGGAGAGGATGTGAAATCATCAAGTGAACTAATTTTCGTACGCCTGCTACTTTCTTTAATAATGATCGGAAGGGTCAACATTATGGAGAAAACTTGCGGGCAATGATCTGAATTCTTCGAATCTGAAGGAATTTTGGCAATCGAAGCACTTCGCTGGAACTCACATTAATCCGCAAGCGACGCACGACTTTTTTTCCTATCTCTGTAAGGTATTAGGAATTCCTTTTTGCCCACCTAATAGGTTCCTCAATGTGACGTCCGTTTCGTATTAATCACACTTCTAGCAAACCGAAGCAGATTAACAAAATATTTAATTCTGTGGCGAGTGCTTTGATTCGAATGGACGTCCGTGTGACGATGATGATGCCGTTCTTTCAAAGTCCCACGAGCCATTCCTTCAGGCCCTTCTCCAACTCCATGTTGTGACACGGCGTTGTTCGCATGTTCTTGGTCCGCGTCTTGCATTGAGTCAGAGCGTCTTTCTCCTTTCTCCAGTCTCGTGCACACTTCTCGCTGACCCCGTACTCTCATTCGGCGGCTGAATTTGATGAGCGCTGGGCTAAGGCGATGACTTTGAGTTTGTAGGCAGCGTCGTAGGATGTTCGTCGTTTCGGCATGATTGTGTCTGAACTACGTACTGGTATGAGGAGCAACCAGATGAACCAGTATGAATAGCGATGTATTGAGTATTGCGCGCGCACCGGTAACTGCGGTAACAGAAGAAAAATGTTATAAATTTAATGGGACGCGCCTATAAGTCGAGAGCCCTACTTTTGGAATGAATTTTGGGTAAAAAAGCTCGACTTATAGGCGACTACATACGGTAGCTTATTTTCTATGTATTCCACAGCTTTCTATTAATTTTGAATAGCATCGGCTGAATACTTTCGTCACAATGCGATTTCAAAAATTTGAATGTACAACAGATTTGTCGAAGTTTGCACTATTTTCGCTTTGAATGTTTTCAGATGTGCTCATGTAATTAATTAAAACTATTCGACTTTATAAAAGAAAGTGTTCTCGTATCAATTTGAACAAAAAATGATAATTCCCTTGTAGATTATATTTAGACTTGGACGTTTTAATATTTATTGGTCTTTCTCATCTTTTTATTATGATATTTTTACTCGTCATCAGAAGAGCTTTTATTTGGTGCATTTTATTTTGAATTTGGTCAAATGGTTTCTAAGATAGGGGAAGAAATAATAACGAAGTAAAAAAGCACATTTTTGACATTTTACCTTACATTTGACCTCCCGAATGACCTTGAATATCAGAACAATGATAATATTCTGACTCGTCATCATGAGAGCTTTCATTTGGTGTATTTCATTTTGAATTTGTACATTTTGTTTCGGAAATAGGGGGGTGATGAGCGCATCCCCCGGCCCAGAAGGATGTGTTTGTCAAAGCACCCCAGTGAGGCTAGGGTTAACGTTTGAAGTTTGGTTTGGCAAAGTGTATGCGACAAGTAATTTAATGGGAGTTTAATTAATTTAATTCGAGTTGTTTTACCCTTTACCCTTAATGCGGTTGTGTGCGTATGCGCTCCTGGTTGGAAATCTGCATTCTTGGATTATTTCCTGTTCTACCAGCCCATCTGATTCGAAAGTGGTGTCATTCGACGGCTGATCGCTTCATCTACGTTTTGATATATAATTCATCTCCGTGGACATCGCAGTGCTCAGAAAAGTCGACATAAGTGCTTTTGTGATACTTGTATCAATTCACTTCCGGCTTTGAGTGATACTGCAATTCGTGCCGCTATTGCACCCGGCTTCTTCTCTCCAGGAATAAGATATTCTTGTCACCTCCATGGCAGCAGTGATCGGCTGGTGCATTGGTATCGTCTAGCGCTCTGCTGGGTCAGTGCATCGGAGGTTTCTGGGCTCAAATCCGCACCTTTCTTTTTGTTCACCGGTGAATTGACAACCATTTCGTGTTCTTTTTGAAATGACCAACAAGAAGCATGATTTAAGCTTTTTTTACGTCAACGCTACAAGCATCCGTGGAAAACTTCATGAATTCAACGTCCACTTCGATGCAGCATCTACAAAAGAATATGATGTCCTATCGATCACAGAGACATGGTTAAATGACAATACTTTTGACGGAGAAATTCTATGTAATTCAAATTACACAATTTTTCGTAAAGATCGGGATCATCACACAAGCAGCAAGAAGGACGGTGGTGGTGTACTTATTGCCACATGCAAAGAATTATCGGCAGTCCGGCGTGTTGATTTGGAATCTAACTCAATTGAGATTATATGGGTGGAAGTGATTAACAACCCATCTCGCAGCATCTTTATCGCAACAGTATATTTACCACCTGATTCAACATCTTCTGCAATAGATGAAATGGAGGTCTCGTTGGAAAGAGTTCGATCAGTTGCTAAATTGCATGATTCTGTGATTGTCCTGGGCGATTTCAACATGTCTGATGCTGCTTGGGAAATCAACCACAATAGCAATTACGCATCATGTGTAAATTCATCATCTGTCTCTCGCAAAACTGCACGTTTCTTGGATATGATGAACAGTTGTGAGTTGCGGCAGCACAATGCCTTGAATTCATGCCACAACAAGCCGCTTGATCTTGTGCTCACCAATACCAAACCTGTTGAGATAAGCCATTCGACAAATCCATGTTCCTCTACCCACCAGGCATTGGATGTTAGGGTGGGATCTCCGGTAACAAAAAGTGCTGATCCATGTCACAGAAGTACCTACAACTTCAAAAAGGCTAACTTTGATATAATTCAAAAGATGCTTACTTTAGTTTGCTGGAGAAGTTTTATTTGTTATGATAATGTGAACGAATCTCTATCAAATTTTTATGATGTCATATTCGCTATAATAGCTGACTGTGTACCTCTTGTGAAATATTACAGTTCAAAATTCCCTCATTGGTACGACCGTGATCTTATTTCTCTTGTTAAGGAGAAGGAAAGAGCTCGAAAGCAATTCATCAAGAGTGGAAGGGATAAAACCTCAGATGCTTTCAAGACCTTTTGACAATTACGCAAGGAAGTCAAGCTGATGCAGAATTCTCGCCATGCTAAATTTGTAAAGAATGTAGGAGAAGACATCAAAAATAACTCAAAAAGATTTTGGACGCATGTCAAGTCCCAGAGGACGTCATCATCGCTGCCAAAAGTTATAAACCATAATGGCCATCAACATTTCGGTTTTCACGACATTGCACAAGCTTTCGCAAAGTACTTTGAATACATACATGTATTTGCGGTTCACAGTACTGTTGAACGTCCAAGTTGTTGCTTCCACGATGCTCCCTTATTCCAATTGCCCACAATCACTCCAGAGGAAATGAAAAGTGAAATCCTGAGACTAAGCCCGAATTCAGCTAGTGGTTATGGCAATGTTTCAGCAATTTTTCTTATTCGTCGCGCTGAACAATTGCGTGCTCCTTTGGCAACCATATCCAATATATCTACATCCAATGGAGAATACCCTCACTTGTTGAAGCGCAACAATGTATTTCCTCTTTACAAAAAGAAGGGTGACAAAACCAATGTGGAATCCTACCGCCCAATTGCAATACAGCCTGTCATAAGTAAACTGTTCGAGCGAATTGTGAATAAGTATCTTCGTTTTCATCTGAAGAAACTAATATGCAATAAGCAGCATGGCTTCGTTCCGAACAGATCAACCTTGAGCAACTTGACATGCTACAAAGAATTCATAACATGTGCCCTTGGCGATGGAGTCCCGGTTCATTCTATCTACACGGATTTTAATAAAGCCTTCGATTCTGTGTGTCACGACTATCTGCTATTGAAGCTATAGAACCAATTTGGAATTGCTGGGTCATGTTTACGCTGGTTCGAAAGCTACCTTCGCGACAGATTTCAACGAGATGTCGTCTGCGGGCAAGAATCGGAGTAGAGTCTCGTCACATCAGGCGTCCCCCAAGGGTCCATCCTTGGACCATTCCTATTTCTCATGTTTATCAATGATATTCCGTCTTCTCTTTGTTCATGCGAATCGTTGATGTTTGCTGACGACTTGAAGCTTTTTAAGTGTGTTTCTACTGAAAGTGATTGTCAGGATCTGCAAAATGCTTTGAACTGTCTAGTACATTGGTGCTCCAAGTGGAAGATGTCATTAAATCAGGGCTGTGGAGCCGATGCGTTATCTCATCGGCTCCGGCTCCACGACACTGATGTGAAAGGCTCCGGCTCCGACTTCAAATTCAGGTTCTATCTATGCTGGTTATCCTGGATCCGTTGAACGGGTTTTTTGGATAATGGTGTGGCCTTTAGAGGCTTGCTACAATCATCAAATTAGTTTTCATTAACAAGCAACGACTTAAGTTAATAATAAAAATGATAATAGTCTAATATAATGACAAATAACATACTTGTCATATATTTTTGCATGAATTGACTATCTCTGAAAGATAAAATAAAGTTATAGCCTGGATTGGTTAAATTAGATAAAGATCTCCCGCACTGGCTAAACATAAATTGGCCTAGCCTGCAACCAGTCTACTACGAGGCTACATTAAATAAGACCACATGAGTGATGATGATATACCTAATTAGCCGTCACAGGGGCCGAATAGTAGTATAAGCTTTTTAACAAAGCTTGAATATGAAACTGGATAGCGTATGCCTCTAAATAGCTTATAGGGCCTGTATCTACTCGAACATGGAAAGGGTATCGGCTATATAGCCAAATATACAGTATCAATAAAGATATCAATTGCTTTATTGAATATTAAAGTGTATATAGGCTAGCTTAGGTTGTCATTGTTATTTGTTATTGCCTTTATTCAATAGTCTGTTGGTCCATGAATAATATGATCGGTTGGTAGCCCACGACTCATCATCTGTACAAATTGTAATTTAGATAGCCTCATTGCAGTGTAGGCTAGAAATGTACAATTGAAAATTATACTTAAAAAAATTAAAAATATCTAATTTAGGACAAGTTTTGCAATTCTATGCAGCATACTTAATAAGTTAAGGCATAACTTGCATTATATTAATTTCGTATTTTTCATTATGGCGTAAAGTTGCACTAAATAATTCATCAATGATACATGTATATTATTATATTCAATTTATGTATAACACATTACCACTATTCCTCTGATGATGGTTAGGCTGATGAAACTGAACTCGGAGTATCACTCAGTATGTTGCAGGGTGCTATGCATAATAAAAATTTGACTGCGAGCACCGAGCAGAAATCCCATCTACTTTGCTAGCTTTCGACTGCGCGTGCGGTTTAATGTCACAGACAATAGAAAAGGGAGGTCAAAAGGTGCCTTTATTGAGAGGGTCTCAGTCTTTTTTTATTGTTTACATATAAATCAGCATGATATCAACATAAAGTATTGACAGACGGAAAAAATAATAATGAAAATTCTTGAAATCCACAGGTCTATGACATTTGGGGAAATATTATTACACGATACGGCTCTTGTGCAGTCCGCCCCCCCATTTTTTCTCTGGTCAAAAGATGCAGCACCATTGGATGTCCGTTTCAGCATCACCGGTTTGAGTGAAGCATTCCGTGCTGTTGTAAAAATCTACGTGGGTAATTGCGATGTCATGGTCGCAAACTTCGTCAGCAAGTCAACATTGTAATTTGCCTTCGGGTTTTTCGCATTGAAATATACCCTTTGAATTTTGAAGTCAAAGGAAATTCATTGTGACTGAGATACCTTTAAAATAATAGGGCGCTACTAGAAGAGGCTGGGTCGCTTATTGCTATAGCCATGTGAGGACTTGTAGTCACGTCATTCGTGTGAGTGTGAAGAGTTATCCCTCCAATCAAAATTGATCAAATTGAATAATCGATTGTTTTGAAAAATGTAGGTGGGGGGACTGCACAAGAGCCTACAATACAATCTAAGGAAATTGACATTGTCACAGATGCCAGTAGCTTCTGCCAGTAGCCATACCGATAGATGATAGCCTACATAGTAACCGTATTAGATTTAAGACATTGCGCAAGAAATGTAGCTATATTATCTTTGCTGACTGAACTGGAAATGTGTACATAAATGACTGGCGACTTGTCTCTAGGAATCTACAATCATCTAGTTAGCATGCATATAACAAGTCTTCAAATTAATGGATTTTGGAGAATACGTTGTCAATATGGAAATTAGTCTTACGAAACATATGCAATAAAGAAATATTACACATGTGTGTAAATATATAATAAATATAATGCAAAAGAAGGCGGCAACTGCAAAGAAAGATGTCGTGGAGGACAGATCATTGGTATACTTAAAATACATATCTTTAGATTTCAAATGATTTAATTTTTTTATGATGCCAATTAATAACTTTCAAAATTCTAGATTTATATCAAAGCTCAAACTATCGGAGCCGGAGCCTTTGTGATAAATCGGCTCCGACCAAAACCATCGGCTCCTTAAGGCTCCGGCTCCACAGCCCTGCATTAAATATTGGCAAATGTTTTTCCTTGAACTTTTCACTGAAACGATCCCGAAATGTGGACTATGATTACATGTATGTCATCGGTGACATTATTCTGAGCCGCGTGAGTCATATGAAAGATCTGGGAGTTTATTTTTCTTATAACATCTGTTTTTCGACTCACATCAATCACATACTCAAAAAGGCTTTTCGAATGCTGGGGTTCGTAAGGCGAACGTTGAAGCCTTTCAAAGATGTGGATCTATTAAAGATACTATACAATTCGCTTGTGCGGTCATCTTTGGACTATTGTTCGCCTATTTTGTCGCCGGAAGCGAAATATATGAAAGAAAGAATCGAAAGAGTTCAAAAGGTTTCTGTCAAAGAATTGTGTTTTCATAGAAGAATCATGTACAGCAGTCAATTGTATGCTGATCACTGCACATCTTTTGGACTTGCGACTTTGGAGAATAGACGAAGCATCTTTGACTTCATATTTTTACATAAGGTTCTTCACAGTCATGTAAATTGTCCTTTTCTGTGTCCTCCATCAGCTTCAAATTACCAAATCGGAGAACGAGACATACCTATTTTCTCACCTACGAATCGCACCGTGGTCTTCTGATTCGGAAGCATGACTTTATTCCTCGAACAATCACGATGCTCGGCTGCATTTCTGACATCAACTTTTTTAACTTCAATCATGCAAAATTCAAGTGCATCATAAAGACACGTTTTACATGATGCGGATGTTGTTTTTAAAATTCATTCCTCTGACTATATTATTTTCATTTCAACTTCAATTTTTTTAAAAAAGTGACTGTAACTGGCGAAAGCTGTAGTCATTTTATCGAAATAAAGAAAGTATTTTTTGGTAGTGAAGGTGTAAAAGTGATCTATTAAAACCTGACTTATAGTCAAATTGAAATCTTGCGAAGTATATTCTCAAAATGTTTTACATTAGTCATATAAAAAAATGCATTCTTTTTCAGATGCGGATTCAGCAGGACTATCAGAGATGGTGAAAGCACTTCAACGCGAAGATTTTCTGCTCAATTCCAATCCTGATCTTCAGCTTGTTGATTTCTGTCCACATTCACCACTTCTTCCATTGCTTGCAATGCATCGAAAGAGACATATTGTAGCAATTTCGCCGTCACACCAACAACTGACTGTCCTTCGAAGACTTTCATTGCTTGAAAATGTCTCCCAGTCTAGTGGTTATCTCACCACTTTGTGGCGCTGGATTGATGCCCCATCGGCTAGATCGATGCTTACTGGTAGTCCTGAAGCTCCTTTGATATCATTATCTGATATTAGACTCGGGAATCTACTACCTGCCGATCATGGCTTGATAGTGCGTCTTTGTGTGACGCAGCTGGATGCAGAACTTCTGATGAACGAGTTTTGGAGATCGGTTGAAGTTATCAAAGTCGAAGACGATTCTGAACAGACTGTTAATGCTCAGATTTCGCAAGAAATGCGAAAGAGGGTATATTTTGGTGTCAACAAAACTTTGTTTTTTGCAGGCTTTAAGCCATACTCAAATGCCGGTGCGCCAGTACATTTCAATGGAGATTTGAATCATTTTCAATGGCCTGAAACTTTGCTTTGGCGGAGAGTAGCGACTCCATAGCCTCATGCTTTCTGGTGACGAGATTGGACATTTTCCCTCATATCGTTTTCTATTACCTTTTTCATACTTCTTTGCCGCTGTGCTATTATTTATGCATAGTATTGGTCATAAATATGCGCCTAATTCATAAAAAATGTGCGAGTTCATATAAAATTCTGACTAGCTTTAGCTAGATGCGTTTAAAAGCATTCATTATACCGATAAAGATACATTCAGATAGCGGTTTGATCATATATTAGTAAGCTTAGTTCAATGAGACCAGGCAACCAGCTTTGATCACTAATCAGCACCTAAGACATCGCACAATATTTTCCTTTGTCAATTCATGAACGTGAACATTTTATATGAGGATTTTTTATTCAAAGTTGCGCCATTCATATATTATACATTTTTCTATTTCATTGGGTGTGTCAAGCACGATGCTAGAAAATCGTTTAGATAAACTGCATTTATGCTATTGCACCTATTATATTACCTCATGTGATTAACCGTATTATACAGGCCTACTATAACACGATCTCATAAGCTGCGCATGTATTTATGACAAACATTGCATATTTAGATTTAAATGAAGCCAAGCAACTCCTTCAACATTCATATGCAGTGTCATATAGAGTCTGTTTTGCTGGAATGTGCTGTATATTGTTGTTTTGAAAGTAGATAATAAAGAGATAATCCAAAATTAACTGTTTTCTCCGTCATGTCCTCTTCTATTTAATATTCAGCGTATTACTTGTAAATACATTGCTTTTTCGAACACATGTTGTAAGTATTCTCAACCTGCAGGTTTCATAGAAAAAATTACATCCAAGTGATGTTGGAATAACAACAATAGCAACCTCACAGATCAATACGCAAAATATTGATTTTATTAAATGGATTTACGAAGCATGTTTTCTCAGTCTAAAAGCAAAATTTCAACAGAAACTTTCACTGACTTGCCCTTGAACCAGGGATGCGGAGTCCTATCATTTTGATATGACAGACTCCGACTCCGGGTGGCAAGTATATGTAGCCTAGTTTTTGAAAAATTAACTGGTAGCCTGCATCATAGATCATTATAGGCTTACCTGAACCTATCTTTAGTGATCAATTCTGTATCAATTGTCAACTATTTTCGATGAAAGTTGATCAAATGTCGCTTTAAGTTGGATGCATGCGACTCGGCTCCTCCCATCTTGTTGCTGTGTGCTTCACACGGTTTTTCTCCAGTCTCTACCAAGCAGGAAAGTCCTCCATCCTTCTCCAAAAAATATGCGTACTTTCGATTTCAATATTCGCTTTAGAGGAGCCATCACACACAATTAACGTGAGGGTAAGATGCAATGTTCTCAAACAAACTAGTATTTCATTTTTGTCTCTGACCTTTGGTGCGTAAGTGTGATCGAGACAAGGAAGGCTTGTCTTCTCTGCTAAATCACCGAGTGAAAAGACAATCCTTTTTTCACTATCACGGGTCATTCCCTCAACTATTACAAGCTTTGCATGCAGCAGTGTCTATGTACTTTTGTTTGACGGAGAAAGTTCACATCAAGCAGTGACAGCTATATGTACGAGGACAAATAATTTGTTTGTATTAAGTTTCGAGTCTAGTTATTGGCCGGAGTTCGGAGTCTTATAATTTAATAGGACTCCGACTCCAGCAAAAATGATAGGACTCCGGGACTCCGACTCCGCATCCCTGCCTTAAACGATGTGTTGTTTAATCCTGAAGATCAAAGATCCCAGTCATCGTAGTTATTCCTGTCGTTTTATATGTGCACATGAAACTCATTTATTCATCATCCAACATAGAATGCAAGTCCGAATAACACTACTTGTATATAGAGTGCCTTATTAGCACACGATATTTTCAATAGCTGTGGAGAAGTTTTGTATAAGCTCTAACTTTGCGTGACATTCGTGTGAGCCTTTTGCTGAGAAATCAAATTCTTGTAAAATTGTAATTGAAGTTTACTAGCAGGGATAGTTTACATCTCTCAACATCGACACAACTCCATACCCCGGTAAATATTCATCATGTAGGTGATACTTTCAACTAGTGTTACAAAGCGCAAATATTACCATAGAAGTTGATAGCAATGAAACCTTCAGAATGGAAGTAATAGTCCGGCAGTCAGAACGAGTTTCTGCAGGGGACGAGGCCAAAAGTGAGACTTTCACAAAAAGATGTACTGTCTGTGATTGCTACGAATCTGCCCGTCTGCCGAGTTCTAGTGAGTTCATCTTCTAGTCAGACAGGATCAAAGAAGAACACATGTAAGACCAATGGGACGCAGATTGCAGTTTTTAGCTATAATAAGATTTTGTATGTGTGACATTCGTGTGAGCCTTTTGCTGAGAAATCAAATTCTTTAAATTGTTTAAAATTTGAGATCACAACATATAGTAGGCCTACATGTATTCGCAGTGCTGTTCATCTTTGCATTCACGTGAAAGTTGAATTCTTTACAATGCGACATTCTCAGGCTTCAAGTTGGAAGAGCGATATCATTTTTAAAATGCTGAAATTGTAATTTTCGTGAAAATATTTATTTTTGTAGTTTTGTTTTCATCAGTTGTCTTATATATATATGTCATGGCTGTAAAGAACACTACATAGGTGAAACAGGTGCATCCTTAAGAGCTAAAGTTAGAGTCCACAAACAGCAATTGAATAATCCCATGTACAGACAAATAAAGCTGAGTGAACATCTTGAGAAATGTGGCAAGGAACATTTTAAGATTTTCCCATTTTATGTGATTCAAATTGATAGTGATATAGAGCGCAAATGCGAAGAAAGATATTTCATTGATCTATTCAAGCCTAAGCTCAATAATTCATCTACAGGAAATCTATGAAATGTTTTATATCTAAAGCCTATTTTTTGTATTATGCATGTTATCATCTATAACTTTCACTTTAAATGTATTTTTGAATGCACCTGAAGGTTGATTGAAATGAAAGCGCTCGTGCATCAATTGTTTTTGATTTGACTATTTGGGTTCTAGTTTTTCATATATATTACTGAATACTTCGTTTTACCTTTTATATTTTCTGTATATATATATAAGTTAATGCTGAAAATCAAAGATGAGGTTGAACGCAAGCCGAATAATAGACACACCGAGCATGAGAATGATCTAAAATTTATTCACTGGAATGTCCCTCTTCTTAGCAAGCGTGTCGAAGAGCTAAAGAAACGCATTTATACTGTCAATAAATCGTTACCTGAAAACTTGAAAATTAGATTGATTTTCAAAACTCTAAAAATCCTTGATTTTTGTCAGAACGTTAATGCTATTTCAAGTGAGCTTAAATCTGATATTGTGTACCTTTACAGCTGTGATCGCTGCCAAATTCGATACGTTGGCGTTACAACACGCCATTTAGCCACTCGGATAAACGAGCACATTTCTGGTAAACCGACCCCTACAGAGATATCTATGCACGTGCACAATCCGTCACGTGAGAATTTCAGCATCGTCGGTAGAACTAAATTTCCTAAAATTCTAGAAACGATATTGATCAAAAGCAACTTTGACACACTTGCTAACGAGAGGAGTGGATCTCACCCAATCAGACTTCATTTGTAAATTTCACCATAGTTTTTCATTTTTGTATATAAGCCATTCCGTATCTGCTTTTACCATTTGATTGTAACGCTGATGATGGTATGACCTCAAATACCGAAACATGTCCGGAATAAAATCTCACTGTTGAGTACGATGGTTTTGAAAAATATTACCCTGGGCGATCTTTCTTTGAAAAAAATAATATATATATGCAAATGCGCATGTATGAATGTAATTTTAGGAAACTATGCAAAATATTCTAGTTTTATGCTTTATTGCTTCGGTGGTACCTGGTTTGGTTGCCTTTCAATCACCATTCGACAAAGTTTTGGCATTAATCTATACATTATGCACTTCTTACCTCAACCTATTGTACATAAATTTATAGTATAAATCAATTTGTATTCTTTGTATTCCTGATGATGTGGTTTTAACCACGAAATATTGAAAGTATTAAAGAAAATTAAATAGCAGCTCGGCTTATCAATCTCCTTATTCATATCATTTAATTACCATCAGAATGCTGCTTAAGGAAAATTGCAATTTATTGTACATTCCTTACAGTGGATTGTGTATCAACAAAGCTACATGCTGCTTCACATGCAAGATGGAGCAAATTATTTATCACGAAGGCACACAGATTAGTCAGTATTATTCTTCGATTTGATCTCTATTCCTCTGTATACTGATATAAAATTGGCGGCTCTACTGAATTGTATGAGCAGCAAACTACATATTCTTGCAGAAAGTTTTGCTGTCTCAGTAGAAGTTTTGCATAGTTGCTGCTATCAAAGCTAATTTCAGTAATTTATTTTCCACATGAATGCAATTAGAAGAATTTAGAGTCACTCAGCATCTACAACAATTTCACTTCCGCAATTTTATAAGTACAGTCTTTAAGTCTCCGTACGTTGATATCAAAGAATGAGATCGGAAGAGCGTGATGAACGTTCTCAGTTACTCATTATTAAAAGCAGTTGCTGACGTCTCAATAGAACTGATTGAAGGTGCAGCACATGCTTTAAGTCTGAATTCTATACTATTTGCTTGAAGAACGATGCAGTAATTTAGTGAACCCTTCCCATTTGTTACCATGTTCTGTCCTACTAATATTTTGAGTCGATATTTTTCAATTGTTGACCGGCTTTATTCGCCCTCGATCCCTGGCGAATCTTTTGATCATCCTTTAACAGTAGAACGGCCGAGCCCGTCAATTGACGATTTTCTAGTTTTAAAACTGTTATAACTTTTTTCTGTGAAAAAATTTTGCAATCGGCTCTCGTGACTTTTAATGATTCTATATGATGATGAAAATGACTAACCTAGAGATTTTATTGGTGACTGCTGTCATAGTTTTACAAATAATTTTAATATTATTATACCTATAAAGGCGAAACCCCGTCAAAATTCTTTGCCAGGCCTGCTCGGCAGAATAGGGTCTTCTTGCCATCGTGTCAAATTTGAGAGTGAAATGGAATCACAAGGCGACCGCGCTGGCAAGGCCAGATGAACACTGCTCCTCGCCTGATTTGCAATAATTACGCCTCTATTTTGATCTAGACAATATTTGATTGGGTGTGCGAAAACAATACAATCTCTCGAAGTATCACCGCGTTCTCCTTTGTGTGCGCTCGCTCGCTGATTGAATGCGAGCTCTATTGATGTCTATAAAGGAGAAAAGCACAGTGTCCTTGTAAGATAACGTCGCACGCGTTACGCAACGTGTGTTCAGAGGCCAGAATTTCAATCACGATGGTTGCTTTGACAAATGCATCAATGAGTGAAAAATATCACAATGGCATGGCCAGCTACCAAAATGAAAAACTGAAAAGACGATTTTTTTCGAAATTATGACCTTAATTAATAGAGTCTTGCTTTGTTTTTGTCTGATAATACATAGCTTAATCATGATTTTTTAAGATGTAGCTTTATTATTTGCATTATTTTAAAGTTAAATAGTAAAACGAGTTATAAGAATAAAAATCATCAATTGACGGGTTTCGCCGTTCTAGGTATAAAAATCTTCGGCCGTTCTAGTGTTAAACCAAGCAAGCAATGGCCGCCAGACTTCTAATAGCTTGCTTTCTACGTATTATGCAACTTTTGACAGAAGTTATGACCGCATGTTTGTTTTGACCGAAGGATAACAAATTTGGCACAATACTTTTGGCGTGAGAGCGATTTTAAAATTTGAATGTTTTTAAATAGTCTGCCTGATTTCGGTATATTCACTTCTAATGTATATTGGGACATCAATTCTTGATGAAAAAAGTTGAGATTACATAAAGGATTCTTCCTATTAGCATAGATGTTCACAAATGCAAGATCTTTGAATTTGAAATCATTTGCATATTATGGAAATTCAAATTTCAAATATGATTTTTTATTATTTTTGTACTTTTTTGTTCTTCATCTAATTAGCAACTACTGAGACTTCGGAATCATGTTGCTTTTAGCCTCAGAGTCTCGCTAGAAGGCCTCGAATTGGGTTGTTTCTTCACCTGTAGAAGCTAAATACTGAAATTTGCGATTTTAGTGTTATTTGAATTGAACTAAAAGTTTGAATTATTTGACCTTTGACCTCATCTGATACAATGATGAGATCTCATAATGATTAATAATCATCGCGCTATTAACCACCTTAACCATATCTTTCGATTAGTGTATGGTTTATTAGTTTTTGTCGTCATTTTCCACTTCAAAGCGTGATCTAATGGAAATTTATTGTAAATGTGCAGGTTTTGACCTTTGACCTTCACCTCAGGCCAGAGATGACCTCAGAAATACAGCTGATGCTGCTTTTCTAAATCCCCTTTAAATTCCTTTCTATTGAGGTGTGGTTTGGCAAAATTGGTGCAATAGTTTGGGAGTTCAGTGGGGGGGGGGGAGAAATTCCCTTCCCCCAGTGAGGCGAGGGTTCAATGCGCTCGGCATGTCTTATGATTGATGAATTCATTGATGCGCATCATTGATACCACATTAGTTTAGATTTGGATGCAGTGAAACACATTCAACGAGCATGGTACTTATGCGACTGTCATGGATTTGTGACTCACACTAACTTAATGAAGAATCGCTTGCATAGCTATCTCTATTTACGGGTATGATATAGTCATTCATATTTTCACTGATTAATTGCCGCTTGAGATTTCAAATTACGTGCAAAATGCATCACTTACTACTCACAGTGGTGGACACCGCCAACGAAACATTTTGATGTATGTAAACCGCTAGTCCGCTGCCGCAATACGTTACATATCTCCACCACCTGCTAATCCACTAAATCTAGAAAACATTACGCGAAAATACTATCCGCAACAAAAGTTGAAGACCAATGCATATTTCCCATTTCTCTGACATCTTAATCGAAGCGTTATTCAAAACTTGATTCGGAATATGTTCATTTAACCAAATTAATTTTAAATGCTTTCAGATGACTCATAAACTAAATGTATGGTGAATATCAGCTACAACGCCTGAATTTAGAATAATTATGATGCGTGTACATTCTGTATACGCCAGACTCTTACAGGGCATCTCCATTGATTTGATTGATACATTCTGTGTACAGATGTTTAATGTACATTTGGTTCATTCAATTACTAGTCAAAATGGACATGAAAAGAACCACATCCTGCTACAGGGAAAGCCTTAAATTGAAATTTAAAAGAAAGGAGTGCTCTTTGCGACATTTTTTTAAATTTCTTATCCAGAAAGTCAACAACTTCTAACATTTAGTGAAAGAAGACTGAAATAGGCCTTCTTTCAAGCGGTTCGAGATTTTTGATTGTCCTGTTGAATTCTTGGCAGAAACATGTTTCAGATGCTGCTAAAAACTTTTTCGAATACATAGATACATATTGACAGGAAACGTGGCTGCACAAACTTGTAGACCTTTGAGTTTAGGAGATCTGAGTTCAGGTTTTCGAGAAATTTAGCGCACAGAAGTAGGTATCATCGCAATTTATCAACGGCTATTTCTTTTTATGCCTCAGAGATTACATGGAGATGATCCAAAATTGAGGTGGGCGAACACAGTATTAAGCACTTAATAACACTTTATTAAAGTTAAAGAGCTAGTCGAAATGAGTTCTAATGAAACTTTGCTATTGTAGCGTGATAAATACATTAAATTCTATACAGAATTGCTTATCCATAGTATTGCAACAGTTTAGTGAAAATTGTAGGGTTGTCTTAACCCTCAGAGACCTGAGCTTTTTCACACCCCCTTTAACATATTCTTAGTTTACCTGCTTAAATCGATATCAAAACATAAGGAAAGTTGATTTTAAGTAAAACAATGATGTTTGCGTGTAGCAGGTCGGTATAACGAATCCCTTGAGTGACTTTCAGCCTTCACAGTAAACACGTGCGAAAATATGGTGTTTTTGTAAGTCAACCACATTTAGTACAGCATCATTTGTACTAGGAGGCGGCTTTACGATATTTTGTGTCACCATAAAGCCTCAGATAGTTGATTTTGATGAAATTGATTTAATTCATGCAGCTAATCCTTTCCATTTGTACATTCCTTCAAATTTATCCAAAGTTATCAGAAATAGACCTAAAATGAGTCAAAATTGCTGTGCTGCTAGAACCAAAAACAGCTGTGGAGATCTCAAACTTATCATTACTGCTGTGAAAAGTTTGTCATCAATCAGTTTTTGGTGCTCAACTATGAATATAATGATAGCTTTCATTTTGGACATCGATTTATGTCGAGTTGTTCATATAGGCCAACCAGTCACGCGAGATCATGTGCGAAAGCAAAATATTCACATTTTGCGATCTTCCAACACATTGCACATCTACGAGCATGATGCAAACAATGAATAAATGACTTTCACATCATTTTTGATATATCGTCAGCGTAAAAAATGAAATAGAAAAATGTGGCTCCGGGGTCCTGAGGGTCAACTTTTGTAACAGATGGTAAGCGGAACTAAATTGATCCGCCAGTTTCCACTAAATATATTGTCTATCTCATATATAATAGTTCACATAGTGCAATATAATAGTACAACAATACAATAATAGTACAATATAGTTCGTATAACACCGTGTCGCCTAATGCGGCCACTTGTACAGTGAAATTATCCGGTTTCGACGACATTGCCTAAGATGAAATACCTACTAGTTATCCTACATAAATGTAATGGTCTTATTAAGAATAGCAAGAATAAAATGATTATGACAGTGTCATTAATAATTCTTTTAAATTTTTATAATGCATATTGCATACATTCTAATATTTGCTCGAATAAATTCTGTATTACTCTACAAAAATTACAAAATTATCTTTACAGATCACAGAGTTGATTGCCGAGGTATGATGATAATTGCCCCAATAATGAGGTTCGCTTAGCCTTGTGGATGTCCTTCCACATTGAAAGGAAGATCGACCTTGATAGCAGCGCTGTAGCCTATAATCTCCATGGCGAAATTGACGAAGATCTGCTCTCCGAGAAGTACTTCATTTGTCAGATGATCTTCTATAGCATCAATGTCTAGCCAAGAGTTTAAGTTCGTGGTTTTGACCTCGATTGTTCATACCTTTTCCTAACCTTACGTATCTCCTACTCATAAAATTTAATGAAATAAATTAACCTGCTCATTGTGTGCTCATGTCGGCAAAACTTGGAGTAACAAACGTTTTGAGAGAGAGAGAGAGAGAGAGAGAGAGTTCCCATTTCATTTGAAACACGCTACTTTAAAATTGAATTGACCATCTGAATTATAAATTGAAATGTTGATGAAAAGTTGTCTGCTATCTAGCAAGACACTCTCCCTTCAAAACAGGTTTTATGCTTATAAATACAACGTATTGTAGGACAACAAGTTCAATTATTCAAATTACAAATTTGTTACCAGTGATTGCAATCCAACGGTTACTTCCAATAGCCTTATTGTTATTGAATTTTCACAATGAGTAGACAGTACTTGAGATAAGTCTCTCTGTCTCAAGAGCTATTTTCATGTCCCTTCATGTTTGTGTTCACATTCCAAGGCAACATAACAAAACTGAATATTTAGAACATTTCAAGTTTTGACATTTTCAGCAACGAGCGGTTTTCGATCGGTTTTCATGTTGTCATCACAACAGTTCGATGTAAATAGGTGGTTGCTATTATTCAACGGTTTACATTGTCTACGTATTCGGCAGATATGAAGTATAGCTACTGCTTTGATGAACAACGAGTTCTATTGTTCCATTGTTGCACATTGATGACGTGAGGCGTGTGCTTGAGCGGCTTCTAAAATATGTTCCTCTGTTTGTTGGATGATAAGTAAGGTTGCATGATAACAGCATGCTCATAGGTGTTCAGCATGAAATTCTTCGATGAATAATATGCAGTTAAACGGCCGCATATTTGACGACAATTTATGCATAATCTGACATTTCACCCAATATCAGGAATTACCAACATAGGGATAGTTCACATCTCTCAACATCGACACAAATCCCTATTCATACTTGCGGCCATGAACGGGTAAATATTCATCATGTACTCGTAGGTGCTGCTTTCAGATGGTGTTACAAATGTTTCATGACTCTTAAGCGACGCCTGATGTCCCTTAACCGGCGTTTGATGTCCTTAAATATCAATCTTATTCATTATAGAGAATGATCTTGTTTTGATCTTGTCCTGATATGCAGAGCAGTATGACCATTTTTATTCTTCAAAGTTCATGTAGGCCTTGATGAATTGAAAAAATTGAATATATTTAATCTTAATTTCTGACTAGACCGTGCTATAATTGCTGAAGTCATATAAAGAGGCTTGTAAAATATCCGGCATATGTAAATGAAGTTCAAGTCTGAAAATATTAATAGCAGTTACATTGATTAGAATTGACCAGACGGGGAAGACCTTGCGAAGGTGAACGTGCTCAAATATCTCGGTTCAATGATAGCGACTAAACTGCTTGGTACAAGTGGCGTAGCTGTACCGGCGTCCTGTGTGACCGCAAGATCAATGACCATCTGAAGTTCAAGATTAACGGGACAGTTGTGTGACCTGTTGCCATCTACAGTTCCGAGCCCATAACAAAAGAATTGGAGCAGAAATTGGCCGTCATGGAGACAGATCCTAGATGCTGCGCAGAATCGCCGGCCGGTGTCACACTCCGCGACCACATCCGTAACGAAGACATTCGGAAGCGTTACGGCGCAGCTCCGATAACGGAGAAGATGCGAGAATGCCGACTGAGATGGTGCGGCCATCTCTTGCGTGCCAGCGAAGAAACAACAGCCAAGAACGCGGTTAATCTCAACGTCCGTGGGGGCAGGCCAAGAGGCCGACCGAAGCAGAGATGGATCGACGCCATTCACCAAGACCTGATAGCGACAGGTCTTCATCCGGACCAAGCCAACAACCGACAGAAATGGAGACAACGAACCAGGAAATCAAACCCTGCAGCAGCGCGGGACTAATGCCGAAGAGGAAGAAGATTTATTAGAATTGAACCATATCATCGGGATATTAACACTGGGAGGGTCGGCAAAAGTTACACCCTAGAATGGTCATGGTATAAATATTGATACCATCGATATTGTTAGGTACTTATACTCTATGTAGTAAGAAAATGCGAATAGGATGCCATCCCATTCCTCAATTAATTGTTGATAAGTATTAAATTTGTTTAAAAATGTATTTTAATGATTCTACATAGATATCTCACTGTATACTTTTTACCGATGCTGCATGTGTTTCTATGTCACATGATATTATAAATTTAGGTATTTTATTCGCTATTTCATGAATTATCACTAAATATGCAAAGGACCTATGCATTATTCAATCAAGGAATATTATTAACCCGGAATATGCCTATCATAAATCAAAATAATTTAATGATATAATTACTGATATAATTTTAATAAACATAAACATAAAGTGTTCACGAATGATGAACATGAAGCAAATCTACATAGTATGTGAGAAACACTCCTTGCACTGAACGAATATCAACTTACTCGCTTGGTCTTCAGCGCACGCCCCACAGGTGATCTTCTTCTTTGCAATACGAAGATGAACAATTGCGACATTTCTCCTGTTGGCATTTTCGGCGTTTCTTCAGTGGCGGAAGTGCGCAAATGCTTGTATCCAAATTTGATGTAGTTGTGTTGACGGAGATTTCTTGTAAGTTTTCATTTGAAGCAGAAAGCTCTTCAATAAGCTGCAGAATGAAGTCTTTTCTAGATATTTTGTGGGATGTACTTTTCTGATACACTATCCAAGCGTTGATGGCAGCAATGTCCATGTTGCACCATACAGCTAATGGCCATCGACGAGAGGCAGATTTTGTAGTATATAAGCGGCACATTTGGTCCACCACATCAACTCCGACCTTGTTGGCATCGTACGCCTCAATCATCACCAGTTTCTTTTTATGGCTGCCGGTGGAAATTGATGGAGACGAGTGACATGTACTTAGGAGACATACAGATTTGTTTTTCTTACACTGGTAAGAAACAGCACAAACTCCAGCATCTTCTTGCCAATAAAATCTCGATTCGTAAATATCTTTCCTGTCATTTATCATATCTGGCGCCAGTTCTCGACGATTTTTCCGGATTGTCCCAAGGATGGAGGTTGAAAGCAAGTTCAATTTCTTGGCCACTGCGAGTGAAGTAAAATAATTGTCACAACATACGTGATATCCACGGTTCTTGAATGGTTCTATAAGTCGAAGAACAACATTCTCTGCCAATGGTTGATTACCACGAGCACTCTTCTCTGCAGCTCCAAGATAAGGTATGATGTTGCTAACATACTTAGACTCAACGTCAACAAGTAGCCAAAACTTAATGCCGTATTAGTCGGGCTTATTCGGCATAAATGTGATAAGTTTGCATCGGCTCTTGACTGGAAGTAATTGTTCATCAATGGTTAGATTCATTGACGGAGTAAATGCCGAAACACAGTTGGATCTGAAGGATTCAAAAACCTCTCGCACATGAGCAAATTTGTCATCATTGAGACGATTTCTTCTAGTCTTTTTCCAGTCAAAACGGAAGCAGCGAAGAATCTTCTTGAATTTCTTCTTCGACATCGTTGAAGAAAACAACGTCGGCCCATACTTGCGATTCCAAAGAAAGTCAGCTGATAGAGTCTTATTATAAATTCCTCGCGCGTACTGTAGAGAAATGAACGATTCTATGTCTTCGATTGTAAATACATCACTAAAGCCGGACTCATTGGCGTATCTGTTTGTGCACTCCAAGACATGACGCACCATCTTCTCGTCAATGAATATTTTCCATGCGTCGTATACAGATCTTACGTTCGCTGATCTTGGTCCTGGTTTAGCTTTGAACACGTTCTGTTTAGCCACTCTACCAACTTTACTCGCCGTGAGCTTCTGCCATTGTGTTCCATCCTTTCCGAATAAGCATCCGATGTCTCCTTGTGACGTCACAGACACCGGGTCAGATATATCACTGTCACTTTCACTGTCCGAAGAAACATGAAACTCGACGTCAGACGATTCTGATTCCTCTGAAGACCATTCTTCAATTCTGCGATATATTTCATCTGGTGTTAGCTTTTTCCTTGCCATTTTGAAGTCGACGGACGCAATGATATCAATCACGATCTCATGAACACTCATATACTGTGTGCTGACATTGTATGAATCTGTATTGATTTTCCGAAAACGTCATAGCATCGAACACAATAGCCTCACTTGTGCTTGCAATTTCAATGTCTGTTTCACTCAGTGACTACCATACATATCGACGCTTTTCATAGATTTCGAATGAGCCGGGATTCAATTCATCTTTGAATCGCTTTGTAGATATTGTACTTCAGACTATTCCAGTAATCAGTGTGATCAGCGCGTGGTATCAAAATTGATACCACTGACCATTTAAGGGGTAGAACTCATGTTTGAGCACTACTCAAATATTTTTAATACCTCGTATAGGTCATAAGGTAGTATTTGTAAAAATAATAATTGTTGCATATACTTCAATTGATTTGAATACATAAACCTCAGAAGAGGAGACCATAAAAATCAGTTGGTATCAAAATTGATACCATGACCATTCTAGTGTTAATGTCAAGCAATTAAATTACAGACCGGCTATTTAAGAAATTTGAAAGACAGTCTCTCATGATGCAACTTTTTCATTTCGCCATTTTGAATGTTGTCGACCTAGCTGAAGCATTCCGGCTCGCTCATTCTACTTGAAACACTTGCCCATTGAAGAAGTTGAGAAGATGAATTCTATGAAAAAACTCATTTATTCCCAACCTTCATTTATTTCGAATTTTATGATTTTAAAGATATATTCATGAGAATGTTTCACAACTCCTTCGTCAACTTCCCAAAATAATTGCAAATCACAACGGATCTCATCTCCCGATTTACGGCATAATGGATTCTAGTATTTGTTCCATCCCGAAATATTCAAAAATCGATATAACTTCAGATTATTTTCTGTTTCTATTAAGTTTTTAATGATGTGGCTGTTCGTTTAGGATTGGCAAATGATATACGAGGGGTAATCGAAAAGCTCGCGGTGCGAGATAGAAAGAGATACATTTCGAAAATTCTGCTGAGATATTTTGCGACATGATCCTTACTTCAATCAACACACTTAACCCAGTGGTGCTGCTGTGCTTGGATTCTTTGGTCATAGAAGCATGAATCTTTTGAGTATAAATGATCCTCCGCTGCCTCCATGACGTCACTGTTGGATGCAACGTGCCGACCACTGAGCTTCAATTTCATTTTAGGGAAGAGATGAAAGTTCGATGGAGCCAGATCTCGAAAATAGGACGGCACCCCCAATCCCACCATAGTTGCCAAACCCACAACCTTGGATGGAAGATACGATGGCAGCGGAGGTGTGAGCAGGTGCGTTGCTTTGATGGAAGAGCAAGCCTTTCATGAGCTTCCCTCTCCGCTTGATTTTGATCTGCGCTCGGAGCTTCTGCGAGAATTATTGAGCATAGGTCTCGCCAGTGATATTCCGACCCGTCACCGGAAGCACACCTTCCGAGTCCCCCCTAGTAACACGCTTCTGACGGTC